>OX101789.1:36111253-36233102 GCA_944452715.1 Ophion slaviceki
GTCGCAGCTCGAATTAACCATCGAGTGGGGACACCGCACTATAAATGAATTTAAAATAGGATCGTAATTGGTTTTATCGCCACCTTGCTCGAACGTGAGGTGCACGCGAAGCTGACGATAAGCTCCTATGGGAGGAACTTTTGATTCAACGTGGAAATATTTTTTTTCTTACGAGAGGATTCTGATGACGAGTTTGAGATTTTACACACAATTGATACATAGTCTTGCCACGTTTGAGTTATTTTTTCATTGGAAAATGTTGATAAACAATGAAGTTATATTGATTATACGAAGTGTCGCCCTTGGTGCATGGCCAAGCGGTGTAGGTGGTTCCGGCAACCAAAGTGATCAGGAATGAAGGATAAAAAATTGACTTTTAGTATAATAACAAAAGTTTCGTATGATTGGAGATTTCAAAAATTACGAAAATGGCGAGGTGCAAAATTTTTCTTCTTTACTTTTTGATAAAAAATACAACTTTAATGATTTGTTATTAACAAATGTATGAACATACAAGATAATCGTTCGGTCATACGACAGGAAATGTTATGAGCCATGCTCTGTTCAAATTCGAAGAGATCGAACGGATTTTGAGATACGACTTACACCGTTTCGTAAAACATTTCGAGAAAAATACAAAAGCCTCCACAAAAATTGTCACAACTCGGTCAATTTTCGGAATGTTTACAAAATATTTGTAGCAAATCAAAGTTAGACCCTAGGCTACAAAACTACGCAACAAAAAAATCGCCTTTCCGAACTTTCGAACTTATGCAGACCCATTAACTTTCGTCTGAAACATATCTTACAAGGAATATCACTTATGTGTCCGCCTCCGATTTCGTTGAAACTCATATATGTGATAAAGCATTGAAAACTATTAGACATGTATTTTTTACCTGCAGAAAAACGTGTTTTAGGGGCGGGGGGGACGATCCTTCAAACAAACGCGTGTTACCCCTTAATTTTATTTTTTTTCAATTAATCTATAGTGAATTTTTCATCGCTTTTTTCATAAACGGTCACCCGGAAAACAAACATTGCCGAAGTCGCCCACCCATCATGCGTCAATTCCCGTCCATACGCCGGTACCTATCACCTCTCTAAAATTTGCCGTCAGCGACAGAGAAAAACACGACGGTCAAAATGTTTGGACTTCCTTCTGCGTGCTTGGCCGACGCTGAACATGGCCCGAAGGGCCGGCGAAGGGCGAGTCCTGTCCTCGGGGACAAAAGTTCTAATCGAAGCACCGAATTTCGAGATAGATGGTCAAGTCGAGGATGGGGCCGTGTATACCGGGGACCGAATCGATAGCAATTTAACGCTTTTCCACCGTTCAAGTAATATCTGCATTTCGTCTCCGGGCCCACAGAGCACGAAGTATTACACTGAAGTTTCTAAATAAATCAAGAGCAAATTACCGTCTCACCGCGCGCGAACTTTCGACTCCGTTCTCTCCTTCCTTATTCATATTCCATCCAACGCGCGGATCCTAGCATGGATCCCGGCAAGGCCACACGAGGAGGGATACTTCTCACGAAAACTTGTGTGCGTTCCGGCAGACCAGTCCTCTTTGTCTTCTTTCACATGGCACGAAAGTACTCCACCTAGGGGCTGGAGAGTGCAGCTTCGAAAAAGGCCAAAAAAATAGAGGTGTGCAAGGAAGAGGTGCCGTTATCCAGCTCTCGGCACAGCTGACAAGGAACATCACTCAAGAGGCTATACCAGTGTGAACGCTGAAAATTTGGGTGATTTTCGGGCATTTTTTGGAAGAAAAGTACTCAATTAATTGTTCCTTAAAATTAAGAATATATTTGGCTATATTTGACCTATATTACATAATTTTTTCATAGAAAAATATTGAGATCCAAGCGACTTATGCACTGCCTTCGGAGGCGCCAAAAAAAGTTACTCCACTGCTGACATGATTCCGGCGGATTGAGTAGCTGAATCCGAAAAAGGAAAAAATGTCGTTAAACTGGAAGGTATTTCCTGTACAATGACGTAGGGTTTTCGAAAAATATCAAAATCTAACAAAATGGCGTAGTTATGAAAAAAGTCTGTTTTCTTGCCTATAAAATGGTCGTTTTTTTCAATGCTGAATCGTCAATTTTCACACAATCAAAAATGTCCTACGTAATTGCAGAGTAAATATATTCAAGAGTACTCAGTTCAAATTTCAAGTCAATGGGATAATTGCTCTTTGAGTTACAATGTCAGCAAATTTGAAAAATCTCATTTCTTGACAGTATAAAAATCTTGAAAGTATAAAAGTCTCATCTCATATTCTTGAAAGCATAAACTGTCGAAAAAGGCAAACAAAAATCGATGTTTTAAAAGTGTCACACGGGTATAGCTCCATGTTACAGCTATTTTTTTTGCATTTCTGGGAGAATTTTTTATGAACCATTAAACGCACACCAGCTTTGAATTTATACCACTCATTTATTAACATTTTCACAGTTCCTCAGAATTTTATCAAACAAAAATAACGAGTCGAATCGAATTTACATCGTTCGCAAGACACTCAATTATAAAAAAGTTGGTTAACGTCTGATTCCGGAGGTTTTGCTTATCTGAAATAAAAAAAATCAAACGGCATTTAAATTTGTAGACTTGCGACTATCGCCGCAAGTAAAGTATAAATAAAGAAAATTGAATTTTTGGCACGGTTTTAAAAGTTAAGTTTCAAGTTTTGTAATTTTTTTCGGCTTAAAAATACTACGGCAGATATCAGAAATATTCTAGTTCGGGTGAGATGCATAGATGTGCTGACTATACCATACAAATTTTAGCGAAATCGGTTCAATAGTTTCTGAGATATCGTGCAAGCCAATTTGAAAAAAAACAGTTTTGAAAAAAACGGGTTTAAAAGTGCAAGTATGATTTACACAAAGAAAATGTTGACTCACCATTAGTCTGCTATGCCGGGTTCATATGCTGCGCACAGATTGTGCAAACAAATTTTTTGGACCTGTCACATGGGATGATGACTGCCTTAAGCGATTGCCTTCGGTTTTGTTGAAACTTATATTTTTGATAAAACATGAAAAACAATTAGACACGTATTTTTTTACCAGCGGGAACACGGTTTTAAGGGGTGAAACAACCCCTCGTAGAAAGGCATGTCACCCCATATTTTTTTTTCAATACTTCTATAGTGTATTTTTGATCGCTTCATATTGGAAGAATTTTGGTTTTTGTTTCACTCATATCGGTGGACTGCTTGTGGGTGAAACTGCAAAACCACCCCCTGACACGCCTTTCTTCGAGGGGCGGTTTCCCCCCTTAAAACCGTTTTCACTGCTTTATGACATAAATGAGTTTTAACAAAATCGAAGGTGGCCACTTGGGTGATGTTTCTAGTGAGAGCGCAGTTGGGTCCGGGTAACTGGAAGTCTGGTCCAGCTAAAAGCAATGCGAGGCCTATGACTGTATCTGGCGAATTATCTTGAACTTTTAGGTCACCATTTTTGGAGTATTTCCCCTGCGGCCTCCGTTGAGCAGATATCTCGGGGGTGGTCTTTTGCCGATGTCATTCCATCTCATGGTCTTGAATCCGCGAAACTGGAGAACAAAGCTGCGCATCGAATAAAATTCGAGAACGAAAATACTAGACTTTCGAATTGATTTTTTTCATGCATCCAAGACTTTTCCCCCCTTTTACGTAAATTCGTACCCTTCCCTTCTTTTCAATTCCCGAGCTCGCGTAAGTCGCCGAAGTTACGTTATTTTTCTTTTTACGTAACGTCGAAAATTTCAGCTCTTCAGTTCCCCCTGTTCTCACGGGTCTTCTTGTATTCCGCCGAGCTGTTTTCCTCCTCGTCGTCGACGTTATAACACTTAAGCGGTTAATGGGATTTTCGTGGAGAGCGACCCCTTTAAAAAGCATCTTTCTCTTTTTTTCTTTCGAAACTCGCACCTTTTGCCCACACCCTTATACGAGACCGTTTTGCCTATTGTTCGCTCTTCGACCGCGACATTTCCGGACGGTATCGTGCGCGAGAACGACGATGCCCTCTCGTCCCCTTGGAAGCATTCGGTGCGCCGTTATACTGCGGGAAACTTACATTCGTGCGATTCTCGTCGCGTCGGGGCTCGCCCTTCTCGGCTGAAAACTTCTCGTAACGATCCCGCGTATAACTCGCTCTTTCGCGAAATTTCCGTTACGTTTATGCGTACGTACAGGGTGAGTCGGTTGAATTTCGTTCCCCGAAAACGAGACGCTGCACCGATGTCCCTAATTAAGAAAACGTGTCAAAAAATTGGTACGCGGTTGGTGGAAAACTTCGAATTTGTTTTTCTTCTTTATTCTTATTTGCTTCCTAAATACGACGATCATTACCCGGCTGGAGCTCATTTCCGCGTTATTAATTTTTTAGTGTGCTAGGGTTATCCCAAGGTCATCATAGGTCATTGGTTTCGTTTGAAAAAAATCTAACAATAAGAGGTATTTTCAACATATGGATACTCATTTCAAAAAGTAAAGTTGACCTTGAAAGCAAATTGACACCTTTGCTGAAAGAGAAAACTGAGCGGCTGACGTATTGCTTGTGATACGCCGTTTAATTTTTTTTTCTTCTAAAATCAATATTTATAGGAATTTTTTAGGCTCTCATTTTAGCGCCTCACCCGGTACACACACACACACACACACACACACACACACACACACACACACACACACACACACACACACACACACACACACACACACACACACACACACACACACACACACACACACACACACACACACACACACACACACACACACACACACACACACACACACACACACACACACACACACACACACACACACACACACACACACACACACACACACACACACACACACACACACACACACACACACACACACACACACACACACACACACACACACACACACACACACACACACACACACACACACACACACACACACACACACACACACACACACACACACACACACACACACACACACACACACACACACACACACACACACACACACACACACACACACACACACACACACACACACACACACACACACACACACACACACACACACACACACACACACACACACACACACACACACACACACACACACACACACACACACACACACACACACACACACACACACACACACACACACACACACACACACACACACACACACACACACACACACACACACACACACACACACACACACACACACACACACACACACACACACACACACACACACACACACACACACACACACACACACACACACACACACACACACACACACACACACACACACACACACACACACTCACACACACACACACACACACACACACACACACACACACACACACACACACACACACACACACACACACACACACACACACACACACACACACACACACACACACACACACACACACACACACACACACACACACACACACACACACACACACACACACACACACACACACACACACACACACACACACACACACACACACACACACACACACACACACACACACACACACACACACACACACACACACACACACACACACAAACACACACACACACACACACACACACACACACGCGCACGCACGCATACACACTCACTCACACCAACATGCACCACACACCCAACCACACACACACACACACACGCACACGCACGCAGTCACGCACGCGTGCGCGCGCACACACACACACTCACACCAACACACACACACACTCACACCAACACACACACACACACACACACACACACACACACACACACACACACACACACACACACGCACGCACGCACACACACAGACACACCAACACGCACCAAAATATATACACACACACCAACACACACACGCACACATACACGCACGCACGCACACACACACGCACACACACTCACACTCACATACATGTGTGTATATCGAAAGATCCACCGAACTTCACCAAAGTCGCTAATAACGCCTGTCGGAAAACTTTGGTGATAAAATTTCACCCCTGCCCCTCGGTCTATCCAAGATACCTGTGTCGCACCCTCCAAAGCCACATTCTACGCTCCCCCAAGCACCCAAGTTGAAGAAGGAACGAAGAAAAAAAAGCTGCTCAGAAAGAAACACATCGATTTTTAGCCTTGGTAGAAGAAGAAAAAAGATTGAAATGGCGTAAGTGCACACGCACATTTTCGGCGGAGAGATGACTTGATAGATATCCATTCGAGTCAATTACCACTGGTATACGTGTCTAAAGTATTTATTATGAATTATGAACGCTATAGTTGGAATACGAGAGCCGGCACTTTCCCATCCTGAGCTCTAAATACAGTTCGAGAGTGCTGTATCTTGTAAGGATAAAACGTGGGGGATGCTTCTTTTTGTTCTTACCGAAGCAGTTCTTAACTTGAGTTGGCTCGAAATATCGCGGGTAACTTTTGTGACGCGCTTGACGGCACTCAAAGAATGAGTTATCGACAGTGAGGCTCGCGAAAATATGAATTTCCAAAACTTCTTCCGAAAGGGAATTAGCGAGGGCGTCGCTGATGTAGGACAAACAATATTCTTTTTAATTGTGAAAACTGTCGTTTTAATACTTTTAGGTTAAAAAAGTGGACAAGATAGTTGCTTTTGTTGGATGGTAAACAACCGTTTGATGAATTGACCCAGCGTGAATGTCCTTTCGCTGGGAGACGAGGGATTACGCGAGCTTCTGTGTACGAGCAGTTGTTGGAATCAAGGAGCTTTCGAGACGGGTGTACGATACAGAGGAGGCGTAAGGTCGTGATCCAGACGTCGGGGTGTTGGATCGCAGGGATAACAGGAAGGTGGAGGGATGAAATGTACGATGTCGTTGCGGTCTCGTTGCTCGGCTTGTCAATTCTCTAGTACCTCGGCTCCGAGCTTACTCGTTGTGCTTGTTAAGCCCAGTCGGAAAGTGGGGCAGAAGAATGGATCTCCGCGTCAAGGTATGTGTGAAGTGGAGCAGTAATATGAAGTACGAGAATGCTTGGGAATCAAGCGAATGGACGAGAAAACAAGGCCTGGACGAGGAGGGAGCCTAAAACACGAAAGCACAGGACGAAGAAAGAAACACAATTGGATAGAAAAGCTCGGTATGTGATTTCATGTATGGACCGTTTGCAGAGAGAATCGTTCCCGGAGACCGTCTATGCGTCTTCGTTTCGCCGGACTGATCCGATCAATCGGTTCTATCGTATTTTGCAAAATGAAAGATAAAAAAAGCTCGCACTTGGCAGTATCGATGTTGCGGTATGCGACAACGGTAAAGAGGATATACTTTTTTAGACTGGTCGGAAAAATTGGATGACGTTCGCGGGGCCTCCAGATGCAAACGAACGCCAACGGTGATTGACAAGGCTCCAGTTTTTAGGAATCGAATTGAAATTTTTGCAATCAAGATTTAAAATTGAGGTAGGGGAGAAATTAAGATTTGACTGGAAGAACGGGAAAAATGTTCATACATTATTTACTGGTACTGTACATGATTTTAATTGTTTATCCATTTAACGATAATCGAAGAATATTCTTGCAAAGCATTGTTATATTTTAGTCTGTCGCGCCGAGTGTTTCGATAAAAAAACAAGTTACATAATTTTTGTCTCTATGTTTTTTTGTTTTCTCAAATTGATGCTGTTAAGGGGAGATATACACCTAGGAGCCGGAAAAAAGGTCCTTTTTGTGAATTTTTTCAAGGAAAACTATTTTAAATTTGGGATTGGGGTTTTAATTATCTAAACGTATATACAATTAAAAATATATTTAATTTTCTTCATTTAAAAATATCAAAAATATACAAGGTCCTTGTATGATCCTTGGAGCGTCGTAAAAAATCTGCGTATACGGTAGCCACTGGCGTTTCGTCAAAAATCATCTGAAAAAAAACCAAAAAGATGATTAAATTAGATACTATAATCTAGTACTTGTCATAGCCGATTTTGAAAATATCGATTTATGACAAAATGGCGGACGTTTGAACATAAATAGTGATTTTTGGGCCAAAAATTAGTTATTATTTTGCCTGTAAAACAAAAACTAAGTAACGGAAAAAAAACCTATGACAAGTACTAGATAATGGTGTATAGAATAACCACAAAAAAACTTCAAGGCAATCGGTTCATTGGTTTTCGATAAATTTTGGGTACCGACTTGAAAAACGTGGTTTTGAGAAAAACGCGGTTGAAAATTTGGGAATGAGTAAATCATGAAATTTGTCAACTTACATGAAATCATCGATACCAGGCCCATAGTGTAGGTCTTCTACGGTCGACGGAATGTTTATAGCTTCTACATCCTCGACGTTCACCATCTAGGTGTATATCTCCCGTTAATGAGTTGCGCCTAGTTGCAACAGTAGAAAACAACTCATTTTTGGGATTTAAAAAAATAGAAAGTACTGATGATAAATAGCTACAAAAATTAGGTATTTGTAAAAGTATCATCTGAAGAACAGTATATTTTTTTTGTGTAAAAATTATTAATTATATTCGATTTATGGCCGAAATCCGGGAAGCACCTCTCGAAAACGACTATTGCGGCGACCCTTTTGAACCAGGTTATCTAATATCGACAAATCAAACAGCTTTCGTTAGTATATTACTTTATTCTACGATTAATCGGAGGAATTTCCGAAATTTCAAATTAAAACAAAATGGCGCTTATTCAAAGTACGAGTCTTGATTTTCGCGAAAAATTGGCTTTTTCCGTTCATCAAATCGAAAGTATACATCGAAAAGAAAATCCTTTGATCAAATAGTATTAAATATTTTCACATCCAGAGAAAGCCCTAAAAATTTCAGGAAGATCGATGCAGTAGATTTTGAGATATTTTGCTTGCCGACTTTGACAATGTACTTTCTGAAAATGTAAAATCTGTTAATTTTGATCTGATCACCTTGAAATTTTCAGGGAACATTTATAAGATGGTTTACCGTGGATTGGGTTTGATCAATTTTGAAATGAAAATCAATATATTTCTTTAAATAATATCGCAATTTTTTTAAAATAGAAACCAACTTTTATTATTCTTTTTATCTTCCAAATTACAATTTAAAATATTTAAATATAAATGAGAAAAAATAATTAGTCGTGATCTAAGTTATACGGAGATTGGGGTTACTTCGATACCCCGCTTTTTCTTAATGAGAATCGGAAGTAACCATATAAAGGAGCATTTTTCCTGAAGAAGAAAAAAAAGGCCAACGGGACGGAACGTTACAACGTTCTTTTTATTTTGTTGGGGTCACTTTGATTGAACAAATCGAACACCTTTACTTTTCAAAATCAAAATTAGTGATAAACAACTGGTGTTTTATATTGATTTATGCAGTAGCGCATCCATAAACTTCGAAACATTAAAAAACTAGCAAAGAAAGTTGTAATACTTATGTCTGCCTAGGTATCTAAATCACAAAACGAGATCACATTGGTTTCAGTAGGAACATGCTTCACTTAAACCACAGAATTGCAGAATTGTAGGTTAAGAAATGTTCCTAATGTGTTCATTAGGAACATTGAAACCTGCAATTTAAAAAAATATCAAAAGCCGAAAATCCCTGAGAATACTCCGAGACTAGCAATAAAGATAACGAGTGAGGTGAAATTGATCAATGCTCAATGTTACCCCGTCGAAGCAATCAAAGACACCCCAACGAAACAACTGTCCCCCATAAAATATGCTTTTGAGGTTATGCCACACAACAAAGCATCATGGTGTAGTTTGATAAACACCTGACAAGGTGGTTGTTACCAAAAACATGTAATTGCAACACTCAACTTGTTATTTTTGAAGTTATTTCAGCATAAAGAATAGTTTAAATACATTACTTATGTTTTTTTACATCTTTACGGTCACTTAAACTCGATCGTTTCTGCTGCGTCTGAGTGATGACATAAAGAGACATTCAGGCTTGCCAACCGTCAAAAAAATTGTCGGTCGTGTTCAGGAACTCCGTAGTTTGAATATAAAAACAAATCAAAGTTTTTATCAAAGTAACCCAAATCAACGGTACTGCTAAAACATATTGGTTTTGAAAAAAGTGATTCTTCGACTTTACCAACTACGTATAACCACCTACTTTTTCATAAAAATGTGAATAAAAAGAACTGGCTTGACTATGGAGAATTTATTACCGATGATAAAAGAAAAACAGCATTAAGAAATGTTCATTATCGTGCAGACGTCTTTAAAAAGGTACTTCCAAAAAATGTGTTAAAACTCGCTCATCTCCCCTCATCACTCGATCTCTCATTGAGACTTTGGAATCATGTTCACGATGCGTAAACATACACCGAATGGAGAGCACAAAACTTCGACTTTTTTAAATTCCATAAATATGTAACCCTTCGAAAGAGAAATAAAAATTATAGGAAAGAATGAAAACGCTTGAGGGTGTTTCCGCATAGAGAACGAAGCCTAATATCATCGAAGACCAATTTTGGAAGCGGCGAAAAGAAAGCGAACGAATACGCAAAGTTTATAACGATATCACTGAGGATATCCCCGTGCCGACCCTATTTCTCGATTCGACGTTTCTAAACTCAAAGTATTGTTAAGAGAGCCTTAAAGTGGTGATAAATATAAAGTCGAGTATTCCAGGTTGTTTCGGCGAGCTCGGGGGGGATTTACTACAACGACTTTTGCAGTTAAGATACGGCTCGGCTGCGACCCTGAAGCCCTAGGCCACAATGAATATCCTGTGGAGTCCAATGGGATAGGAAATAATTTTTTTTTTGCTCGGGGATAGAGAATCGCAGATAAATCCCGAGCAAATGTAGAGAGTCTTGCCGAAGAGACAAGAATATCCTTGAGGTGTACAACTTTGCAGTGTGATACTCGATCGAAGTAAATTTCAGTTTAAAGGATGCCCATCCGTTTGGAAAGGTTTTATTGGTCAGCTGGAGGGAAAAGAACGATACACGTAGATAGAAAGGGAGGGGTTGCCAATTTGGGGTGGTTCGAGAGCTCGACATAAGCGCGAGCCCGAATTGACTGAACGAGAATGACTATAGTGCTTTACGCTCGTATCGAATCGTTTCGAGAGGGCCAAGGCAAAGAGAGATACAGCGCGAATGAGCATCATCGAATTGTCCGAAAGTGCGTATTCGGTTGCGGCTGTGATATTGGCCGTGCGCTAACAAGCCTGCGGTTGCGTTATATTGCTATACGCGTCCGTAAATTATTGTCTCTACCGTCTGTATACCTACTCGAGGGCTACTCAACTATGCACCGCTATGCAATGAATTTGTATACCGGGTGTCCCGAATATTGCCTTCAACTTTGAAGGCCAGGCTCGTTGTGCGCATCCTTCAAAAGACCTCATTTGGCCAACATAGAATGTTCTCTCGTCGCAAAAAAACCTCCCATTGACTCAAATAACCCCAAACAAAAGATATTTGGATGGTGAAAAAGTTCTCGCTGTTTTTCAACAGATGGCGTTAGCAGTACTGCCGTGCGTATAGTTTAAGGGGCTATACCAGTGTGAACGCTGAAAATTTGGGTGATTTTCGGGATTTTTTTGCAAGAAAAGTACTCAATCAAATGTTTCGGAAAATCAAGAATATATTTGGCTATATTTGACCTATATTACATAATTTTTTCATAGAAAAATATTGAGATCCGACTTATGCACTGCCTTCGGAGGCGCCAAAAAAAAGTTCCTCCACTGCTGACATGATTCCGGCGGATTGAGTAGCTGAAACCGAAAAAGGAAAAAATATCGATAAACTGGAAGGTATTTCCTGTACAATGACGTAGGATTTTCGAAAATATCAAAATCTAACAAAATGGCGTAGTTATGAAAGAAGTCTGTTTTTTGCCTATACAATGGTCGTTTTTTTCAATGCCAAATCGTCAATTTTCATCCAATCAAAAATATCCCACGTCATTGTAGAGTAAATATATTCAAGAGTACTCAGGTCAAATTTCAAGTCAATCGGATAATTGCTCTTTGAGTTACAATGTCAGCAAATTTGAAAAATCTCATTTCGAGAGAAACGCGTTTGAAGATTCAACTATCGATTTTTTCAAGATAAAATGACATTGATATAAATGACATAAATGATAATGATATTCTTGAAAGTATAAGCTGTCAAAAAAGGCAACAAAATCGATTTTTTTAAAGTGTCACACTGGTATAGCCCCTTGAGATGGTAACGCATCTATAAAGCAGTACTATGAGCAAGCTTCAAGCTGAGTGTATGTCATTTCGCAGAAGTGTAAACAACTTATTTTTTCATAGTGTTGAACATGTCAAATTTCGTGACAAAATGAGTATTTGCGGGGAAATTTACTGCCCTACTATTTAAACTTACTGTTTCACTATTCAAAAATAATCTGCAGCTGAAGCACACAGACTTCTTGTTGAGACTTACGGTGACCATGTTCTGTTGAAAACAACATGTAGATATTGGTTTAGAGGCTTCAAAAATAATGATTTCTATGTGTTAAATTGGAGGCATTACTTTATGAAGACTCAGGCCAGACGCTAGCTGAACTTGCAGAATCATTAGGAGTTGCGCACACAACAGTTTCAAAACGTTCAAAAACAGAGGAATGATTTTTTAAAAAATAAAGCATCAATTTTCACGAAAAACAGCGAGAACTTATTCAACATCCGAATACCAATGATATCTAGCATGCTCCCAACCGGCAGGAGCAGACGCCTAGTGGGTATGCGGCTTTACCGAACTTTCTCGTTGAGCAGCTTCAGCCTGGGCCGATACCTGGATGGGTGACCGTTTAGTCGCATGATACGTTGCACGCCGACTTTTAAGTGCAAGGCAGCTTCACCGAGTTTCCGATGGAAAAAAACCATGTTTTTTGGTAATGGGTGTAATTGATGACGCAGCAGCAGTTTCCATTCTGGTACCACAGTGTACAAATATAGAAAACGAATGGTTCACTGCGTACGGTGTGTATGGATCATCCAAGCTTTTTCATTTTGTAGATTGGAACGCTTGCTGATTGCCACCTGTTCATATGGCACTCTGCACAAGTATTGGAGGGTCGTCAGTTCGACTGCTAGACTACTCTATCTAATTTCGCGTCTGGAGGTCCGGGAAAAAATGCCGAGCAACTCTCCCTGATGAAAGAGTGTAACTCACAAATAGGCATTGTTTTAATTACGTTTTCGACATGGCGCATCTGCACTCTGCAGGAAACGAACACGTTATAGGTAGAGTTTAATCGACGTGATTACAAACCTGTTGCATCCATGTTCTTTCTTGTATTTTACGACCGCTGCTTGAATTTTCACACCATTCTTTCGCGCCCCATCTTCCGCAAACGTTGCGACGACGAATATTCGCAATTCATCTCATATGCGGGCGACGGTCCAGAGGTTCTCTCATAAAGATAGTCCATGGGGCTTGAGAGTGTCTTTGAAGGGAGGAAGGCAAGGTGGGATGAATATATTTCCGGGCCAGAGAGGAAGTCCAAGCAAAGTGCACCTGGCGAGCACCAGCTCTCTCTGTCTCGCTCCCCGCTCAAAGCAGATGAAGCAGCCTTCAGCGGAAATACATGTATACACCCACATACGTATCAGAGAACATTGGGTGAAGCTCGTAGAGTAGTACGGTTTTGAGGTGTTCAGGAAGTAAGAGGAGTCTGAGGTGACGTTGCTGTACTGAAACGTTTTGCCGTAAGAGGCATCAAGGGGTGTTCCCGTAGTAGAGGCGGCAGCATTAGCGAACACATACAGAAATCCGTACATCTATAGGTCAGTGTACGAAGTTCCCTTCCTCTTCTAAGGTATCCAGTACCGAAATGGACTTGCCATTATGACCAAACTAAAGCCGGCCATTCAGCCAGCCACAAGCTTATTAGTATGCAAGCGAGCTTGTTGCCTTAGGTGGCTTGTGAAAGCCCCGAGTCACTAGCCCGTGTGTCACATTCACGACGTGTTTCCACGTTGCCACTGTGCCGATGGAGACGATGAGAAGAACTGGCCGCACGGAGCATTCCCTCATCTCCATCCCCAACAGCGTACACCGGTCATAGACACGTACGTAGGCACGCGTGTACTACGTAAAGGCTCTCCAGAGCCGTGCCGTACTCTGCTGCTACAGCATCCAGTCATGCTACTCCGGAGACCGTACAGAATCCCACGAATATACACGAATTTAGCGGTCTATTCATACCTTGTGCTTGCTCTCTATTCATGTCTCTCTGTCAATCTCGCAAAGTGCTACCATTCCTGTACGATAGCCGGGGAAGTCTACACCAACCGGCGGATTGTCATCAATGGCAACGTGCTTGATCCTTTCATAGGTGTGCAGGCTTGCTTCGTGGGTTCGGCTGCCATATTGAACCTTGAATTCTAGCTTGCGAGAACTTTCGTGCTTTCCAGTCGTCAATGAAGTTCTTCGGTACTCAAGTTTCACTGGAATATCATCGTGACTCGACGATGTGGCCGCAATAAGCTCCGTAACCGGGATAAAAGCGGTATAGGGATGTTACGACGTAATTGTAAAGACCGCCGTGAGATGATGCATCATTAGTTCACAACGGAAAGCCGCGTGAAATAAAATATGCCGTGCGGTAGTTTCTTTGCGCTTGATCCGTTTTTTGGATAGTCAGTCCTCATTTGCGGAGACACATCTCCTCCAGGTTGATCTTACAGTTAGCGGAAGGCACTTGGTATTTGAAGGGTTTAAACTGCCGTTCTTCAGCAGGGACTGATCTCTCCGAATGCCAAGAGCTACTATGTAGACAGGACATTGATGCTGTGCAGTACTGAGGCACATCGAAGAGGCCTACAACCACCGGTAGTAATCAGAGGAGCTAGAAATTGCCGGAGTCGCTCGTTATGAAAAGAGCAAGGGATGAGCACAATCTCTTGGCCGTGGAGACGAGTCGCAGACTTTTTTTCCCTTCTTGAGCAACTTTGGAGCGGGATGTCTCGTCGACGCTTGCACCCTATATTGCAAGATGCTTATCGCTGATGATGCCGCGAATGATATACCGCGGTGAAGGGAGGATGCGCTGGCAATCAACGAGCTTTTCATACCAACCAGTTGAGCCCGGATAAAAGAGAAAGCTCAGGCTGAAAAGTGAAAAAGTGGCTTTGGGATGCATTGTAAAGTGGAAAACGGATTTCGCGATGGCTCCGGATAAGACGACCTCGCATTGCCGGCGAAACGTTTCAATCTTTTCCATCTTCTTCTCTCGCTCTCCTCTCGGCGCGACGACCCTCGAGAGCACGAGACCCAATGACACTCAAGATACACGCGAGCACGATGAAAATTATGAAGCACCCGCGAGTCCCGAGTGCATCGACGTCTATAAATGTATCTGTTTGCATATGCGAAAGGGGTCGCTTGAGTTGCGCCTGGCGCAGCTTTTTTCCAGCCGTGAATAACCCCGAGCCCATCTTTCTCTCTTGCTCTTTCGCGCACACATCAGCCCAGGGCGCTGGACTTTGCATGCGACAAGGAACACGTCTTGGTTGAGATTAACTTGAAAACTTGCCTGGCTGGAGGACACACGTGGAACGGGGGCTTGTATTTATGTCTCGTCCTACCCCATTCACGCCACTTAATACAGCACGTTCCTGGACTATAACTTTTGGTCGTCACTCTGCATAATGTAATACGTATCATGCACGTGGCGAATATTCGTATCAGTTTTGCCAGAACACACGAGCTTGACCGAGCGCTGCCAAATGCAACGGAAAATGAACGCATTTTTCACAAAGTAACGCATCCACCTGACAAGCCAATTTTTATTCTGACATCCTTCGAAAATACAGTGTGGTCTCATTCTCCGAGACTCCAAGTTGGCTTCAAGCCATTATCCAATGCATTTTCCAATGAACGATGAAGGAGGGTCCACAAATGGGGATACATTTTTATGTCATTTTTTCTAAACCTGTATGGAAATTTCGCCATCGACCCGCCAACTCGTTGAAGAATTATGACGTTTTTGACATGCAGTTCCTTTGCATGCGTTTTCACGTGACGTCGACTGACTCTCAGATATTATGAGAAGCAAACAAATGGTATAGAATGTTTCCGATTTTTCATTAGGTCATTAAGGTAGGAGAGGAACTTTTGGTAAAGTGCACTCATTCGCTAAATGATTGCAGTGTAATAGATTGCGACTTACTGCAATTCTACTTATCCTTTCGTTCGGTTTTCATATACATCCTCACCAAACTGTACGACAGCGTTGTAAACGGTTGGACGTCTGAAAAATGTTGTCAGCCGTGAGGTGTGCCATGTCTACGCTCAAAAGTTAATTATCAACAAATTAGAGTGCAACAATCAGTAAAAAACTAATGCTTCCAACTGAAAATTGGAGGCTTGGTCTTCACATTATGCCACTTACGACCGTTTCCACTTGACATCTACGATACATTCTTTAACATTTAGATTGAGGCTTCTTCAGCCCGGGATTGTATCTGATGTACGTTCTCAATTGATAGCTTGCACATGACGTCCAAATGCACAGAGTTTTGGGAACTTCCATCGTTCCTCGTGTCCGATGACGATGAAATTCAGCATGACCGTATGACGACGGAGAGATCAGGAATGTGCGATGCCACATTGGTTGGGTCATTTTAGCATAGCGGCGGAGAATCAGCGGTCTGGTCCGGAAATTGGCAAGTGCAATCCGAGATCTGTACGACAGACGGGTACGTGGACGTACACCGACGAGATGCTCCGCCAGGATTATGGCTGGTTTCACAGCGTGTAAACCGATGTAATCCGCTGGGCGAAAGGGGCATTTCTGGCTATACATGTGTGATGCATATACAGGAAGAGAGAGAAAGAGAGAGCGGAGGTGAGAAATTTGCATTGAGAGACTTGGTTGGGGTTTATATGAAAACCGCTGATTCAACATTAAAAGCGATCGTTAAGCCGATCTGCACGTTGCAACGAAATACAAGTGCACTGCAAACGGTACGAGAGGGTAATTCGGTTGAGGATTAAGTGCGGCGGCCGTTGGATATCTGCGTGTACATCAGTAATGATGGGATTGCGTCAGCGGTCACTGATTCTCTCTGGACGTATACGAGAGTCTGCATCATGTTAACTGCTCAGATTCACTGGCTTCATTGTTTCCTCCATCCATCGAGAACTTAATAACTACAATGGTCAATTTTTTATACATTTCTCCGAAGCAACACTGTCAGAAGACAAAAGAAATCACTTGGATCAACAAAATTGTATATTCATAGGTGGCCAATGAGGTATTGAGATGATGCACCTGAACATTTTATTACTCCAAATATTTGATGTTGGAATAAATATTACTCAAAACAACTTAATTCACTTTATCAATAAATCGCAACGTTGGCAACGGCAATGACGGATTCAGTCAACCCAAGTGATTTTCTTCCTGTGTAGCCTCAACTAGAAGAACTAATTTGGCCCAGAACATTGATCAGATCCGTCTGCACTTGGTATTCCTAATTATCCTCCGAATGATTGCGAATAAGTTCGTTCAGAATCGTTACTGTGGCAAGTTGGGTGAGTGGAGTCTCCGGGATGATTTGCATAGAAAATTAGGGTGAGGCTCGAGGTGGATCGGCGATGCGGGAGGAGAGAACGAGAGAGCGGTATGGAAGTTTTAAGATGCTAGGATTATGGCGAATCACCGTACTTTGAAGTATGCTGCTGAGGTAGAGTCGCGGTTTTATGGAGCGGGGCGGGCCGACTCGTGGGTTGTGTAGTTATAAAATACAGCTGGTGGTTACGCAATGGGTATGGGAGAGTCGGCGCCAGCTGGGACTCGGCAGCACACAATTCGAACGAGCCCTTTCCCAGCGACTAATAAGGTACACCGACATGTACACATATACGTCACGTGGGGGGGATCCTGTGATATCGGCGCGGCATATCTCGTTACGACTTCATTCAGAAATGTCAAATCGATATTCCGAACGATCTCCCTTCTTCTCTCGCCAAACGACCGGAGCACAATAATCAATTACCCGCTCTGCAGTGCATACACAAAACGTCCAGTGGATTCCATTCGGCGAAGAGTTTAATTATTCGCGGCATTGCCGGACAACTCCATAACTCACAGCATCCCTCAGTTTCATCCCCATCTCTCTTCAACCCGCGTCACGTAATTCCAAAGCCTCGCGGACATGCTTTTTTAAACGCTCGACAGGATATACCCGGTACTTACCTTTCGAGACGTTTTTCATTTATTATTCAGTTAGCGGCGATTTTTTGTTGATATTTTCCAGTCGTTTATCGATGTGATTTTTTCAATGCCTTGGATACGATTGATTGATTCCTTTTTTATGGCACTTTGCGGTGTGAATTGGCGTTTTGATAAGTGTCTAGGAAACTTTAAAGAGTTTGCGATTGGTTGATGAATCTTATTGACTGACGTGATGTCAAGCGTCTCTTAGGATTCCCACTGTCTTCGGAAGATAGTCAAAATCTGTAACCCTGGAAGGGTTTGTTTGGGTTATTGGTTCAGCGTTATGTCAGCCAATTATCATTAGATCGTTCCAATCTGTATGTCGTTGGAGTTCGTTTGGGTTATTGGTCGAGCGTTATGTCAGCCACTTATCATTACATCGTTCCAATCTGTGTGCCGTTTGAACTCGCTTAGGTTATCGGTCCAGCGTTATGACAGCCACTTTTCATCAGATCGTTGAAATCCATATGCCGTTTGGGTTTGTTTAGGTTATTGGTCCAGCATTATGTCAGCCACTTTTCATTAGATCGTTCCAATCTGTATGTCGTTTGAATTCGTTTTGGTTGTTGGTCCGGCATTATGTCAGTCACTTTTCGTTAGATCGTTAAAATCCATATGCCGTTTGGGTTTGTTTAGATTATTGGTTCAGCGTTATGTCAGTCAATTATGATTAGATCGTTCCAATCTGTATGTCGTTGGAGTTCGTTTGGGTTATTGGTGCAGCGTCATGACCAGCCACTTTCCATTAGATCGTTAAAATCCATATGCCCTTTAGGTTCGGTTGGGTTATTGGTCTAGCATATGTCAGCCACTTTTCATTAGATCGCTCAAATCCACATGCTGTTTATTATACGTGAAAACGAGCAAGGAGAATTCGCACGCGGCCGTAAAATAGCGAGTATGCGGGGAAGTGAGATTTCAAAAATCTTTCGCCGGTGCAAACTTGTTCCATAGGCGAACATGGTCGTGTAACAGTGCTCGGTTGCCGAGGCATATTGCAAATCGCGGTGTTGCACGGTGCTTCGGTTTTTTATAGGTAAACACCTAAAACCACGCAATATCGGCGGGTATCAGTTGGATAGTCAGAGGTCCATGGTATATACTGCATGCGGTGCAGGTACATAGGAAGCGGGAACGTGATAGGGCCAAAAGGGTTGATGACGAAAGGGTGGTCGCCATCGATGGAGGCACGCAACGAAACGTGTCTCCAACGCCCGCTGCGTCACACTTTCCCGCGTTTCCACTATGCTGAGCCTCGAGCAGACTCACCGCTCTAGTTGTAGATGCGAAAACCACAGCGTGGGTTCACACGCCATAGTACTTTTTCAATCATCTAGTAATTTATTCCGATTGCGGGGAAGACGGACATTCGATGAATAAAAGTGTCATGGTCGTGTCCATTATATGATGACAACGCAACGGAAACACAGGATTATATTTTCGCCTCTCTCGTGACTACTTTTCCATACTTTCCCTGCGCCCTCGTACAAATGCGAGATCAATTAGGAAACAGGATGTGGGCAACATCAAGGCCTTATATACGCGATTTCGGCGATTTTCGAAGGTACTTTTCTAGACGCGGTTAAAAAAATGACGCATATATTGACAACATTTTTTTTACGGATCATTTATGCACATGGTCAAATATATGTAAAAAAATCAGAAATATTAACAAATGGCGGAGATATAACATAATAAAGCAACGTATTTTTTTGCGCGCGCGTTGGTGGTGAAAGTTCTCGGCATTGATGTGGGTGTCTGAAAAAAATGAACATATTTATAATTGCATAATGAATGTATCTTCAGTGTGTACCAACAATATTGTTTTTTTTTAATTAATAGAATGAAAGATCGAAAATTAAAATTTTTTTACTCAATTTCCTGTCGGTATTTCATTTTTTATATATTTTTGTGTCATTGACATTTTTGTTTCTGTGGTTCAAACGATAGGTGATGATACTAAGAATTTGTTGTAAAGATTTTAAAGCGATCTGAACCGTCGTTCACGAGTTAGAACTGTCACAAGGTTCAAAAAAGTGAATGGTGGAAAAACGGCTTTGAATTTGGCGGTCGGGCGCGCCGCGCGGTATCTATTATAAATGCATTCGTACCTTATTTTTGGATTTTTTCAATTCTGTAAAGCTTAAAATATTCCTAACCGTTCAGGCTAATAAAATCAAGAATAATTAAAAAATGAAAACTTTCGAAATTATGAATAAAGATATTGATGTAAGGTTTGTTAGGCTTAATAAGTACACTCTTGAAACATATAAAAAAATTGTCATATATTTTATACACTTTTAAAATGCAAAAACATAATTTGAATACAATGTCTCGATTAGTAGGTGGGCCTGCGCTGGTGTTGAAATTACAAAAATGGACAATCTAAAGCGGACCATTTTTGAATTTTTAAAATCAATATATCACTACCAACCGACTGAACTAGAATTTTTAATATACATGCAAAAATAACAAAATGGCGGCGAAAAAGGAAGAAAAAAATTGCATGTTTTTCAACTGCTTTTTGCAAAAAAATAGTAAAAATCATTTTTAAATAATTCTACTGCAGTCGATTGCGATAGGTGTCCAGAACATGTGGTTAAATTTTCATAACAATCGGTTCAGTAGTTTCGGAAATGTTAGCACCAAGCGGCGAACAACGCCAGGTAAGAAGTTGGGTCAGCGCGTCGAACTAGCGGGTTCAGGTAGTTTCGTTTGAGGGGCGGAAAAGTACAGTAAGACTACTCGAATTGATTAAAAATTTTAAGGGAATATTCATGAATGTATTTACTTTCGAAAAAATGTAAAAAAATAAAATTCGATATTTTCAAAGTCTCATAGTAGAATCCTGTCTTAAACGGTCCTAAAAAACTGAGAATATTGAATTGCCAAGTGGTCGGGTAGAGGTGAGAGAAATGGGATCGTCAAAGGCCTCGGAAGATCACAGGAAATATCATAGTAGTTTTGCATCCACCAGATTTTCATTAAAAATCAACTATTTACAGGTGTTATTAAGGCGTTACCCCCACTTGTTGCGCAAAAAGGCCTTTTTCATGAATTTTTTAAAAGAAAACTACAAAACTTTTTTAATCGGTCAATATATCGTCTTAAAAAACACATCTTGAAGAACTTTCAGTAATTTTTTTATTGAAAAATATTACATTGTTTAGTGGCAAATGGCCGTCAATGAAATAATGTTTTTATATACACGGTTTGCGGTGACCAACATTGCGGCGAAGTGGATCATCTGAAAAAAAAAATGCGGATGGATTTAGTCAAATATAAGTATAAACTAGTCTTTAATCGAAGGATTTTAAAAAATATTCATTTTTCACAAAATGGCGGACAGTCAAAGTTAAGGGTTCGATTTTAACGAAAAAAAACGGCCGTTTTTTGGCTATAAAACGGCCATTTTTTTTTTGAAAAAAAAAAATCGAACGATTAAAGACTACATTTTTTATGTATTAAATAAGCCTGCAAAATTTCAAGAAGATCGGTTCATTAGTGTTCGAGTAATCTTGGTCACCGACTTCTGAAACGCCATTTTGAGAAAAACGCGTTTAAAGTTTCAATTTCAGTTTACACGAAGAAAATATTTTTTTTGTGAACTTACATAGAGTCATCTATTCCGGGCCCATACAGAAGTATGGGCCCGGATACTTATACTTCAAAAAAATGCAATAAAAAAAATCGATTTTTTCAAAATCGCAAGTGGGGGTAACCCCTTAACTACAAATTCAAGTAGTCTAAAATGCATTATCTCTGACAAAAGTTATTTTCGTCACTATAGAATCCACCCATTTAGATGAATTTCCGGATTCTGATGGTCAACGGATGTTCAGTGAAGTTGATGCGCGATAGAAATAACGAATTCAACCTTCCGTTCTCATCCGTGCACATATATCTTGTACGTTGTACGAAAGCTTCCTAGTGGTAGGTGAATAGACATGGGCGAACTTTTACTCCTTATGCATATGCATGTCTGTATGAATGTATACCTACCGGCGCATGTACATGTTGTTGGTAGAAATTTAAGACTCCATAAATGCCATAGTGTCGGGGTGTTCAGGTACCGCCCACACGGGCCGCGAAAGAAGCGTCCGCTGCTCTGCTACTGCTGCTGCTGCAACAGGTCGTAAATTCGCCGGTAAGAATCCACGAGAACTCGTTAAACTATTACCCATACCCACTAAATTCATATGCATGGTAACTGTGGGCCCAAGTACCGGCAGGAACGTTCACTTTCTTGAGTTGAAATTCCATTATTACGTCGTGCAGAACATTATCAGACAGTCACCGCTGTACCATTTCTTTCATAAGTAAAACGCAAACCGTTGCCTTGGTTATTAATACAAATGTGCCCGTTTGTTCTTCACTGTCCCTTCGTACACTGGAGTAAGTTTTGTCGAAGTCTCACTACTACTTCGACGATTAATTCGTTATTTTTCCTCTTTCTTCGCGAGATAGGTTTAAATTTGTGACATTTGAGTTTATTGAGGCGGGAGCCTGAATTAGAAGGTCCGAAAAATCGTTTTTTTTTATTGCTTGAATCGATAGAAAAACTATCCAAGAATGTATTTACAAAGTTACAGAGGCCGATTGTAAATATTTTTGAAAATACAAGGCCAAAGGCAGAAAAATGATTAATATTTCTTCTATTGAAAACTTTGAAGCGCGTTTTCTTCAGTTTTCATTTTCCCGATTTTTCCAAATTGGCAGGCGTGAAAACAAAAAAATTAAACGACTTATTGAATCAAACCAAAGTTTATTTTCTTCAGTATGAAAATCTCTTTAAAGTGAATTAAAAGAGTCATTGAAAAAGTATTTAAAAATAATTTTTATAGCACGTTAAAGTGTTTTTTAATACATTGTTTTTTCAAACCTGAGAAAATTTATAATCTAACGATTTTTTCCACCTTTTTATTAATTCACCCAGAAGAAAAATACATGACAATTGAACATTTTATTGGTTTATTTGGTTCAGTCAAGAATTACGAGCTGCATCTTTCCTGCTGATTGCGGACTGCATTGGCAAGACGCACATGGAATGGGCTGATGGATCAGCAGTCATTTATTGTTTCACGTTGAAGATATTTTTTTACACATTTCAAATATACATGAAAATATACCTCAATGTTGACTTGGCTCACTTGTTTTCTTCCCTTCTAAAAAAATCCCGAAAAAAACGCTTTTTTGGACCTTCTAATTTAGGCTCCCGCCTTAAGGCGTGACATCTGAGTGGAAACCTTTTTTTACTGTTTCTTTTATTGGCTTAAATGATTTATAAACATCGCAAGCATGATATATAAAAGGAATTATATGCGATTTTTTTATGTTTAGAGCGTTTTTGTCGAAGCGCCTCCGATTGCGTCGAATAGCACGAAACAGCCTAGACGGTGAAAGTAGCAATTTGGAGTCGTTTTAGGAGAACGCATAATTTGGACAGTTTTCATCCGATTGACTTGAAATTTTCACTCTAGCTTCTTAAATAGACTCTCTACCGAAGTACACACGATTTTTGCGATTAATAATCAATTCTCGTTTTTATAAACAAATTAATGCCGATGTTTTTTTAGAGAAGAAGAAATCTATTCAAAATGATGTCATCTTGCGGAAAAACCATATCTTTTCAATAATCTTGTTTACTTCTCTAGCAAAACTAATGTAAATGACGACATTTCTTTTCGTCTCGGTTCACAAAGTTCTACTTCCTCTTGAAGAGCGTCTAAAAAAATGCTCTAAGTCTAGCTACAGCTGAGCCTCAATTTGGTATTGCTTTTTATCCATTTTTTTTGCATACGTCAACACATGTAGAATAAAGCCTTCAAACCTCATGTTGCTTCCTTTGCTTTAGTATTCTCAAAAAGAATCCCAAAGAAGTCCCATTTTTCGGTGAGCCACATCGATGTAACGCCATAATGAACTTACAATTAGTTTCTTATCTCCCCTGCAATATCTGAGGTCCTGTTTTCTCGCTTTTTATTTACTTCTCCACACATTTCCGACATCCAAAAAAAAATTCTTATAACAATAATCTGATGTTAACATTGAACGTTAGGCTTTCTATCTCGACTGTCTTGTGGGTCGGAACTTTGATGGATTCCGATTCAATGTCAGACCGGATCCCGATTGAAAGAGGTCAATTCTAGTAGGGATCAGCGGCATTGTCTCCGTGATAATTCCTAATCACGTTGGATGCAAGATCTCTCGACTGATTGATTGATCTCTGGAACCCAGCCGGCCGGTGGGCCCAGAAATGTGGATTCCCATAGAATATCCATGTGGATCTCTGACGGAAGTGCTGCACGGGATTTGCCGAGCGTGGTAAAAGCGAGGAGGCGTGGGTTGGATGGACAGTTGGAATTAATTCATGCCACGAAGAGTGCCGGGGTGTACGAAACCCAACCTATACCTATGCGGTAGATTCACGGTGCAAATAGCTGCACGTAGATACATACATGTATCGCAATGTACGTATATTTGTTGGGTATAAGAGATGTACATACGGTACAATGGTCGTAAAGCTCCACAAAGTGGTCTATCTGTCTGGAAATAATGTTCTTCTCTAGTCATATGACGAATCGCGTACACGCCCAAGTCCCCGAGACCGCGCTGGCGCCCTCTCGTGCATTAGTTCAAATTTCATTCTCAGTAGGAATAAATCGCGAGTGACGAGGCAGGGGGGGGGGCACGCCGCCACGTTCCTTGCGAGTTGCCATCGCTTTTCCATTGAGAGGGATACCCGGAGAGTTATGAAACTCGGAGAAGCGGGAAACGAGTCTGGGCAAAGGTGGACGATGCGCGCGAGAGGACGGGAGATTAATGGCGCGAGAATGACTTTTGCCATCATCCTATTTTTCTGGTGGAGTGTGTCCGGTGCGAGAACGGATTGTGAAATGTTCCTCAGCTGCGTTTGAGTTTTCCATCGGGGTACCCGAGCCTGTCCCACTTTGCGCTTTCCTACTCCAATTGATTGTCAGCCAATTGGGTTAATGTGGCGGCGTTTTTTTTCGCCCGGTCTCTCAAAGCTTTTCGGGTAATTTGAAAACTGCCGATGGAAAAAGGGCGATCGGGGATTTTAATTAAACCTTGCCGAGGAGATTCCATCAAATGCTCGAGGATGTGTGATGGGCTTGGAGAAATGATACGGTGGTTATAATTGGATGCATCGTTGATTCGTTTGTTCTGAGCATTTAGGCAAACGCCGGCATCGACTCGCGAACGTTCTTACACTTTTGACAAGTTGTTGTTTTGCATGCGTTTTTATTGGATGGTCTTCCACCCCGATAATTGACGAGGGAAAGCACGATGAACAAAATGTTACAAAATTAAGATTATTTCTGTAGGTCATTTGTTGTAAATGTTGTAAAAATGACTGCTGTTTGTAAAAAACTCTGAATTTCGGAAAAATATCGAGCTCTAAAATTTCATAAAAAATTAACGCGGCATTCAATCAAAAAAATTTAACGCTGCATCCTAGATGATATTATAAAGAATATGTGGCATCAATTTTATGAAAATCGGTTGTGTAGATCTCAAGATATTTCGTCCACCGGTTTGAAAAAAGTAGTTTCGAGAAGAAGGCGAAAAAAAGTACCGCGTCAACGTCTTGAAATCAAATTTTTTTATACTA
The DNA here is from genome assembly GCA_944452715.1 of Ophion slaviceki. Lineage (NCBI taxonomy): Eukaryota > Metazoa > Arthropoda > Insecta > Hymenoptera > Ichneumonidae > Ophion > Ophion slaviceki. Next base: position 36,137,109 of record OX101789.1, read on the forward strand.
CCTTTAATCTGTGATTCCTGGACCATACATGAGGTCTTCCATTGATGTTGCGATGTCCTCTGACTCCTTTTGAGCTGCTCTTTTCAACTTCCTGGCCTCTTTGGTGTCTTGCTGTGCTCTCATGTTGTCCATTGATATCCTTTGGGAATCTGCTCAGTAGTCGAGGAGTTCTCGACTACTCGCAGTGCACTCGGGCCAATTGTGAGATTCAACTATTGCATCATCAGTAACATACCAGAATACTTACTATTTCCGGCATTTGCACAATTGTTGCTCATTAAATATTTTTTTAAAGAAACATTTTTGTAATACATGTAGCAAGTTGTACTCTACTGCGTTACAAAGCGAACTGATTCGACAACGTTGAATGTGCAGAGAGTCCAAACGAGTTCCAACTTCGTGTACCCCCAGTCTGTATTTTCAACAATACCCTTTGTGAAGGCTTTGTTCGCTCATACCTGTCTGCTCGCTACCTGAGATACGGGTCGACTCTCTGCCGCGTCCACTTCAAATTGCTGTAACGCCGGCAATAATTGGGATTTTGACATGTTTAAATGCTTTAAATATTCTTAAACGTATAAATAACGAAACTATTTAAAAAAAATGATTTCTTGTAAATCTCAAGGTGGTCTGACCCCTTAAGCGTTTCGAAAATTGCAGTGGTCTTGAAGAGGCATATTCATGCTTAAGGGGTTTTCTCATTTTAGGCGCTAAAAAAGGCTATTTTCATGAATTTTTGATAGGTTTATATTATAGATATTGATATAAAAGTTGTTACACTTGATAAATACACTTTCGAAATACATTTAACATTTTTTGACATATTTATGTAACCCAACCAAACTTTGGACGCGTTTTTCTCAAAACAACGTTTTTCGACAGCTTGTAGATAAAATCTTCGAAACGACCGAACTGATCATTATAACTTTTTCACCACGTATTCTTTACAACTAGAGCTATAGCGCATATCAAGGATTTCTTTAAATTTTGATATTTACTATTTTTTTTGCCAAAAAGGGTGAAAAAACACGTTTTTTGTATTTTTTCGAAAAATGTCCGCCACTTTGTTATTATTGCATATATAAAAAATCGTATGATAGTTCGTATGCGCTATAGCCATTAACATACTGAGTCTAAAACCGTTCGATTTTTTTGTTTCGCATGATCCATCTCCGAGATTTCATCAAGCGCAGACCTACAATTTTTTCGGACATTTTTTTAACTACCATTTTCGTCTATAAATAGTGACGTAAATAAATAATTTTTCAAAATGTATTTTGACAGTATATTTATTAAGTGTAACGAATTTTATATTAATATCTATAATATAAACCTATGAAACAAATGAATAAAAATAGCCTTTTTAGCGTCTAAAGTGAGAAGACCCTTAAAGAGTTCTGCTCTAATGAAAAAATTAACCAATACAGATAATGCGGTCAACAAAAAAGAATGTTAACCGCATATTTGAGACTTTATTCACATACATGTTACTCACGACTGATTTGACTTCACACCCGAAAAGTACATTTGACATGCAGAATTTCGGCTACATTTTCCCGCTATTGTTACTCCCATACATCCTCAAATTTTTCCCCACTTGATCCTCATAAAATGAGCGTCTGCGGCTGCATATGGCGAATGACTGATGGAGAACACTTTTGTTTAATTTGATTTGACAAGAATCGACGTATCGTTACTCGTCAATCAAAATTGTTTCTTTTCTTGCACCATACAAAATGCATTATCGCGGTCAGTCGACTGTTCAACTCTCCGCGCACTCTCGACGAGAGGAGCACACACGGCGAGAGAGCTTTCGTGTGAACGACGAGTGGATTTATAAACTGCGTCTCGTGCATACCATGATCGCATAGCAGAGTTGTATATAGATCGATGAAAGGGAAGAGAGCCGCGGGACAGAGGATACGCTCCGTCGACCGCAACTGAAACGGCAGGGCCTGAATGCGCCCATCGAGAGAGTATGGACCAAAAGGGAGTTCAGTTGCCAACCGGTAATGGGATTCCTCTGTTTCCCGGAACAATGACACGCTACGTCGCGGTATGAATTACGCATAATATGCCGATAGTGCGGTGAAAGAGAGAGAAGGGGAGGAGGTGAAAAGAAGAGAGAGAGAGAGAGAGAGAGAGAGAGAGCCTGAACGATCCACTCACAAAACCATCCACCTATGCCTCCACATCAAACACGAGAGTGTGAATGAACAAGCGAGTGAGTGATAACAGACAATGGCAGGTAACACCTCTCCATCAATAGTAGCATCGTCTCATTTGGGAATTGAGGCTGCTATGGGGCCACGTCGAAATCTTACCAGCGAGGTGAATTTTTTTAGCAGTATATAACCCCTTTGCGGATCATTCTGTGCAGTTTGGATAGGATCCACGGTACCATTTTACAGAGAAAAAAAATCGGACACTCGACGTCTTTCGTGGTGTAATGATATTACGCTTATGGAAACTTCTCGATCATTTCTCAGTGCATTATTCGACTAATTAACGAATTAACCCTTGGCACCGTGAAAATGCACGGTTATAAAATTATGAATGTTTTTAACCCTACGACCCTACACATGGGTACCGCAAACCCCACATTAGTGAGAATATTAGTGAGAAATGCGAACATCATTTTTCTTGCCTTTTTCAATCGCATTTTTCACGGTGAAAAATGTACATTAGGTTTTTCTCGCAAAGCCTATTCCATTCGTCAGTTCTCGAGCGTTAGATTTCGAAAAAAAAAAATCTTTCTACGACAAACAGCTCGTTAGCAGCGTTGATTTGAAGTGCTGGGGTGTGCGTAACCCCAGTGTAGGTTATTTCTTTCGTACAGATAGTGTAGGGTCCTAGGGTTTATCGCGAATTTGGGCGACAATCAAGCACAGAACATACTAGGCTGTGCAAACATGGCAACGTCGTAAACGGCACAAATGCTACCTACCTCACCCGCATTCGGTAATTATCATCGGGGACCGTAAACTACTTGGTCAGGATAGTTAACGAGGAATATTATTTGTCCTTATTCTCTTGATTAGTAACACTTGCTTAATATTAACCCTTATTCGGCACACTTCAGTGGAAACACGTACTGGGCACACTGGGGTTGTTTGCACCCCAGTGACATAAACCGTTCTTATAAATAAACTATTTAATATTTTAACTTGCATTTTTTTGGGACTTCTTGAAAGCTTCTTTTTCCAAGTAGTGTAGGTTATATAGTCAAAAATTTGATTTGAGTATGTTAAAACATTAAAATTGCGAAAAAGGTCAAGGTACTTAAAATCTATGAAATATGGTCGTGGGGTGCAAACCACCCCAGAGTGCCGAATAAGGGTTAATTTGGGATCTATGTTCAGAAATGATGTTTCCCGAAATTTTTAGCAAACGACAAAATGCAGCGGAATTTCCATCAAATACAAAAGAATTTTTTGGTATATCGGACAATTATTTGACTTTTTGATGTCCTTCAGATTATAGACAGCTTCGGTACACTTGTCCTTTCCAGCGGAAGAATTTTCTCCCCGGACCGAAATTCGTTATGGACAGCTCCTCCATCTAGCTCCAAGTACGATAATTGCGAGTAAGCCACGGAAATTATTCCGAGTGAAGAACTCAATAGGGAATAGACGGAAGTATGACCAAGGGGGCTGTGAAAATGAAGGCTAAAGGAGACCGAGGTGCGGTGTGCTGGGTCGTAAATCCAGGTCGCACTGGGCGACGCTATCCGCGTAACGGGACCCCCGAAACGCCACGTCGCCGTTCATATCTGTTTATGTAAGAAGGCGGGAAGCCACCGCCAATGGGGCAAAACATTTTACCGACTTCGCAAAGCTGTATCATATCTATACGCCGCTTGTATAAAGATTTTCCTCGTTTATTGCGGTAATCACGTGAGTGGATTTTGTGATATCTCAGACTGGAGCGAGGCAAGAGTTTCGCCAGGGCAGATTCGTTGCTGAAAAGTTCGCCGAACACTCCACTCTCCTTCGGAACTCTCGAGTCAAGTATCTCACCTTTCAGTTTTTCGAAAGGGGAAGAAATGGAAATAAGTAAAAAGAAGTTAACGAGTGTATTTGTACAAACATATGCACTTTTCACAGTGAGAACTTTTCCTTCCTCGACATCGTCTACAAGGGAAAGATAATCGACAAAAAACGATGTAAAGCTGTTTGCACGTATCCGCTTTCATTTGTGGGACTCTGGCTAAAATTGAATCTTCCAAATGCGGTACACCACGATATTTCGAGAGTTGTCACTGAAATTGGACAGTCGACAGAAGACTTGGTGAAATTGATCATTAAATTTGACGCTGATCCCAAATTGCATTATTTTCCAGTCAATTCAGCGTTCATTCGGGGAGAGCAGTGGAATTGGGGTTCCCCTCTCACGAAGCCTCGAACATCCTTGATACACGCGACCGCACGTATATGAACAAAAACAGCATGGACATTAACAATTGGACGTTGTTCACTATTGACGTTCACCACGTTGTGAGTTCAACCGGTAACTGGCACCCTGCCTTCCGCGGTCACGAATACTGTGATCAATCAATTGATGCATGCACCAGTGTTAGCATCACCAGCACTTTGATCAACAGTTGTCGATTTATTTACTATAATTGCCATACGTCTGGCGATGCATACGGCAGCAGACGAGTATATTTCTGGTGGTGTTAGAACGTTAGTGCATTTGCCACGATGTTTTGTAGTCAGAGGTTCATTCATTTTCGCCTATGATGTACCTCATCTCGATAATTGGATTCTGAACACCCTTACACGATATGTCCAGGACTTCTGGGTTCTGAACAGCCGTACAGGACATACTCAGGGCTCCTGGATTCTGAACAGCCTTACAGGACATAACTAGGGCACCTGAATTCTGAACAGCCTTACAGGCTTTGGACTTATCTCACAAGAAAAGACCGCGAAATGTCCGATTTTTATGAAACTTGTCATGTTTGTAGAATGCGTCAAAACAGGCGACACGTATTGTTTTATATCTGCAGAACCCTATTTTTAAGGGGTAAAACGCACCCTCCAAAATGGGGGTGTTTTGCGTTTTTCGGCGGTAACTTTTCAACGCAACGAGATACGGAAAAAATTCAAATTACAACAAGGTCTCATTTTCCGAGTACTATACGTTGGAGATGTGAACAATGCTGATAACAATAAATTTCATACTGTTTATAGCAAAAACGCAATTTTTTAGTGCGTATCTTTTAGAATTTTTCACCGATTGGGGTATAAATTTACATACATGTAGAGGATAGATCAATAGCGGATACGTGTTTTTTTGTTTTTCCGATATCTCACAATTAAGGGGTTAAAACTGCCGTTAGGTCCAGTAACTCTTCCACCCTAGCCTTAACGTGACGATAGTTTAATGATGTCGATGTTTCACATGTATATGGCGTGGAAACGATGTGCAAAGCATTATCATCACCATCGACCGAACGGAGCCACATTGAGCTTCATCTTTTTGGCATTCTCACCACATCTTTGTCTCCCTCTGCACCTTTGTCCAAGTTTGCCTAGGTATTGGTGCAAACGAAGCACCTGACAATCCACACGCATGGTTTGGATTTCTGCAGCGACTCTTCCTGTCCAATGTTTCTCCTAATGAAATTGCCAGAATGTACCATCATTATTGCATTGAGCGATGCACTCTTTACCTATCGTCTTTTTTTTCATTCTTTTATTTCTCTCTCCCTCTCGCTCTCTCCTGTCCTTTAAGTTTTCCCCCGCGTTCTTACCGATCACTCCTCAATTACGCTCGGAATTCCTCGTAGCACAGCAAACGCGGGGAATTCCATCCGAAATTAATGAAACATTAATGCGAAGCGCCGTTGTTTTCGTGATCTCTCCACTCGAAACTCATTCACGGGGCAAAGCTAATAAATACGTACTTCCCAATTAAGCAAGTTACGAAATTGAAGAAGATGAAAAACTACAAACGAACGCGAAAGAAGAATTATACCAGCAGAGGGAGGCACCGAGACTCAAAGGATCTCCCATTTTCGAGATTGCAATACCCGTGTTCTTACTGCCTCCATCAAGTATTCAAATTTAAAAACTTCCGGCGAATAAAGAATTCTTATAATAAAAGCGTAGGGTGCAACGCATAAAATAATGAATTCGCTCTTTTTTTTCACACTTTAGAACAATATTTTTCTCTTGCCCTGTCGTGTCGCTGTCTCTTCCTCCTTCTCTCTCTCTCTCTCTCTCTCTCTCTCTCTCTCTCTCTCTTTCTCTATCATATTATATCCTCGCTTATTATGAATCTTGCGAGAGATGCCAAACAAACAAGCAGAGGAACGGAAGAATTTGTACGGAAATTCCTTGGCCGTATATGCCACGAAGAAAGTGAGGGAAAGCTGCAAGGGGGGAGAAATAAAAAGCGGGGTTGATAGAGAGAGAGATGCGTCGTTGATAATCAGAATTATCTGCAATCTTGTCAAATTACGTTTCACCACATTTCGTATATTTCCGCCACACTTTGCACGCTCTTCCGTTGATGAATTGCATCCACAGTGCTGGAAATCTTGTTGGACCAGTTCCACTTTGTTGACTGGCAAATTGTCCAGTCCAAGATCCATCTCCACTTCCATACACGCACCACTGATCCATCAAAAAATTATCGAGGATCATATACAGTAAAATGGAGTTACTTTGAACAGGTTTTGGAAGTTTTTTGAAAGTCACTTTTTTAACATCCCAAATTCCAACTTTTTTTGCTCCAATAGAACAATGTGACCTTTGGATATCAAGTATATAAGAAAGTGAAGCCCCACCACCCACCCACAATTTTATATATTTTTTTAAAGTGTCAAAGTAACCTCGAGTGTGGGGTTCCTTCGACAAGGCATGGAAATGCAACTTATGTCAAATTTTAAGGGCTACTTTGACATCATTTGGATTAAAAAAAATATGCATTATATATGGACTATTAAGAAAAACAACTATTCTTTACAATCAAATTCTCATCTTTACTGTCGAAACATTTTACATAAATATATCAAGTACCTAGGGTACTATTATAGGCACCTAATCAGTATTATAATTATCACTGAGATCAAAATCAACATGAGCAACGTTACAATCAACTTCAGCAACATTATAGAAGACTTGAACAACAAATTTTAGCAACAATAGAAGAAAGCTAAAAAATAATTAGTGTATCCTCGCATGCATTTGAATCGTATTTTGACGCTCTGTTAAGGGGTCTCCTCACTTTAGACGCTAAAAAAGGCTGTTTTCGTGAATTTTTTCGATAGGTTTATATTATAGATGTTGATATAAAAGTTGTTACACTTAATAAATACGCTTTCGAAATATATTTTTAAAAACATTTATTTAATCATGCAACCCAAATAAACTTTAAACCCGTTTTTCTCGAAACAACGTTTTTCGACGGCTTGTTGATCAGATTTTAACCACATATTCTTGACAACTATAGCTATAGCACATATCAAGGATTAAAAAAAAAATATTATATTTACTATTTTTTTTGCTGAAAACGGTGAAAAAACACGTTTTTTCCGATAAATGTCCGCCATTTTGGTATTTTTGCATATATAAAAAATCGTATAATATGCGCTATAGCCATTAACATACTGGATCTAAAACCGTTCGATTTTTTTATTTCGGATGATCCATCTCCGAGATTTCATCAACAGCGCAGTCCTACAATTTTTTTAGGACATTTTTTTAACTACCATTTTCGTCTATAAATAGTGACTAAAAGTAAATATTTTTTTTAAATGTATTTCGAAAGTGTATTTATTAAGTGTAACAACTTTCATATCAGTATCTATAATATAAATTCATGAAAATAGCCTTTTTTAGCGTCTAAAGTGAATAGACCCCTTAAAGCAGCCTGAAAACCTGTCAAAGTTACCTTTAATGTTAATTTACCCCCGTTTTACGGTAGCCCATGGCCACAAGGATAAGCTGCATCATCAACTCTCTCTTTGGCAGAGCATTCCCTTCGAAACGTCATCAAGAGTCACAACACTCGCGCAATATTCCCTGCGCAATTCCATGAAGATTCAACGAAGACGTAAAGATTGGCACCTGGATGTCATTGGTACCACAGGTGACTGATCGTACACCACGTCAATTTTTTTTTTTTTTTGAATATGCAGTACACTTTGCATTTTCGAAAAAAATGATACCGTTCTCTATAAAAAAAGGGAAAGAAGAAACAAAAACACAAACACTGACACATGACGCATGGACGAATCAATCCATGCATCAGGAACGTTGCGCCCGACGGGCCCAGGCAAACTAATAAAATGTGTAATACTGCATCACGCACATCAGGAGATACACAGCGGCATTCGTACATACGCGTTTCAGCGCACACGTTACTACATATACTCTGAGTCTGTGCATATACGTGATTGAAATTTCAATATAGCTCTCGAAATTTCCGATTCAGATGTTCTGAATTCTCATTGTTGAATCCACGAATTTACAGCAACCGTATGAGTGATGTTGCTATTTTTTTTTTCAAAATTTCCTTCCCTTTCCAATCAGTTCGTAAAACGAGAGAGAATCGAGACGAGAGACATCGAGCGAAATTGAATAAACATCGATACGCGCGCGTTGCGTAAATGGGACGGTGAGAGGGTTGGGAGGAAAATAACATTGAACATACAATCTGCGTATAAGAAAAGGTGATTTTTGAGACATGCGACTCCGAGAACTGTCCTCAAAATACCCTATTTTCCCCATACTTGAAATCTTATAAAAGTTTTCAAAATTTTAATACATGGAAAAAATCGATGATTTGTTTAAAAAAATGTTGATTTCCAAAGCAACCGGACGTGTCGATAGCCGATATTGCCTAGATGTGGCATAAGGCGGGACACCACTGTGACGGGTGATTTTTTTTGCCTTTTCTCAAAGTATATATGTTCTAGAGCCTAGAATATAGTATGTACTTTGAGAAAATGCAAACAAATTCTTGAAACTTGGATTTTTGAAACCTGTAAACTTTTAAACTTGAAACTTGAAAACTTGAATTTTTTAAACATAGTCCGGAATCAGGAGTATGTTAAAAAAATTCAAGTTAAAATATTGAACCATGGCCAAGTTACAGACGATTTAGTGAGAACAGGTAGCCCAACCATTTACGTATACTAAAACATTCAATCGCAGTTTTTTCGAAACGTTTTTTCTCGACCCGGCCGAAATGATAATTTTAGCTATAATTATTAAATTTTGACTATGAAAAAACCAAAATTTCCGTGAATACAGTAGCTAGATTTCACTAGTATTTGTAAGCCTCTGAAAATAAGTAAAATTTTTGTTAAAATTGCACTTTCTTTAATAACCCGCTATTTCGTGATTTTTTTTCTTCGAAAAAACGGTACGCACAACGAGCACTGCATAATATAAACTATAAAACTTTTTTATTTTTATTTTTTAGACCAACCATTGTTAACTTATCGATCCGGTCGTTGGACCACATTTTTTGTACAGCAGTTCTGTTATACCTCGATACGTTATTAATTTTTTATTTGTCAAAATAAAAATATACACGAAATAAGTTCAATGTATGCTTAATAACAAATCTTTTTTCCAAATCCCAAATAAATAATCTAGTAGACGAAATTTTTTCGAAAAAAACAACTTTTTTTCGACCCGTCACAGTGTTGTCTTAAGGGGCTGTACCAGTGTAAACGCTGAAAATTTGGGTGATTTTCGGGAATGTTGTGGGAGAAAAGTACTCAAATCAATGTTTCGGAAAATTAAGAATATATTTGGCTATATTTGACCTATATTAAATAATTTTTTCATAGAAAAATATTGAGATCCACGCCACTAATGCGCTGCCTTCAGAGGCGCCAGAAAAAAAGTTCCTTCACTGCTGACATGATTCCGGTCGATTGAGTAGCTCAAACCGAAAAAGGAAAGAATGTCGTTAAACTGGAAGGTATTTTCTGTGCAATGACGTAGGATTTTCTAAAAATATCAAAACCTAACAAAATGGCGTAGTTATGAAAAAAGTCTGTTTTCCTGCCTATGAAATGGTCGTTTTTTTCAATGACAAATCGTCAATCTTCATCCAATCAAAAATATCCTACGTCATTGTAGAATAAATATATTCAAGAGTACTCAGTTTAAATTTCAAGTCAATTGGATAATTGTTCTTTGAGTTACAATGTCAGCAAATTGTAAAAATCTAATTTCGAGAAGAACGCCTTCAAATATTTAATTATCGATTTTTGCAGGATAAACTGATATTGATATAAATACTATGAACGATAATGATATTCTTGAAAGTATAAACTGACGAAAAAGGCACAAAAAAATTGATTTTTTTCAAGTGTCACACTGGTATAGCCCCTTAAGATGTCATTTTTCCCCATATCCAGATATATGTGTGTGTGTTTTGGGTTTATATGAGATTTGGTGTATATTCATGGAAGTTATGTCAATTGAGAGCAGTGAACAATTCAGTAGAACGAAAGTACGAGGCGAATTCTCAAAGGATGGCCCGCACTCCATTTGGGAGAGATCTCTTCTACGTTGCTCGATCGCGTTTGATATTTATATATCTCTAAAAAACGGGACAAAGTGTGTAATACACGTGTAGGAAAGTGTATGGGAAAGCTCAGTCGTTTGTCACGGCAGAGCCTCGGGCGTTTGGGGATAAAAACGGAAGGGGAGGGAGAGAGAGATATCCTTGCAGACTCAATCAAAGTCGGTCCTGATCCGAAAAAAAGAGCGCGAGAGAAAAGATGATGTTCTCAAGAGTCGAGATTCCCGAAGATCGAGCAACCTGCCCAAAGTCGCTCTCGGTCGATGTTTATCCATTTGTTCATCACTTTCTGTATAAGTATATGACTCAAAGACGCAATCGTATATGAGACACTTTTGTTACACAGTGCAGCATCCAACTACGAAGGATGCGATCCGTAATTTCGTACGTCCTCGAACTCGCGTTTTCTCAAATAGTATTTTCGATACAAAAAAAGGAAAATAAATAAATGAAAGTAGTACGTAGGTTTGGTGCATGGGTCTGTTGTCGTTTTGTCTGTACAGAGAAATATCCGGATAGGAAACTGGCTGTTGACTCCCTTTGAAGCGAGTCGCTTCCGTATAACATCGAATTCGTGTATTCCATATAGCGTAGACGATAAAACCCCTTGGGTTTTATCGATTGTAGCGTACGGTGCCCGTGCTCAAACGAGAGACAACCAATATATCCCGGTGGCCTTGTAGGCTTGCTCCGTTCAGTATTGAGCATGTATATGTGGGTGTGGGTGGGTGGAGAAAGGTCATTTTCCATTCGGCATTTCAATGTAATGTTCCCTATCAGAAAATCTGGCTATTTTGAAGACTTTCCGTTCATTTTTGTTTACTAATAGTTGATTTTCAAGACAAGAAGGTTTTTGAAACGACCTGTATATAAATATCCTTATTATAAACATTCCTGAAATTATCGAAAGGTAGTTTCGACGAGATTGGGTCTTAGTGTACAGTATGGGAACATTAGGCTGCTGTAAGAATGAAACGTCAAATCAAATGTCTTCAAAATCACCTTGTCTTTTGTTTTAAATAAAATGTATTTCCTTTCCCGAAGAAAAGAAGATGGAAATGTCAATTTGGCCATGGGTTCAACCGCCATTTGAAGGTCAACTTTGAAAGTTTTCATTAAGAACCTTACATTCCAACAATATTCCTACAGCTTGATTCGAGAGGTTTGCAAACTATCATGGATAAGTATTTTATTTATCAAGTGCTTATTTAATTATCAGTCTTCAAAGTTACACATAACTGAAGAAATACTGATCCATAGGGTTGTGAAAAGTTCCAGAGACAAGGTACGATAAGATATACTAAAATATAAGGGTTCTGATGATGAATACCGAGACTGCCCTTCACACGACGTTAGTGGCTATGCCCAAGATGGGATTGACGGTCCCATCTTATTCTCCTCTGGAAATAAAATAACTTTTATGTGAAACATTTTGTATTATAATCAGTACTTTCCGAGATAAAATGTAAAACTTTATTTGGGACATCCTGTAACACTTTATTTTTATACCTGCTACACCCATGTAATACTTTATTGGGGACACCCTGTCATGGGCTATTCCAGCTCAAACCACAAGGAAAAGGTGCGAGGTCGATCGCTCCGATTTCGATGAAATTTGGCATGCTTGTAGAATGGATAAAACTAGGCGACTCGTATTTTTTTATACCGGCGGAACTCGATTTTTAAGGGTTGTAACGCACCCTCAAAAATTGAGGTGTTTTCGCTTTTCGTCGACAACGTTTTGACGGTACGAGATATGAAAAATTTCAAATTTCAACAATATTTATTTTTTCGTGTACTATACATTGGAGATGAGAACGATAACGTTATCGACGAAAAACGAAAAACACACCTTTTTCGAGGGTGCGTTTCACCCCTTAAAAATAGGGTTCCGCAGATGTAAAAAAATACGTTTCGCCTATTTTTACCCATCCTACAAGTCAAATTTCATCGAAATCGGAGAGATCGACCTCGCAACCTTTCCTTGTCAGACAACTATTTCTCTCACCATTGTTAATTATAGATTTTCATAGTGGAAAATCTTACTTCTGGTGTTAAAAAACATTTCTTTCACGGAATTGAAACGCTGAATTTAACGAAAAAAAATGATTTTTTTGTATATAAGTTAATCTAATTATGTATTTTACAATTATTTAACGTTAAATTCCGCACAAATAAAAAATAAACCGTTTCAGGCGTGTCGAAGCCGAATTGGAAATCATAAAATCATTAATAGCATTAATGGAGATTATAATGATAAAAATCTTCCCAAAAATATTATTTATTCGAAAAAATAGAAGGAAAAATGGGCCCACGATGAGATTGGTATTAAAAATCGTAGAATGGGTCACTCTATTTTAGAGAATTAAAAAAAGCAATCATCTTTTAAAAAAATAGTTTTCACTTGAGAAGCAAAAAAACGTTGACATGGATAATTGATACAATAATTTTTTCATATTTTTTAACGAAAGTATGCTTCAAAATGCAAACCAATTATATAGTGACATTTGTCGATATCTCCATTAGTTCAGGAGTTATCAGAGTTTAAACGTTTCCGAAACTTCCGAAATCGACATTTTTGAAAAATTACAACCTCTAAAAGAGAATAGGCAAAAATCTAAATATTGGTGTGGATGGTCCTTTCATGGGGTACAATTTTACAACAACAAAAAATCAGTAAAACCAAAAATGGTCGGGTTCACGGGCTGGGTGAAATGGCGTGGAATGTCCCATATGTAGCCCCAAAAAGTACTCTGACTTTCACACTGTCGAATAATCCCCAAATTCGAAGTTTCACCGAAAAAATAGTAACTATCGGAAGCACAATTTGGACTGGGTGAAAAATGCACAAAACAGGTCTAAAACGCATCGAAATTTTTTCACAACTTCCAAAACGGCCGGAGTGGACTTTTCGAGTTTTTGCAGTCGCAAGAAGGCAAGGGGGTTGGTTCTTTTTACAACAGGACTCAGGTTTTTGAGTGAGGAAATCTATAACCAACGATGGCGAGGGTAATAGTTGTCTAAGTTGAGCTGGATCTACACCAATGTCTCAGAAGTATTGGCTTTTCGCTCGCTGGTTCACGCGCCAGCCAGCGCACGGTTAAGCGGTCACCGCTCCGAGTATCGTACCGAGTACAGTACCGCCGGAGTCGAATCTCGGCCGGCCTTCCAGCCAGTGTTGGTCTGCATTATATGGAGAAATGTGATACACGTGGCACAAAGCATATATACACATGGGTCCCAATAAGTGGAGTATCTAGTTCGCTGTCATGTGAGGGGACCGCGGAGTGAGTATCGCCCAGACGAGCAGGCCGATGCATCATCTGGCATCAAGATCGATTGCTGAAGGCTAGCGGCTCGTTAACGCAAACACTCATGGGAATTCCTTTTCCCTCGTATACTGTACTCTTTTCAAAAATTTTGGAAAGTTCACAAAGTACACCAAGTAATAAAAAAAATGCCCTCGAAAACATTGTTGTTTGTTTTACCTTACAAAAAAATAGAGTTTACCTTACAAATAATAAACATTTGTTTTAAGGGGTGAGATGCAGTCAGAGGCGTGAAAAACGAGCATTTTCAATATTTTTTTATAGTAATTAAGTTTGTTTTACAAAAGTGGTTACACAGACTTTTTATGTTATATATCAACTTGACTTGTACAAAATTTCAAAGAAAAATGTTGATTATTTATAACAATATCGCCATCTTTGTCGGACCCCCTTCGGCATGTAGTGTTTTGCGGTGACCATCATAAAATTTTACTGGATCATCTCAAATCAAAAACAAAAAAAATCATTAGTTTAATAATAAATCTAGTCCTTAATCGAAGCTTCTTTTTCCAAAAAAATTTCATCGTCAAAATCCATCGAGTCGTTTTTGAATTATAGTGGTTACCGACTTCAAAAACATAGTTTCGAGAAAAACGCGGTTAAAGTTTTTCGAGGTGGATACGGTATTATATGTTCGTAAAATGTTGAGCTCAAAGGATGAAGCTAAACTTCTTTAAGTATTTTGATCCGCTGAATCCGAATATCACAATTTTTTGCAGGAAAGTCGAACATTCAATTGTTTATAGCCAGTTGTTAAAACAATTTTTCAAAAAATTAAAGTTTTTCGGGATGAATTATTTATTATTTTTAAAACATTTTGGGAAATTTTAAAACGAAAGTATTCTTTATAAAATGTTGCCAAAGTTCATAGTTTTTGAGTAATACCATTTTGAAAATTTGTGAAAGATTTTCCAATTTTACACTTGATTTGTGTATAGAAATACTAATTAAAAAATTACTTACATCGAATCATCAATTCCTGGCCCATACAATAGGGCTTCTGCCGATGTGGAAGCTTCCAAAATATCAATTTGTTGTTGTCTTCGAAGCATTCTGCCTTCCCGGGTATTATCGTTTGCGCGTTTGTCAGCTACGTCTATATGTTGAGAATCCGCTACCTGCCATGGGGACCCATTGTGGGATATCCCGGAAACTATTCATCGGATTGACTTGAAATTTTCAGGGAATATTTTCGAAACATCATACTTCAAGAAAATGTATTTAAACAAATCGATTTTTTGAAAATACCGACTGCATCTCACCCCTTAATTCGAACAGTGGTTTTAAAAATGTTTTCCACGAATCAATTATACAACAAAAAAACGTGAAATGATTGATGAAACAGCCAAGTACAATGTACGTATTATGCAAGTGTACGAGAAATGTTGTACACAAAATTGTTAAACTTTTGAAATAATCTTGATGAAAACGTTTTATTTTTATTTAAAAAATTGATATCACTATAATGGAAAAAAATACAACGTATGGGCGAGACAAGTACAGTGGAGATGGTGTGCACGGTCTTAGCGTGCATTTTCTGTTCCTATTTTCCGCATAAATAACTTTGGCGATATAATTTTTCTCAGATTTGAAAAAAAGGTTTTGAAAGGTTTTAAAAGGTTAAAAAAAACACTTTCACATGCTATAAAAATTATTTAAAAAGACTTTTTCAACGACTTTTTAATTCACTTAGAAGAGATTTTCATACTGAAGAAAATAAACTTTGGTTTGATTTAATAGGTCGTTCACGTTTTTTTGCTATCACGCCTGCCACTTTGGAAAAAACGTGAAAATGAAAACTGGATAAAACGCGCTTCACAATTATCAATAGGATGAAATATCAATATCAAATATCAATCGGTTCTCTGATGTGACCTTGTATCTTCTAAAATATTTATAACTGGCCTCTGTAACTTTGTAAATATATTGCTGGATAGTTTATCTATCGATTTAACGCAGTCCTTTAGTTTCTCGGCTGTTTTTTTACGGCTTTATCAATAATTTTTTACGGGCAAAGCATCGAAATAATCAATCTCATTGTTTTTGCATAATCTTTATTAACATTTAAATAAGCTTTACAAATTTTTTAAAGTCAAAATATATAATAGAATAAACCTTATAGTGGCCGACAGGAAGACATCACGTAAAAGAGGTGCTTGACGGTGACCAAGATTGCGGCTGTTCTGCTTATCTGAAATCAAAAAACCGAACGGCATTTTAATCTTCATATTTAAGACTAGCGATTGAACTAGAGTGAATTCTAAATTACAAAAATTAACTTTTTTATACACTTTTGAAAATTACATTCTATTTTTTACTCATTTTTTCTTAAGTTTTTCGCTCGTACAAAAAAAAACTGTCGAAGCAATCATGATAATCCTAGTTCAATCGCTGGCTTATAACATATTAAAGATGCTGTATAAATTTGAACAAGATCGGTGCAGTAGTTTCTGAAATATCGTGGTCATCATTTCGAAAAATGGTGTTCCGAGAAAAACGCGTTTGAAAGTATAGCTGCTCCGTATACCTGCTCCGTTCCAGGGCCGTAACTTGTGAACCACTTCGAATATCGAAAAATCCTTTGGCACACATTTTCTACACATCTTGTAGATGTGATTTATGAAAAAAAATCGTTTTTTTTTCCACCCGAGAAACTAGAGGACCGCCTTAAGCAATAAAAAAAAACATTTTCCTGACCTTCTAATTCAGACTCCGGCCTTAATTTTTCTGCTATTTACATAACCAATTGAGAGTAACAAAGTGTTCAACCGTCCCTGGTCAAAAGTTCTAGCTGTAAGGCGCTGGTCATACGAGCCCGCAATTAGCCTAGCCGCATTTAAATGGCTGTCGCGTTTGTCGTATAGTTCCGAATGACTCTTGAACATTCAGGTGGATAGTTTCAACATGTTCAAATGTGGAACTTACGGTATTACATTTGGAATCGAATATTAAAATGGTGGAGAAAAATCTGCGGGGTGTCAATGTGGAAATAATGCACTGCTTGACTAAAAAAATGTACCTCTTGCAATTTTCAATCTTTTTTCCATAACATTTTAGGGTAGTACTTTTGATATATGATAGTTTGAGGGAAAAAATATCTCCATCGCAGGCGTTTCAAAAAGGTATTTATTCTTCCGTCTGGAGAGGATCTATTTTGGAGTAAAAAAAAGAACGACAATTATGAGAATGGAGCTTTTTGTGATAAATTGCGGTTTAAAAAATGGGTCAGCGGCGTCGAAAGTTCATTTTTTATTACTTTACGTCGAGACGTTGCTGCGTCTCTTGATATCTGCCTACACATACTTTAATATATATACATCGGGTGTCCAATTTTAATCTTACACCTAATTTTTCGCGGAAAATATTGCTGGGATCAAATATTGTGTATAACAAAAGTTTTAGGGGTTAAATGGGGACATTGGAAAAAAATGTTGATCGATCCAAAATTTAAAATGGCGGCGATAAAATGGCCGACATGTTTTTTTTTCAAATGGAAACATACCTTTTTTTATCATCAAAAAATTTGTCAGCTCAAAACCAACAAATTTTGTTGGAAATTTTTTTTGATAAGGTTCATAATTTTCAAGTTAGAACATCATTTCTAACTTTTTTTTACACCGCAGCCTATCAAAGTCAGACGTATGAATTGGTTTGTATGAAAATTCTGCATAAGATCTTTTCTCATAAAGTTGCCTTAACATTTAAGGGTTAAAAGACGACTTTTTTAGATAAAACAAATAACCAAGAGTATATTTTAAGAAACCGGGTCAAAAAAGTTATCATTTGTGGACATGGATTGCGAAAAACGAAAAGCAGATAATTTTTATCTCGAAAACCGTAGGACTTTTACTAAACTGGAATTCCAGCACATAGTAGGACATGATCTGACCTATCGACGGTTGCAGGATTATGCATTCATAACAGGACACGCTGTATATACATACGTAAGAGGTAGATGTTACTCCTGATACACAAGCCGGCAATTCCTCAACTGTACACACATTTTTTTTCGCCTCTACACACACTTTCATCGCATGCTCGACGAAGTATTTCATATTGGGACGTCTACATTCGCCTGTATGGGTATACGCACGTACGTCGGGTGAAAAATAAGCAGGGGGTTGTTCCGCCGCCCTCGCACTATCAAAGTCCTTCGACCGAGCAAACATTATCCTTTCTGCCAAAGCCAAACACCAATTACAATCGGACAAGTTTTCGGCGCGGCCTTCGTTGGAACGATATATTGAAGACATCGCTTCATTTGGTGATGGACGATCATTATGGCCTGTATGGGGAATGGAAAGAGTTGCGGTATGACAGCTGGCAAGGAAAGTTCGACGTAACGATGGAAATCGAGCACGCAAGGGTGGAGGGCCTCTCGAGAATGATGAGGGATCGATGGAGTTATGTGCGTACTTCGGTAGACACGGTGAGGAACATCTAGCGGCTTGGTTGATCACCGAAGGCGAAGGGACTGTCAGAGAGAGAGAAGAGAGAGAGAGAGAGAGAGAGAGAGAGAGAGAGAGAACAGAATCGTTATTGCGAATAACATTTATGAGCAATTGACAAACAAAAAACACGTGGAAAGTATAATCATTATGTTCATCAAATAGTATCCAATGATAAATGATAATGAACCAATACTAATTTCAATTAAATTGTACTGATGTTAATAAGATAGTTCTAATGTTTATAAAATGAAACAAATGTCCATCAAATAGGTCTAATTTCAACAGGATAATAATAATTTCAATAAAACATTAATCATTTTAATAAAATAAAACTAACTTCAATAAAATAATACAAATTTCAAAAAAATAATTCTTATTTCAATAAAAGAATCCTGATTTCAATAAAATTATACTAATTACCATAAAAGAATTTTTATTTTAACAAATTAGTACTCATTTCAATAAAAACATATAACATCCAGAGTTTTTAACCATCACTCGTTCGTATCTTACCCATGTATTCATCAATGAATCCTTAATATCCCATAACTTGCTTATTCTCTACTTTGTCAAATCTTCCTCCGCGCGACACTAGTGAGTGAAATACCTGACGTAGGAAAATATAACTTATTGACGCGTTTATGAAATTCCCGCTTAGATTGACATCGTTCTAAAGTGATTGCATCGCTCGACTGTTGCACCTTGCAAACTTGAGACAAGTGCTTTCTATACCCGAAACCCTTTCTATACAAGTTCCCAAGACCGGAAGGAGTTAGGCCACGTATTCCTATTCAGAGCTATACAAGTTATACACACGAATACATGCATATACGTCTACATGCACAAACACATACGCCCTCATAAAAGGCCGCCGTAGCCTGGAACAGTCAAGTTCAATAATAAACAACGAATAGTTCTCTTACTTTGGCAGTACGGCGATGTTGGAAAATCTTGACGGACCGGACTCGAGAGCCATTAAGGGGAATGAGAAAACCTCTCGTTCACCTCTCCTTCCCTCGTTTTGTCTTTCCGAGTATACATGAATATCAATATATACAGGGTGTCCTGTTATAAATGGAAAATCCTGCAACTGTCGATAGGTAAGATCCTGTCCTACTATATGCTGGAATTTCAGTTTAGTTAAAGTCTCACGGTTTTTGACATAAAAGTCATCTGCTTTTGGTTTTTCGCATGCCATTTCTACAAATGATAACTTTTTTTGACCCTGTAAAAAAATGTATTCTTGGTTTTTTGTTTTATCTAGAAAAGTCTTCTTTTCAACCTTAAGGGGCTATACCAGTGTGACACTTGAAAAAAAATCGATTTTTTTTCTGCCTTTGTCGACAGTTTATACTTTCAAGAATATTCTGTAAAATTTCAAGGCCGTATCTCTAATCATTTTATTTTGCAAGAATCGATAGTTAAATCTTTAAACGCGTTTTCCTCGAAATGAGATTTTTCAAATTTGCTGACATTGTAACTCAAAGAGCAATTATCCGATTGACTTAAAATTTGAACTGAGTACTCTTGAACATATTGATTCTACAATGATGTAAGATATTTTTGATTGGATGAAAATTGACGATTTGGCATTGAAAAAAGACCATTTTATAGGCAAGAAAACAGACTTTTTCATAACTACGCCATCTTGTTAGATTTTGATATTTTTCGAAAATCATACGTCATTGTACAGGAAATACCTTCCAGTTTAACATTTTTTCCTTTTTCGGTTTCAGCTACTCAATCGGCCGGAATTATGTCAGCAGTGGAGGAACTTTTTTTAGCGCCTCCGAAGGCAGCTCATAAGTCGCTTGGATCTCAATATTTTTCTATGAAAAAATTATGTAATATAGGTCAAATATAGCCAAATATTTTCTTAATTTTCCGAAACATTTAATTGAGTACTTTTCTTCCAAAGAATTCCCGAAAATCGCCCAAATTTTCGGCGTTCACACTGGTATAGCCCCTTAAACGTTAAGTAAATGTTATGAAAAAAGATCTTGCGCAGACTTTTCATACAAACCAATTCGAACGTCTGACATTGATAGTCTGCGGTGTAAACAAATGTACTACGCATATCGTGCCAATTACTTTAAAAAGTTGCTTAGCTATTGTCCATTCATATCACTTGTAGAAAAGTGTATGCGAAAAACCAAAGCAGATGCTTTTTTTTTTCAAAAAATCACATAAGCCCGAAATCTCGAAAACCATGGGACTTTTACTGGACTGAAATTCCAGCACATAGTAGGACATGATCTGACCTATCGACAGTTGGCGGATTATCCATTCATAACAGGACACCCTGTATATACGAAATGCGTTAGTGTTTTATTATAGTTGCTACTTCGTGAATAGCGTCGAGAGAAAACGCGAATACAGCTTGAGCTATCTCTCTCTTCTCGTTTCTCGCTCTTTCTCTCGTCGAACACAAGTAACGCGTACATATTATCGGTGGAGTGTTGGAACGGAAGATGTATTGTTCCGGTTGCCGAGCGGAGCTAATGGAGGCACGAGCTGTCGGAGCGAGTTATGTCTTTCGAGGGATGCATTATACACCTCCATTATGTACTTTTTTACAGATATTTTCTTTTCTCCCATTATAATCACAGCCAGAGATCCGCAGGATCCCGTGCGAAAATTTGTTACGGAGTCCCCAGTATCTACTACATCCCTGTAGGGATTTGATACCTACGCCACGCGTCCACATTGGAATCCAAGTGGAGTCCGCCATATTTCTTGATTCACGTCGTTAGTGATTTTTTTTTTGAATTTCTCAACCGAAATTTGTTCGATTTCTCAAAAAAATATATCCGTGTGTGATCGAGCACAAATTTTTGGACCGTCCCGATATGAAACCACATCTCTATAGGGATTTTTTAGGAACACCGCACATCCTCATTGAGATTCAATTGGATTCTGCACCCATCCACGGTGTTTGGTAATTCCTATCACGTTCGAATAGAAAATATGTGAGACCGCCAGAAGAAATTCGATGAATTGAAACATAACCTGCACGCTTCGCGAGCATGTGCGTTTGTGGTGATATTATGTCGAAGTGCAGTGAAATAAATAACAAACGATAATTAAAGTGGATTTTCAGTGATGTGATTCGAATCGATTTTTAAGTGTAGATGGCCCAGTAATCATCACCTTGAGCAGATCGCTTGTCTTTGCAAATTTAAATAGCTCAACTAGGAAAGTGAGTAAAAGTTATTTTAAGTCGTTCTTAAGGGGTTACCCCCACTTGCGATTTTGAAAAAATCGATTTTTTTTTATTGCATTTTTTTGAAGTATAAGTATCCGGGCCCATACTTCTGTATGGGCCCGGAATAGATGACTCTAAGTAAGTTTACAAAAAAAAATATTTTCTTCGTGTAAACTGAAATTGAAACTTTAAACGCGTTTTTCTCAAAATGGCATTTCTGAAGTCGGTGACCAAGATTACTCGAACACTAATGAACCGATCTTCTTGCAATTTTGCAGGCTTATTTAATACATAAAAATGTAGTCTTTAATCGTTCGATTTTTTTTTCGAAAAAAATGGCCGTTTTATAGCCAAAAAACGGCCGTTTTTTTCGTTAAAATCGAAACATTAACTTTGACTGTCCGCCATTTTGTGAAAAATGAATATTTTTTAAAATCCTTCGATTAAAGACTAGTTTATACTTATATTTGACTAAATCCATCCGCATTTTTTTTTCAGATGATCCACTTCGCCGCAATGTTGGTCACCGCAAACCGTGTATATAAAAACATTATTTCATTGACGGCCATTTGCGACTAAACAATGTAATATTTTTCAATAAAATAATTACTGAAAGTTCTTCAAGATGTGTTCTTTAAGATGGTATATTGATCGATTAAAAAAGTTTTGTAGTGTACTTTAAAAAAATTCATGAAAAAGGCCTTTTTTGCGCTACAAGTGGGGGTAACGCCTTAATCAGTTTTTTATTACGAAGAAGAAGGTCGTTGTGAAATTCCCGTGCCTGGTACAGTTTTCGAGAAAATATTTCGTAAAGGTTATAAGATGCTGTTGTACGAGTCATCGTCATGCCGCCATGACCGTTGGTCTGGTAATCGCCATGGGAACGTCCCACTAATCGTCACATGCGTTCAAACTACTTTGAGGCCTTATATACCTTTGAAAAAAAGGGTTTTTTTATTGACTTAAATTATGTATAAACATGTCAAAATTAATGTGCAAAAGTTATTTTAGGTGGACATTTTTTTAAGTCATGTAGAAAAATGGTTTTTAAACTTTAAACGCGTTTTTCATGAAAAAGTGTTTTCAAAATCGGGTGGTCTCGTAGGTCCTGCATTTTTTGACCAATTGACTTGAAATTTCAACTATAACTTCTTAGATACATTTTAGAGCGATGTACACACGATTTTTATAATCGTTTAACAATTGCGATTTTTGGAAACGAACAAAGGCCGTTCTTTTAGTCGGAAATGCGACTTTCTTAAAAATCGGGCTAGATGTACAGAAATAAATATTTTATAATAATCGTGTGTACTTCAGTAGCAAAACTCATGTAGATTACGGGGAGAAGAAAATTCTTCTGGGTGCACATGTGCGACTCAAACGAGTCCGCTCGTTGGAGGTACCTAAAGATATGTGAAATAAACCCTCTAAACCTCGTTTTGATTGCTTTATTAGTATTTTTTTAAAAATCCCAACAAGCCTTGTTTTCTGACCATCCAAAGGTATATAAGGCCTTAACTAATGATGCAAAGGTTCGTAGAACTTTGTTAACTCGATTATGTCTGCATATAGAACGGCAGAATAATTTTTACGCACTCTGTCACAAACTGTATTCTTTTTATCAAAAAATTTGATAAAGAGTTTGAAACATAAATTTCTCTTCCATGGAACTTTATTAATTTAAAATTAAAACTAATTATCGCCTATTACGTCAGAATTATAATTTTTTTATTTGTAGTCATTATAGACAACTATTTTTTCATAAAATAATTTTTAATATTATTTCGATCGAGTGCTGTTCACCTGTGTTCAAGACATATCCCATATGTCCCAGTTATCGACATGGTCACGACCCAGTAATCGACAACGTTTATTTATATGTATATCTTTATACTATCGCGAATATGTGTATGACGATTACTGGTCCGTGGATCCTTCAGGCAATGTTAATTGCGGACTCAATATTTCTTTTCTGATTCTCTATAAACCAATATTCGATTCGTAAGACTCTTTTTTTGCTTACATTGTCCCAGTTATCGCCAGCCGTGGCGATTAATCGGCAGAGTGTTTATATTGCTAAATCGGTAATAGCCATATGTGAAAATTCGTTGAAATTAACACAAAACTATAATTTTTTATGCTGAACGCAAAACTAAAATCCTTGTTAATCACGTGAAGGACAACTTACTTCACGCAAGTCCACAGGTATTCTCAAATCACCCGAGATGTGACATGGTTCACGTTAACCTCCTAATGAAGGATACGGCCGAAATTACAGCTAAACGTCGTAGCGGAATATGGTTAATTTGATTGTTCTTTTGTACGTATACTTACGGGTGTGAAAATGTAATACAACATCGTAAACACCTCCTGGAAGCTAATATACCACAGATTTGCACGAAGGACTGATTTTTATCTTAAAATACTTATTTAATGCGTAAACATAACGATCATTAGGAGCCTGACGGCCACTGGGCCGACTACCTTACACTTTCTAAGGAGTTTCGGGACAATTGACGAAATGTTACCGTTTGATTCAAATGTATACAGTAAATTCTTTGTCGTATACTGAATGCACCATCCAAATGTTAAATCGATCGTCTACACTGTTTCTATAAAATTTACAATTGAAAAAAAAAAAACTTTTTTAACATAGGGAGATGCCTTGGCTCATCGCTGAATGGCAGTTTTGCGCAGGAAATAGATAAAAATTAAAAATTTATTTAATATAGTAAATAAGTAAAAATATACAGTTTTACGCAGGAAATAGGAAAAAAGATAAAATTTTAGTAAAAAAGTGTCAAATCACTCAGTACATTATGACAATTCCGTTATAAGTGTCATAATGTCCTATGTCATCTCATCATAGGCATCTACCTTTGTTGAGAAGTGTGTTTTCAATTTTACATTCTATAGAAAGTGCGTAGACGATCAATTTAAAATTTGGAGGGTGCATTCAGTACACGAGTAAGAATTTAATGTATAAATTCAAATGAATTGATAACATTGCGTCAATTGTCCCGAAACTCCTTAAGGTATTCCTTTTACGAACCCGAATATTTAACAATTAACTGATTTTCGTCTACAATCAAGTAAAAATACATCCCAGTATGCTGGTAAAATTTTAAGTTACCTTTTAATGAAAAATTACGACTCTAAAAATCGTCTCATTTATACGGCGCTTGAAGGTGATTTCTGGCCACATTTCTATGTAATAATGTATACACTGAATAACTCTAGATGCCTGATATAAACTACTCGCGCGTGTAAAAAATTTAAAAATTCCGTAACGAAAATGAAAAAACAGGAGGTCACCGAATGTCTAAAGAAAATATTTTGGATAAAACTTAGAAAAATGTGACTAGCAGAAGAATTTTTATAGCCGCGACTTTTCAGACGAAATATAAAATGTCCAAGCTTACTAAGTTGCGCGAAATCTTCTATTCCAGTTTATCGGTGCGTATAATAATTGATTGTGACTTATTTTTATTAAGTGCCACTATAATTTACCAATGACCTACAAAATACGGCCCTCGGCGAAAGAAGTACCTTAAGATAAGATTTATATCTTTTTAACATCCACTCATTGTGTATATCCTGTAACGCTGTGTTACGAATATCGAGACTATCCGACAAAGATGTGTGGTAAGCGGGCTGGCGTAGCTCAGTGGTCGGAGCAGTCGACCGGCACTCGAAAGGCTTCGAATCCCGTCCCAGAGGTGCATCGCATTTTTTTCGGATAGTTCTCTTGGAGTTTTTTCGGGGTTAAAAATGACGCCCAACAGCGGCTCACGGCCGAATCAAGAATATACGGAACCAGAATTATTCTTCATTGCCGTGGAAAAAAAACCCTTCCTGAGATTAGAGTCTCATTGTGCTCCCCCCCCCCTCTGCCCCTCAGGCCAGGACGGCCTGTAGTACCCCTTCTCCCTTCTCTGGGACTCTGGCAGGGGGGGGGGGGGTTGTAACGGTGCGTTACGAATATCCAGACTATCCGAGAAAGATGTGATAAGCGGGCTAGCGTAGCTCAGTGGTCGGAGCAGTCGACCGGCAATCGAAAGGTTCCGGGTTAGAATCCCGGCTCAGAAACGCACCGTATTTTTTCTCGGATAGTTCTCTTGGAGTTTTTTCGAGGTTACAATCCACACATTTTGTTCAGAAAATTCAACGTACAGAATGCGATTGGATTGATCGAGAATCGTATCGGCTTTTGTTCAATAATGTGGGAATCCTTCATGATCCAAATTGGATTGGTATATTGGATTTCAATGGGGTATTCTGATTAGAATTCAATGCAGAGGCGTAATATTTTCGTATAGGGATCCAATGGCTCATCGCATTGGATCCCCATCAGGAAGTGCACTAAGAAAAAAACCAATTGAAACAAAAAAATATATTGGTTGATCCAAATAAATGTGCTGCTGCGGAGTGCTACCGATATATGAGATGGTTACAATACTATAAAATATTGGAAAATGTGATTGATTTAAATAACATATTATTTCGTTTGAAAAAGCCCGTCTGTTCTCTGAATATCTACATTATCCTTTAAATAAAATTATATTCTATTGAAATCATTCTATATACACTCCGTATATGTATTGGATAAAATAATTAAGCGGTTGCTACAAACATTTTTTATTTCGTACTAAAATATAATCAACAGAATTAATTATTTCTTTGCAACATCGAAACAAATATGCCATGGGACGTAAGTGTTTCAATTTGTTTTACATCTTAAATAAAAAGTGAGCATTGGAATGATCATCCACGATAATAGTGGAGAGAATATCAGATATCCAATGGAATATCCATGGAGAGAATATGCGATATTCAACTGATTAGAACAGATACTACACTTTGATCTTAGTCACAGGCCAAGAAGCGATACTCTTTAGAGTTTCTCCAGCGTTTAAGTAGGTTTCGGTTCGCGTTACGCTTACGAGAAACGAGCGCGCGTGCGGCTTCTAGCGGTTACTCCGAAAACTACGGGTTTCTTCACCCCTATAATTTCGGTGGCGCTCGGCCATGATTTGGTTGAATTTTTTCAACCAAATGTGTAAGAAACAATTTTTACTTTCGCATAATTTTCTAACCAATTCAGGCATTTGCTTAATATTTTTAAATCAAAATAAAACATTAATGCTTTAACGAATAATGTACTTGGAAATCGATATCGGATATGGCGAAAACAATAAAATAACATATTTACTCAATATAAATTTTATTTGAATCAAACGATTATTTTCTGCATCATGTTTATTATTATACCCAAATACATTTTATTTTGCGTTTGTCACATTCGATAATTTATAGATTTTCTGTTGACTAGACAATCCGCTAGTACTACCTAAAGACCTCTGTTTTTTTTCATCAGCAGTTGATAACGTCCCGGCAATTACTGGTTGTTTTTTTTTCCAGCAACGAAAACCATTCGTCGATCACTCGTCTGGGTAAGAACGCTATCTGGGGCAACGTGCCTTCACCCTACGAGCTCCACCGTATATTCTCCCGGTATACGATGATGCGAGCCTCTGTCCAGGTTTCACGATAGCGATGTGGTCGTTACGAACACGTCACACGAGGATAATGCGACAACCATGTAGTAAATGCTACGAACCGAATTGCGACCGCATTTCTGCGGTTTGGACTAGCGCGTACGTTCTCGTAGTAGTCGTCATCGTCGTCGTCATTGAGGTATATACCGGTGATAGGGCTTTCCGAATGCTCCATATGGAGGACTGCACGCCAGATGCCGCGATATAGAATTACCGACGGCAACAAACGTCGGGCCGTTAAGGGGCCATACCAGTGTGAACGCTGAAAATTTGGGTGATTTTCGGGAATGTTTTGGAAGAAAAGTACTCAATTAAATGTTTCGGAAAATCAAGAATATATTTGGCTACATTTGACGTAAATTACATCATTTTTTCATGGAAAAATATGTTCCTCCCCTGCTGACATGATTTCGGCCGATTGAGTAGCTGAAACCGAAAAAGGAAAAAATGTCGTTAAACTGGAAGGTATTTCCTGTACAATGACGTAGGATTTTCGAAAAATATCCAAATCTAACAAAATGGCGTAGTCATGAAAAAAAAGTATGTTTTCTTGCCTATAAAATGGTCGTTTTTTTCACTGCCAAATTGTTAATTTTCATGAAATCAAAAATACCCTACGTCATCGTAGAGCAAATATATTCAAGAGTACTCAGTTCAAATTTCAAGTCAATCGGATAATTGCTCTTTGAGTTACAGTCAGCAAATTTTAAAAATATCATTTCGAGAAAAGCGCGTTTAAAGATTCAACTATCGTTTTTTGCAAGATAAAATGATGCAAATGATAATGATATTCTTGAAAATATAAACTGTCTAAAAAGGCAAAAAAAAAATCGATTTTTTGAAAGTGTCACACGGGCATAGCCCCTTAATGTTGCTCGGGAATGGCTGCTCTGGTCGGGTCAGTGTGGCCAGCCCTCCAAAGTCCACTCCCAGCTGGGTTCTTGCACCTTTGGGACGCCAAACGAATGCTCCCTATTCCAGTCGTCCAACGAGTCGGTTCCCGCAACGCAAATGGACATCTTCCACTCTCACGCAACTTCCAAGCTTTCCTGTCTCAAGCTCTGCCTCTAGGAGTCGAAATAAATCTTCATTGGCTGGCGGAAAAGAGGGAGGGTACGCCAATTGGGGGATCTGACGGAGGAATCTTTGAATATCGATTCACAAGAGCCAAATCGCTTCGTTCGGACATGGCTATATTCGTTGCTCGTAGGAGGAAAGTCATCGCCAGGGAATTATGGGGAGAGATCCTGCAGCCTCGGCGGTTAATTACATTTCCGCGAGGGAGCGCACGGATCACGGTATGAAAAAAGGGAGGCGCGCGAGATTAAGGGATTGTCGAGGGTGGCGGAATGCAACGGAAGACTGAGGGCGAGAGAAAAGAAGGGAGCGGTGAAACAGATACAGTTTCGACTTTGTAAAATGAGAAGGGTGGCCGGAAAAAGGGTCTCTTTTTACTCGACGATTTGCGAGGAAATTACGATTTTATTTAATGAACGTCATCCCAGGCAGGGGTGAAATTCGACGCGATGATACTTAGTTTAGCTGTACGGAAAAAAAAATTCTTTCGCGACTGTAGAGCTGCAGATATTTCTATAGTAACACGCTGCTTTCCCTCGTCTTCCTTGACTCCCAAATATCCTTTCGCCTTCGTTGTTGATTGGGCTTTGGCATCGTTCGGGACCCGTGGGACCGAATAACAAAAACGGACGCGTATATTTTTCGATGTTCAACACACACGCGGGGCGCGGATTACGAGTACGCGATGTTGCAATAAATAATTGTGGACTGGAGAGGGATTTTTCGCTTAATTGGGAGGCAGCTATTATTTTCCTGCGTATGGGGATATATATATATATATACATGAGGGCTTCGATGGGGTTTAGGTGGAAAAGGGAGGATATTCGACGAGAGGATATTGCGAGCATCGAACCTTGAACTTCTCTATCCTGCCGATCCGATTTACCATGCGGTGCAATCGGCGATAATCCGACGTTTCACCGTGCGTTTTCCACTCTTTTGATGTTGTAGTCGATAATCAATGAGAGAACAAAGCGCGATGTTACGGTGAACGCGAGTGCTAGTGAATCGCGGATGCAGAGGATGTGTTTTTTTTCTCCAGAGTACGCGAAACACGTTTTTTGGATTATAACGAGACGAGACGAATATTTGGAGTCTCTTTTTTTCGGATCTTGAACGAGCGGTATGTAATCGACGAATAACGAGATTTTATTTGATTCATTTTTCTGGCCCTCTCGTGATGCGTGTTTGGCGCAAATGGAATTTGTTTGTTCGTCAGAACGGGTTTTTAAATTATCGTTAACATTAAGTTCATTTTAAGTTTATCACGGGGTTATGCCTAGTTGCAAAAGTCAAAAACTCAATTCTTTCAAAATCTATAATTAGACAGTATATTCGTATAAATGCTCCCTGAAAATTTCAAGGTGATCGGATCAAATTTGACAGATTTATGGGCTGTCGTGTTGACGCGCGTCGGAACGCTCGGAGCGTCGTTTGGAACTTTAAGGTAGTTCCTCTGCGAAAATCTCAACCAGAAGTTTACATACCATGTTCGTGTTTAAAAGATTGATAATTGCTTTAATTAGTAATATAAATAAAATTTAAAACTACGCAATATTGACTCGGTACTAGTAGATAATACGATGGATATCATTTATTGCCGTAAAATATATTTTATATTGTGTTTTTGATCTACCATTGCCAGTAAACTCTTTGCCGGGACTGTCGAGGCTTTGCCCCAATTGTTTTTTTTTCCAGGCTTTGCCAGGCTTTGCACCAAAATTGTGAGGGCTTTTCATGGTTATATCTTGGAAACTAGATGGTGAATCATTCTAATTTTTTTCACATTATTCGTGATATCTTACTCTAGCTTATCCTCGTTTTTTATCAATTTATTAATTTTAGTTTTGACGGTAAAATTAATGATGCTCTGTTTGCCCATCATAACGCATTTGTTACGTGTAAACCAAGCCAACTTTAAGTGTAAATATCTCAGGTTTGGGGTGGTCAAACTTATTCAAATTGCACAGATGTTTGGATAATGTATTAAATAACATATATGTAAAATTTCAACCATTTCTTAATTCAACTTTTCTGTGGAGGTACTACCTTAATCGCTTTTTTCTCGAAATTACGTATTGCAAGACGGTGAGCCAAATATCTCATAAACTAATGCATCGATCTTTCTGAATCTTATAGGACTTTTTCTAGATGTAAAAATGTTGCATTTGATCGAAGGATTTTATTTCTCGATGTATACTTTCGATTTGATGCACGAAAAATGCCAATTATTTCGCAAGGATCAAGACTCACTTTGAACACGTGCTATTGTTTTTAATTTGATATTTCGAAAATTCCTTCGATTAATTATAGGATAAACTACTATACTAACGAAATCTGTTTGACTTTTTTATATTAGATAACTTCAGATTTCTTCAGATAATACTTTTTCAAACACATAATTTTTATATAAATTTATCATCATTTTTTCTAAAAGAATTTCTTTTTCTAAAAGATAAATCCCATAAAATACAGGTATAACCCGTTGGTGTAATGAATTAATTTTATTTTAAAACTAATTGAAAATCGAAAAATTCTTCGTATATCCAAAAATAGCTGCAATGCTGCTCGTATAGTCTTGCTCGTAACGTAATCCTATCCCCGTAACTTCCAGTTCATCACTCCATATTTTTCGAATTTTGTCGGCAACATTTTTTGTAATAGTAATCCTTTTTTTTATTTTCACGTTTTTAATTATTTCTCAAGGATCTAATAAACGCTGGTTCACGTTAGGACTGATTGAAATGTGATTGATTGTTTTATGTTTCATTGCCCAATTGAAATACTGATTAAAGAGTATTTCGGATCCCAATTATATCCTCGGGTTGTTCAGCTCTCCGTCATGAGAGTCATTAATTAGCGAGAGCCCTCGCGAAAATTCCGTTGATTTATTGTTACGAGCCTCGTCATCGAGATAGCCATGCGGAAATCATTCCGACTTCAATCAACGATTAACAAACCGAAATCGGATATTTCCATGGTGAAGTTCAGCTAAACCATCCTTTTTCGCGCAACGGAAATATAATTAATATTTCAATTTGCTTCGACGGGAAATTGAAAGGGTATAAATTCATCATCGACGAACGATTTCCCACATTGTTGATTGTCGTTACGTCGGCCCTCATAAATAATCCACCTGTAAATCTGTCGCTAACGACAATTTTTAGTGAAAATTTAGGATATGGAAACCATCCTATGAGCTAATTTCTCTACGAGATGATTATTATCTTACTCCGGGGGATAAAATCGTCGGAGAGTTGACGAAGCCTCGTTAAGGGGCTATACCAATGTGAACGCTGAAAATTTGCGTGATTTTCGGGAATTTCTTGGAAGAAAAGTACTCAATTAAATGTTTCGGAAAATTAAGAATATATTTGGCTATATTTGACCTATATTACATCATTTTTTCATAGAACAATATTGAGATCCAAACGACTTATGCGCTGCTTTCGGAGGCGCAAAAAAAAGTTCCTCCACCGCTGACACGATTCCGGCCGATTGAGTGGCTGAAACCGAAAAAGGAAAAAATGTTAAACTGGAAGGTATTTCCTGTACAATGGCGTAAAATTTTTGAAAAATATCAAAATATAACAAAATGGCGTAGTTATGAAAAAAGTCAGTTTGCTTGCCTATAAAATGGTCGTTTCTTTTCAATGCCAAATCGTCAATTTTCATCCAATAATAAATATATTCAAGAGTACTCAGTTCAAATTTTAAGTCAATCCGATAATTGCTCTTTGAGTTACAATGTCAGCAAATTTGAAAAATCACATTTCGAAAAAAACGCGTTTAACGATTTAACCATCGATTTTTGCAAGATAAAATGATTAGAGATACGGCCTTGAAATTTTCACAGGATATTCTTGAAAGTATAAACTGTCGAAAAAGGCAAAAAAATCGATTTTTTTAAAGTGTCACACTGGTATAGCCCCTTAAGATTTATTCCTATCGCGGATGGCCGTATTTTGTCGGGCCATAAAGAGTGCCCTTTTGAATCATTGATAAATGACAGTGGTGCTAACAAAAAGAAGTCACAATCAATCATTATACCCAACGTTACGGCGGGATATACATTAACAATGATACAAAAATCGATTTCTTTTTTTCGCTTCAAACGGTAGAACCATATAAGTAGAACATTTTTCTAAATTTCAAAGCCAAATTCGAAAAACTTCAAACGTTACAGCCCGTCAACGCTGTGACTCACCGCTCGGATTCGGAGTGGGCGTGAACTTCAAACGCGTTTTTCTCAACACTGCATTATCGAAATTGGCGTGCAGGATTACTCAAAAACTATTCAGCCGATTGAGTTGAAACGTGGTAGAAATATTGATAACATTGATGCCTTCTACTTAACGAAAATTGTTTTTGGAAAATTGAAAAGAAAACTCCTTTTTTAATTCACATTTTACACAAATGTTGCGTGAATTGTTGATTTTTTTTTGTAAATACGTGCCATTTTCTTAAATTTGCATTCTCTTCATTTTAATTACCGTCACATAGAAACTATACATGTTCTAACTGAAAAAAAGTTCAAACTTTTTTTCAGTTAGAACATGTATAGTTTCTATGTGACGGTAATTAAAATGAAGTATATTGAGCAATAAGCAATATTATTGAGCAATAATATTGAGTAATAATATTGAGCAATAAGCAATATTGAGGGATTTTTAAAACTAAGAAATAATTATTGTTTAGACAATAATTATTTCTTAGTTTTAAAAATCCCTCAATATTGCTTATTTTTTTCCTCTCTAGATGCATATCCCGCCTTGAACACGAATGAAAATATTTGCCCAAATTTAGCACATTTAGATATTTTTACATATTCTCCAAAAAAATCGGGGCTACGAAAATTCTTCTGCTAGTCACATTTTTCTCAGTTTTAACATTAATGTTTTCTTTAAGCATTCGTTGGCCCCCGGTTTTTATTGTCGTAACGAAATCGTTAGAATTTTTTACACGCGTGAGCAGTTTATATCAGGGGTCTCTAGTTATTTCGTGTATAAATTATTAGATAGAAATCTGATCAGCGTGCCATCTCAATAAGATGCCGAATTAATGAGACGATTTTCGGAGACGTAATTTTTCGTTAAAAGTTCGGTAACTTGGCTTGAAATTTCCCTATACTGGAATGTACTTTTGCTTAATTATAGACAGAAATAAGTTAATTGTTCAATATTCGGATTCGTGAAAGGAGTACCTTAAAAATATATGCAGTATATTTCAGGACCAACGGTTGGTGCAATTCTACGTTTTTCCATGATTTTTTAATGTCCTGCTAAAGGAAAAAATACATCGATGTTTCTCCAGATTAAATTCATTGATTTCCCTGTCTTTGGGAAGATCTATATTTAATTATCAATTCCATGATTTCCAGAGTGGGCGAGAAGCGTAGCGAAAAGGATATTTCTGAACAACATGCTATTTTTCAAAAGCTCGATCGTTCCATCGTGTTTATACTCTGCAGTATTTTCGCCGGAGCTTTTAGCGGCGTGTCCAATAGACTCGACGGGCAGCCAATCTCGGTACGCGGCTCGCGGTATTCACAAGCGCTCCCGTCAAATTTGCCACTCCTGCCTCCAGCGAAATCGCGTTAGCTCTTCGCTTTTTGCGAAATTAGATAAGCTCTCGACCTTTGCCATCTATAACACTGATAGCAATTATTTCTGCCGGCTAGGGAAGACAAAAAAACGAGTATAATTCGATCAGGTGGGGCTTTTCCCCTTTTTCGATCGATCGTAGAACGGGTGAGAAAAACACGTAAAATCTTGACATCAGTGGTAGCACGGGGCAGACAATCGCACCGGTCGAGAGCACGGGAGCAATATACGATTATTTGATCGTCATAATTTCCATTTGTGACAATTTGGTCGGATCGTTTATAATGCAGATTGGAAATGGAGGAGACAAAGGGGTAATTAGAGCTTTTATTGTGGCAACATTAATGCGTTGCGGGATTTAACTGGCTACATCTACCTATTTGATCTTTTTTTTAGCTATTCGCGTAAAAAATTGCATTTTCGAGCAATTTTTTTTATTAGAAAGTATTACCTTTTACCTATTTTCCCTGAAAATTTTATGGCAAAATGTTCCTAAAATTGAGTGAGTCAACAGTCAGCCGAGTGAGAGGCAGCAGCACCATACTTCAATCTTTATACGCGTTTTTATCAAAACACTTTTTATAGTTGGTGGGCATGATATCTCAAGAATCACTTGATGGATTTTTTCCAAACTTACAGGAGATACGATGAGAAATATAAAAGGTCGTTGACGATCTCACTTTTTCAAAATCGATCTTCATTTTTTAATAGTTACGTAAAAAGGACGACTTTTTTCATAGATTTTCTATGCTCGAGTTTTAATTCGTCGCCACGTTGTTCGAAAAAATTATTTTGAAAATCGACGATCGTCAATGACTCGTATTTATTGTTGACTTGAAAAGCCGCTTGGTTTTCAGATTTCGGATGGA
The DNA here is from genome assembly GCA_944452715.1 of Ophion slaviceki. Lineage (NCBI taxonomy): Eukaryota > Metazoa > Arthropoda > Insecta > Hymenoptera > Ichneumonidae > Ophion > Ophion slaviceki. Next base: position 36,171,755 of record OX101789.1, read on the forward strand.
CCGTTTGAGCTGGAGAGTGTCCACCGCCAAAAGATGCGAAAAAAAATCGGGTAAGGTTCCGAACCCACCCCGATCGAGCTGAAATTTTGCACAAACCTTCCTTTTAGTATTTTAAGACAACCCTTCAAGGGATTTTTGGCGACTTGCAATAGTTTTCGAGATATTGAATTTAAACTTTTGTAAGGGTAAGGGTCCGAAACCCCCGACCCCCCTCCATCGAGCTGAAATTTTGCATAAACCTTCCTTTTGGTATTTCAAGACAACCCCTTAAGGGATTTTTGGCGAATCGCAAATTTTCGAGATATTGAATTTTAAAGTTTTTTTTTACGCGCGTTGAGTATATCCTTATCTGCTACGTCTCCGTTCATACCTATATATGTCATCGCGCTCTCTGATTTATCGAAACAAAATACCCAAACAAACCCAAACCCAGAAAGTATTGTGCGTCGCCAAAAATCCCTTTAAAGGGATTTTTGGCGACGCACAATCATAAAAATTCATAAAAATTCATAAAATTCATAAAAAAGGCCTTTTTTATGAATTTTTTTAAAGAAAACTACAAAACTTTTTTAATCGATCAATATACCATCTTAAAGAACACATCTTGAAGAACTTTCAGTAATTTTTTTATTGAAAAATATTACATTGTTTAGTGGCAAATGGCCGTCAATGAAATAATGTTTTTATATACACGGTTTGCGGTGACCAACATTGCGGCGAAGTGGATCATCTGAAAAAATAATGCGGATGGATTTAGTCAAATATAAGTATAAACTAGTCTTTAATCGAAGGATTTTAAAAAATATTCATTTTTCACAAAATGGCGGACAGTCAAAGTTAATGGTTCGATTTTAACGAAAAAAAAACGGCCGTTTCTTGGCTATAAAACGGCCATTTTTTTTCGAAAAAAAAATCGAACGATTAAAGACTACATTTTTATGTATTAAATAAGCCTGCAAAATTTCAAGAAGATCGGTTCATTAGTGTTCGAGTAATCTTGGTCACCGACTTCAGAAATGCCATTTTGAGAAAAACGCGTTTAAAGTTTCAATTTCAGTTTACACGAAGAAAATATTTTTTTTTTTGTAAACTTACATAGAGTCCTCTATTCCGGGCCCATACTTCTGTATGGGCCCGGATACTTATACTTCAAAAAAATGCAATAAAAAAAATCGATTTTTTCAAAATCGCAAGTGGGGGTAACCCCTTAAGGGTTGTCTTGAAATATTAAAAAGATGGTTTGTGCAAAATTTCAGCTCGATCGGAGGGGGGAGAGGAACCTTACCAAAAATTTACCTTCCGGAACCTTACCAAAAATTTCATCATCTGCCGGTGGCGATGTTGTTTTGTTTTTTCTCTGTATTCTTTGGTGACTTTTTTTAAACGCTCTCACTTTATGTACCTGTGCGTTAAAAAAAAGTGCGTTACTTTTTCACAAACCGTTTCCGAGAAAAAAAATCGTAAGTTGGCCATTTTTTTCGGGCCTCTAGGTAGATGTAGCCTCTGAACAATAGTTTCTCAGTGGATAAAGCTCTCCCGCAAGTAGATCGCAAAAGTGTGACGTTTTCAGGCCTTACATCACAATTGCAATTTAATCGAATCAATGTAAAGGGCGTCTCTAAATGACCTGACATTTTAATTGATCAATAAAAAGTGTTGTTTATTAGAAAAGCACGAATATTTTCATTTTAATATAAGGTACAAACATGGAGGTGATGTGTGGAACACTATATCCGATAAGTGGCATAAACGGCATGGACTTGGAAGACATATTCTTCCAATAAGATGGCGTAATCTGCCAGACTTGCGGGCGAAACAATGCAGCTATTGCAGACGAAGTTTCATGGTCGTTTTATCTCGCGCCGCGGCGATGTGAATTGGCCACCAGATCGAGTGATTTGACGCCATTGGACTTCTTTCTTTGGGCCTTTCTGAAAGGGGAAGTGTATGGCAATGATCCACAGACCATTCTGGAGCTTAAGGAAGCGACTGGACGCACCATTAAGGGGTTAGGCCACTGTCGCGGCCGAAAAAATGGGCTTTCACTTTAAAAAATTGCCTAACAAATCGTCACATAACTGTTAATAACAAATGAACTATGCAATATAAAAAAAATCCTACGTACTTCCATAGACAATGTATTTTTCAAGATATATTCAACATTTCACGTGATTCGGTTGAAAATTGTAAGAGTTAGGTTTCCGGCCAGCTTAAAAAATGCAGTTTTGAGATAAACGCTGCACAGCCGCCATTTTGAAATGAATCGCTTCAAAAAAATTATTGCATACCGTTACTGATATGGATGATAAACACCCTTTTTGTAACCTCGATTTATTTTGTAGTTTTTCTGAAAAAAACCCCAAAAAGCCTATTTTTTCGGCCTCTAAAGTGGCCTAAGGCCCTAATCAAATTAGTCTGCATTTATGCCAAAATGTTATTGAACATTCCGTCAAAAGAGTGAACGTTTGCAAACAGGGACGAGGCGGCCATTTATTCGATATTGTGTTTCACACATAACCCTCATGTTTGTATCTTATATTAAGGCGTTACCCCCACTTGTAGCGCAAAAAAGGCCTTTTTCATGAATTTTTTTAAAGAAAACTACAAAAATTTTTTAATCGATCAATATACCATCTTAAAGAACACATCTTGAAAAACTTTAAGTAATTTTTTTATTGAAAAATATTACATTGTTTAGTGGCAAATGGCCGTCAATGAAATAATGTTTTTATATACACGGTTTGCGGTGACCAACATTGCGGCGAAGTGGATCATCTGAAAAAAATATGCGGATGGATTTAGTCAAATATAAGTATAAACTAGTCTTTAATTGAAGGATTTTAAAAAATATTCATTTTTCACAAAATGGCGGACAGTCAAAGTTAATGGTTCGATTTTAACGAAAAAAACGGCCGTTTTTGGCTATAAAACAGCCATTTTTTTTCGAAAAAAAATCGAACGATTAAAGACTACATTTTTATGTATTAAATAAGCCTGCAAAATTTCAAGAAGATCGGTTCATTAGTGTTCGAGTAATCTTGGTCACCGACTTCAGAAATGCCATTTTGAGAAAAACGTGTTTAAAGTTTCAATTTCAGTTTACACGAAGAAAATATTTTTTTTTGTAAACTTACATAGAGTCATCTATTCCGGGCCCATACAGAAGTATGGGCCCGGATACTTATACTTAAAAAAAATGCAATAAAAAAAATCGATTTTTTCAAAGTCGCAAGTGGGGGTAACCCCTTAAAATCAAAATATTCGTACTTTCCAAATAAATAATACGTTTTATTAATAAATTAAAATTTCGACTCATTTTGAGGCACCCTGTATATGAGCAACGAGAGTTTTGCCATTGGCGCGGGAGATTTTCATCGCTGGTCACATCGCGAATAAACTCAACGGACGGTATCGCTTGCCTGATATCTCTGCTGCTCGTGTATTTACAGGATACATTCATATACAAGGTGTCCCTCTTGTCTCTGCCACCCGAAATAACTCGGCAATTATCGACGTCACAAAAAAATGTTCGAGACAAAAGTTGTACGGTGTGAAGGGTCATCCAAGGTCATTCAAGGTCACCTATTAAAATGAAATACAAATCTAAATATCTCGGATCACTACCAAATATTTGGTAGCGATCCGAGATATTTAGATTTGTATCATTGATACTGACCTTGAATGACCTTGAACGACTTTGATCCCCGAATGTTTTTTATGCGGCTTGAGATGCTTCACAAGATGGTAGAAAAAATGTACCATTCCATTTAAAAACGTGAAGGTGACCTTCACTGTGCGTCAGCGCCTCCACCGAAATAAAATAAAAATTGGTCGCATTTGATGGCCCCCTTCGAACCGTACAACTTTTGTCTGGAACATTTTTGTGTGACGTCGATAATTACCGAGTTATTTCAGGTATTAGAGATAAGAGGGACACCCTGTATAAACGTCTCGATTACGAGAGGCCGCGATGAGTGTGGTGTGAGGCGGGATGCCTGATTGCGGTCGCCGTCGAGTTGTTCGAACGCGCTCTGCCAAGAGACGTGACGTACCATCGAATGTGGAAAGCTCCATTAACGTCGAGTCGCGAACGGTAATCGATATTTTTCGGAGCACATCGCTGGCGTGAATTAACAAATGCCAGGGCCGCGGACAAACCAGAGACTGTCTAGCTGAGTACAGTTATCGTCCACGATGGTCAAGTGCATCTGTTTTTTTTTTCATCACCAATGTGTCTTCGAATTTCGTTCAAGGACATGCGAAAGTGTCGAACGCGATTATTTTTTTATGCATGGGGTGTGTGCACGAGGGCACGGGGAAACTGCTGAAAACCGGAGGCTATAAGGGCGCAGATATTTTCACTGAGTTTCAGACGTTTTATGGACATTTTGTTCAAAAAATAGACGAGGATGAACAATTTTATTTATAATTAAGCAATGTGGGAAACGATATTTGGCCACGGTGAATTCCGGATAGTTGAGCTATTTTTTAATGTCTACAAGCAATTCCTGTTTTATTTTAAGGTTTTCCACATTCGCATCATACTTGAGGCCGTCATTTTTTTTTAGACATAAATACATAGCAACGCACGGGTGTTTGGTGACGTAAGGCAGTATTCTAGTTAGAGGCCTTAATTTCAGGCGTTTTTGGGCTTAAAAAAAATAACATTCTTGCCATGCATTTTTTTAGTCTGTATATTCATGTTTCAAGAACTTGCGAGAAAAAATGTGTACAAAAATACATAAAAATTGCAAAAGGTGTGGGCCTTTGAATATGGCAGTGAAAAAAGAGTTGAGACGAGGGATAACACCAATGTTCTTGATCAATAAGAATGTCAATATGCCAGGTACCATAGAGAAATATAGAAAAAAAAATTAAATGGCGTCTGTCTAAAAAAAAGTTAAAGTCCGCCCTACTTTTATTTGGTATTTTTTAAAAATAGTAATAATAATAATTTCGCAACGGGGGATATAATCTGGAATATGGGGTATGTATCAAGGGGGAAGAACCCTGTACAGATGGAAGTTAAAAAAAAATAAATAACAATTTCGCAAAATGCAAAAATAACAAAATGGCGGACATTTTTCGAAAAAAAAACAAAAAGGAACGTGTTTTTGTCACCGTATTTGGCAAAGCAAATATCAACATTTTTAAAATCCTTGATATGCGCTATAGTTATAGTTGTAAAGAATATGTGGTTAAAATTGTATAAGGATCGGTTCAGTAGTTTCAAAGAAAAACGCGTTTAAAGTTTGTTTGGGTTACATAACTACATAACATTTTTGTAAAATGTATCTTGAAAGTGTATTTATTAAGTGTAACAAATTTATATCAATATCTATAATATAAACCTATCAAAAAAATTCACGACAATAGCCTTTTTTCAGCGTCCAAAGTGGGAAGAGCCCTTAGTTAACGCGAGACGGATTGGCAACGTCGTCAATCGTGTTAAATGATAATGCTCAGGTTGGCAGAAGTGTCGCGAAGTTAGAGACATACGTTTATAACCTCAAAATTGGTCCGACTGGCTGTCATCAATGAATATCGGACCGAGTAAAAAATTCTTTCGCTGGAGCGGAAAAGTGTTTACTGAAGCTGTCTATAATCTGAAAGAAGTCTTGAACTTTAATAATTTTTCGATGTGATAAAAAAACATTAAATTTTCTAAAAAATTGTAAAAAAAACTCAAGTTTTTTTTTAATCTCACGCAACAGTTCATATCATTTGCAGTGTAATAAAATTGTTAATGTCGTAGGTGAACTGTTCATGCACCAATTATCCATTACATGCGCCCCACGTTTTTCGTTTCAAACCTTACAAGTATTTTCATAGCTATTAAAAATTCACAATCGCAAATTTTCAGCACAATCTGTGTGGCTAGAAATCTGTATTGGGTTATAAATCTCTATGGGGCAAGGACAAATTATTTTCTCCTTTTTAGTCCGTTCTAAAAACGTGGTTAAAATTTATTTTTATTTAAATAATTTTCTATTAAACTCCACTAAAATTTACCAATTATTCAGAAGGGCCCTGCTCATGCTCCCACAAACTACGGCCCTCCGCGAAAGCAATACTTGAGTTTTCGTCAGTCGGAAAAGGCGCTCGCGAAAAATGGAAAGTCAGGCCGATCATTTTTATTTTATTTTCCTCGCTGCCCCGAGCGTTGCCATGGAAGCTTCCGGGACGAACACAAATATTTCGGTGGCCGCGCCATGTGACAAAATCCTTTCGAGTGACATTTCATTTTGTGTTTTTCGTGTGTATCAGTCTATTTATTTTATTTTACTCTTTTCCTTTCATTCGGTTACACGGGTGTGGCCCCATCAAAATTTATACCGGGTTTCATTAAGCAACGAATCGTGCACACGCGTTGTCAAAGTGTCTCGTGCCTTGTCGTGAGGGGAAATATCGGTATCGACAAATTCACGAGCCGTCTACGTCTAGGAGCATTCTTCAAAGGTTAGTCCCAGCCTAAGAATAAGACCCAAAGTTTCAGCGAATTCTCGAGTGCTCGGATTTCGAATCGAAGCAAAGGAAAAAGAGTGATCTTCTCTTACGTTTTCCATTAAATTTTCCCCAATTCGCCCCGATATAATCGATTAAAGCTCAAACAATGTTTCGCCAATATCCGGGTCCAGACCGGCCGAGCACGCCGCGCGGGCCGTGTCCTCCGAGGCAGAACGAAGGGGTTGCGAGGCGGGCCTCGCGAGCCAAGGTGAGCCGGTCTGAGCAGTCAGTTTGCCTCGCGAGCGACTGTCTACACTGAGCGAGCAGGTCAGACTGAGGCACCTTTGGGCACGGCAACCGTACCGACAGATGGCTCGCGGTCGAGGCATGCTCGACCGAGGCAACATGCACTCGAGGCAAGCTGAACCACGTCCACACCGCCTGCCTCGCGAGGCAGCCTCGGCCAGTCTGGACGCGGCTAATGAGCATTCGCTAGATTCTAATTGGCAGAAGTGCACAATGGTTTAGTTGTAACCTTTCTTCTTTCGATGAACGATCAAAGCGAGTAAAACGAAACGAGTAAAAGTCAGCGACCGAATTATGACAATAGCGATGTTGCCTATTTTTGAGAAAGTGTTAAAAATTGTTCACAAACACATAATATGGCACAAAATGTTTTATTTCGTGTATTTACATGCAGAAAATTCGTAAAAAATCGCGTTTTAATTCATCCGTTTGAAAATACGCGCCAAAACTCCCAGATCTGTCATTTGACGGGGCGTGACGTCATACTCTGCAAACACGGCTCGCTGAACAGAAACAATAACAAAAATTTCAGAATTAATATGTTCAAGGATGTGTTCTTCTAAATTCTAATCTAATTCTAATTCTAAATAAGTGTTCTAAATTCTATTCATCACCGTATGACTGCCTTGAAGACCCTCAGTTAAATAAAACAAAAGTTGTAAAACGAAATATAACCTCGAAATTTTTTTCAAATTATTACAGAGTTTATAATATTATTAATGCTACATTATTATTAATGATACGTTATTTGTTGCACAAATTACAATGTTTTAGGGTATACTCACATGGATGTCTTCACGTTTCTGAATTCTGCAGAGCAGAAGTCGTTTTTCGTAAAAAAAATTGGCCACCATTATGCAGTCGATCCTAGGCAAATTCGAACTATCTGCCTTCACGAATCCAGTCTCTATTATTACAGTTTGAGTAAAACTCAAAATCTATCGAGAAATCTCGAAAATTGTTTTTCAAGACAAACTGAACAGTAACAGCCTAGTTATGTTTATATGGTTATAGTTATATAACAGCCTAGTATGTTTAGAGGGATAAAGTTCCGAAAAGCCCATACCGCTTTTTTCCTTGAAATGTTGTATACGTATGTATTTTGACTCGCTGGACACAAATGTGATAATTAAAATTGGTGCAAATTTGATTTTCAAGATAAAAACTGAAAAAAACACGGTTTTTTGTAATTTTTATTATTTTATTCTAACAAATGTTGATCGTAGAGGAAAATGTCTTTTACGAAAGTTGTAGCCCATCAAAAGACTGATAATTTATGTTCTATACAAATTTTGTCTTAAATAATTATTTTCCAAGAAAATGGGATAATACTCCAATAAGTATATTTTGCTAAACTCCATTAGTTTCGATATGATCTACTTACGCACTTTACTGCATATGGGCCCAAATAAACGAAAATAAAACAAGCACAAACAGCAATCAAAACAAACCCAACCCAACTCGGGTATGTTGCATCGTGGGGTGCGTAGAACACTGGGGTGGGCGCAGGGTACCTCGGATGGGTGTGTGGAATCGCGGGGTGCGTAGAACACTGGGGTGGGTTTGTTGGGCACCTTGGATGGGTGCGTGGGATCGTGGGGTTCATAGAATACTCGGGTGGGCGGCGGGCACCTCGGATGGGTGCGTGGAATCGTAGGGTGCGTAGAACACTGGGGTGGGCGGCGGGCACCTCGGATGGGTGCCTGGAATCGTAGGCTGCGTAGAACACTGGGGTGGGTTTGTTGGGCACCTTGGATAACATCGAAACTAATAGAGTTTAGCAAAATATACTTATTGGAGTATTATCCCATTTCCTTGGAAAATAATGATTTAAGACAAAATTTGTATAGAACATAAATTATCAGTCTTTGGATGGGCTACAACTTTTGTAGAACACATTTTCCTCTACGATCAACATTTGCTAAAATAAAATGAAAAAAACTACAAAAAACCGTTTTTTTCAGTGTTTATCTTGAAAATCAAATTTGCGCCAATTTTAATTATCATATTCGTGTTCAGCGTGGCAAAATACATAAGTATACATAACGTCAAAGAAAAAAGCGGTATGGGCTTTTCAGAAGTACACCCATTCTCGATTATTGTTGTAGCTCCTTCATATGTCGTTACTTAAGATTATTTTTAGTTTGTCTTCACCTGGTAGTGTCACGGACTGTGACGTCAAGTGATTATATCCGTATGGATGGAACAGATAAATAATTCGTTCGTTACATCGACGAAGACAATGCCTGTTTTGCTTCATCGAATCTCGGAGCTGTGATTTTTTTTTCCTTTACTGCGCTCAACTTTGTCTCACTCCTTGGTCCGTGTTTTTCACTCGCAATCGCGTTTCTTCACTCCTCTCTCTCTCTCTCTCTCTCTCTCTCTCTCTCTCTCTCTGCGTCTCTTTTTCTCTCGTATATTTGCCACTATATGAATTTCAAGCGCGATTGCGTCAGAGAATTTGCTTCGCTTCCCGAAGGCATTCCATGATAGGTGCGAGGTGAGAAAGTAGAGACGGATTTGGGAAAATGAAGGTAGAAAGTCAGAGAGAGAGAGGAGGGGGGGGGGAGACTGTATACAAGGATGTACAGCATTGATGCAGCAGCAATTTGCCAGGATATCGTTTCCGGTAGAACGTTTCTCACTTGATATATCGACTTCTCGCAGCTCACTGGTTGCCCGTACTCTCGGGATGTAATTAGCTGATTGCACACGCGTCAAAATCGCTCGCGACGTATAAACGAAGGGAATCATCAGAGAATGAGAGCGCTCTCGCTGTTTCGCTATCTACATCTTTGCAGATGGCAGGAGGGTTTATTCCTGTCGACGGAAAATCCAGAAAAGCTCAAAGTGAGAGAACTAATGAGAATCTCGGAATAGCATCACGACCGTTGGATGAGTCGCGAGCGAACTATCGATAAAATTGTTATCTGGCTCGATTAAAAAAAAATGTCCGACTTTTCGCTTTCATTACGCGACCCAATTTACCCGAGTGCTTTCTGTACAAGAGAACTTGGAAAAAGTAATTTTGAATAGCCTCTGCAGTTATCTCTTGCCTTTTTTCGATAAGGCGTATTTTGGGGCGGGGATAATTCGATAGTGCCATCTCGACGCAGAAATTTTCGTATCCTTCTCGCGATGGAATTATTGCACTGACTTTCTTGTCGCACTTTCTTGCAAAAGCTTCCTTCGCGAGGAGGAAAATATTCTGAATCTTCCATTTTTTTCGACTTTGATTTTGTGCAGTTTTGGAATCGTGTGAGCTCAATTACATTTCAATTAGTGGATATTTTGGAGGACTTCGCGAATTAAATATTGCTCAATCGATCAAGTATCAATGTCGTTGTATGTTTCACTATTGAAATACAATAAGAATGAGTGTGTTTAACATCCATATAGTCTTTGACGGCTACAAAAACTACTTAAGGGAGGAGCCTCTGTACCGGGCCGAAAAATATCGTTATTCCCGATTTTGCGTTCTGACGATGCAAACTTCAACGTCGTTCCGCGACCTTAATTTACGCAACCAGATTTCTTTTAATACCAAAAATAAAAACGACATCTCGTTGCAGCCTGACGTTGCAAGCTTCGCTACGTCCTTGAAGTTATATTTTTTTTTTCATTACAACTAAGTAATGGTTTTACGGACAAACTTCACTTCACCACAATATATAATAGAAGGAGCGCTCATTTGACGATGTTGAAGTTTGCATCGCTGAATTGCAACGAGATTTTTTTTCCGATTGCAAATTTTTCTTGTACCAAATTAAAGCTACGATAAACGTTTTTAAAGATCCTCCTTAGAGACCTGCAATCTACCTATACCGAAAAATATTTTTGATAACAATAAAAATGGAAAAAAAGGAAATAATAAAGAGTTTCCTATACAAACTTCAACAGCATCCCAATCGAGCCCGTTACAAGACTAATTCTTAGGACCTTCGAGCATCTTATATTGATGACGTTGAAGTTTTCATCGTTGGAATGCAACGATTTTTTTTTCTTCATTTGTCTTTTCTTTACTTTGATCATTATCCAAAGCCTTTTTCGCAAATTGAGGTAATAAATCTCCAATAAAAATACGTTAATACGTTTGAGCGATTTTTCGGCCAAAACAAATTGAACGGATGAGAAGAATAGTTTCCGTTGCATTCCAACGATGCAACCTTCAACGTCGTTTTTATTGTCGTTACGAAAATTTCTCCTGGTTCCTCAGCTCTACCGGAGTGAAGAGAAGATTCCTACCGTTGTTGAGAAAATGAATTCCATTGTTTCGAGAATAACACCCGGTAAAGTGCGTCATGGGATTTCTCTGTCTCGATTCGACGTAATTTACCAGAGTGGTTACAGAGCGTCATGGAGTCACACAGCGAGTTCCCTACAAAATGCTTTCGTTACTTTAATTAGTCGTCGTTGCTTTCAACGAGAGATAAAGATGTATAGCGAACGTTAATATAAAGAAAGGCGAGGCAAGTGGAAAGATTGAGACAGAGAGAGAGGAGGGGGAGAGAGAGAGAGAGAGAGAGAGAGAGAGAGAGAGAGAGCTCTGTTCCTTCGTCGCTATGGGTTACTTCCGCTACCGGTGAGTAGTGCTGCAATGGAAATTCCAGCGGCTGTTCTTGGGACGCCGTTTTATTATCGGTTCGTGGAGTCGTTTCCTGCTCTTATATGCACACGTTATAGGTACACACATATAAATACATAAATACCAACAGTAGTGGGTGCAGACTCGGTGTGTAGCGTCGACGACCTCCCACGGTGAGCATCATTAGACTGATTAGTACCAATACTTGGATGGGTGACCGCTATGGCTATTGGCTTGCGCGCCGACAGTGAGTGAGAGGGACTTTCACGTGGTCTTGGCGTTTGCTTCGTTGAAACGCCACGAAAATTCTTAAAAAATTTTTATCGAATCACATACTCACTGCAGATTTGAGTCTTAGAACTTCGAAAGAATCGGAAAAACGTTTGAGTCATTCTCGTAGCTTAAAACTCCCATAAAGTTCGGATGAGAAAAAATGACGGCGTTGAAGTTTGCATCGTTGGAATGCAACGAAGATTCTTTTTTACATTTTATTGTTCATATTTTTAGTATTATAGATCTTTTTTCATGGATTTTCAATGTGGATAGCTAAATAAATATCTTTAAAAATGGTTGAAGGATTTTTGTCGACGGCGTCTGCCAAAAGAAATTAAAGGAATTCAGAAATATTCATTCTCGTTGCGTTGCAACGATGCACATTTCAACCGTACAAAAAATGTGAATTATAACGCCTAGAAATAAATTTTCGTTGCACTCCGACGAAGTTTGGAACTTCGTCAAATGGAACAAGTTAGTACAATATATCTCCACAGGTTTTTCGCAGTTTCCGCCTGCCCTCGTATGAATTCGATGCAGTAGTGCATTTTCAAAGACTGGCTGTGGGCAACACTTTCGGGAAGGCTCTGAGGAGCAGGAAACAGTAAATTGACAAATGTGGGATGAATGTGAAAGGGATGGCGGCGTCAAATTCCGCAAGGGTATACAACGGGACGTAGGAAATGAAAAAGTGAACAAATGTCGACATCTGATACTCAATACACGAATACATTATAATCTCCCTACCTTCCTATTGAACGATCTTGAATTGTGCGTCGTTGGAATGCAACGAAAACGATTTTGTTCTACTTTTATTTCCCTATTTTTGTTAGTCTACAAAATCTTTTTTTTGCACATTTTGATTCTAGATCTGTAAACAAGCGACGTAAAAAATCATTGAGGGATTTTCGCAACGAAGATTCATCAAAAGAAATGTGAGCAGTTAAAAGATATTAACTTTCATTGGATTTCAACGATGCAAACTTCAACCTCATCCTATTTATGTGACACAATTCTGCCCTTAACATGATGAAACTTACATCATTGAAATGCAACGAAAATTCTTATTTATTTTCTGATTTCTTCATTTTCATCGTCATTCAAACTTTGCAAATTTGATCTGTGGATCTATGATAAGAATCCTCAAAAATGTTTAAGCGATTGTAGCAGCCCAGAATATGAGGTTAACGTGTGCATCGTTGAAATGCGTTGAAAATGCATATTTCTGAATTTCTTACATTCCTTTTGTCAAATTTTGCCTACAAAAATCCTCCAACCATTTGTAACGATATTTACCTAGCGGTCTACAATATAAATTTATAAAGAAAATATCTTTTATAATAATACAAATATGGAAAATGAAATGTAAAAGAGAACTTTTGTTGCAAACACCAAAACCAGCCCAAAATATGCAGAAAAAAAAATTGGGCCGGAAAGTTCTTCATTGCGTTCCAACGATGCAAACCGAATCGAGACTCTTTCCTTCTAGCGATTGCGCACAACCTCAGCATTGAAGATATCTCACAGGTCGAGGCTGAACAATATATATATATATATATATATATATATATATATATATATATATATATATTGTGACGGGCGATATTTCTCTTACCACGGAAACGAGAACTCGAGAACTCAAATCGGGATCTGGTGCGAGAAACCGTCACCTTCGGCCGTCCACCCCGTGCGCGTGCATCCGCAATACCCGGGGCGCCAGAGAATTTTGTATCGCCGGATTTCTCAACCGGACTAAACTGGGGTCGGGGTGATCAAACCCGACCCGCCAGGCGGAGACTGGAGCTCTCCTTGATTTTTGGTATCCCGGAATCCTAACCGGGTTCGGAGTCTGGAGACCTCCTCGATTTTTGGATCGCCGGAATCGTATAACCGGACTAAACTGGATGCACTAGCACGGGGGAGAACGGTTGCGGTACTGCACGGCCGCTCAGGCTGTGGGTTGTGGTAGAGGGGTCGGGATTCACTGGGGAGTAGCAGTGAACGATCACGGGATCTGTCACTTCCGCGACACCGGAAACGTCACTAATAAAATAAAATAAGGTTTTATTTTGTAGTGCGGGAGCCGGTGGATTACCCACCCGAGAACTGTACACGTAGACGAAACTTAACGCGAACGCGAACTGCACGCGAAACGTCATACGCACGGGAACAGAGAGCACGACGACGTGCCTCTTACGCGAGACCGAGAGCGCGACGACACGGGTGCGAGAGAGACGCGACACGTCTCTCCATCGCGACGTCTGATCGACAACTCTCTCGATATCCGGAAAATCGGGAGCGATCGCGATTTTGGAGACAACCGTCTCACGCGAAGGTTCGGTAGCAACTCCTTTCCGATATCTCGAAAATCGGGAGCGATCGCGGTTTAGGAGACAACCGTCTCACGCGAAGATTCGGTAGCAACTCCTTTACGAAATCGCGAAAATCGGGAGCGATCGCGATTTAGGAGACAACCGTCTCACGCGAAGATTCGGTAGCAACTCTGTACCTCGCGCGACCAAGGCCGGCGTGCGAGGGATTATGCGAGAGCGAGACAGAGCGCCTAGACCAAAAAAATGTCAACACGCTCGCGGGATCGGACCATGCGAAATCGCCGGTTCGAGCGAGAACTTTATCTCGTATAATATCGAGAGCTGAAATATTATTTCGAGAACTGGAATATTCTGATAGAATATTCCTTTCGGAATCTATATTTTCTGCCCGAGTTACCCCGAAAACGGAACGGTAACAAATCGGGACCTTTTCTCATCGGTAACATGGAGGCTCTCGGAAATCGCATCCCCGGGTCACCGTGCGAAAGCGGGCAAAGCTTCTGTCCAGAAGCGCGGCGCGGAGATCTCCAGCCTCCGCCCGTAACCCAAACGGCCCGCTCTCCAGCACGATGCACCACTACGGTGGGGCGCCGGCGTTTCAGCCGGGCGTGCACCGATTCCCCGAGAGTCCTCACTGGGTGCATCCCTCGGTCGGGATTGCTCAGTACGTTGAGCCACACGCCGCTCGACCGAGTTCCGCACGCCAACCTAACCAAAACGGAAACACAACCTAAAACCTCAAACGTAACGAGACAAACATTCTAGAGAAAAGACCCTTAACACAAACGGATGGGTCGCAACCCGGGCATCGAGAGCCTATCTTGATCATCGGTAGCATTTTTGTGACGTGGCTCAAAAAATCACGTCACAACTCCCCACCCCTTAAGGGTGGTTACGATCAGGGAACTACGTGATCTCTGCTAAGCAAAAGCCGTAGCTGAAATGCACACGGTAGCAATCATTGTCCTTCCCAGGTGCAGTCGGTAGCTTAAACGGTGGGAAGGACCGAGATCTACTGCGGGGAACTAAGCACCCACAGCGCGAGAAAGTGTAAGCGCAAAAAAAAAATATATTTTTGCGTAAACGGTAGCATGGTCGTTTCTTCCCGTTACAATTCGGTAGCTAAAATATGGGGAAGAGACCGAGATCTGCCGTGGGCGAATAACCGCCCCGCGACGCGAGAAATATAGGATCAATCGGGATCCCACTTACCACCACCAGGAACGGATATACCAATCTGAACGGACTTACCACTCCGCCGTAGCGTCCTTGTCTGGATGGTGGCTCCGGAACCTTGCGGGAACTGCTCCAACGTGACCTCACCTCTTCTGGCGAAGATGGTGCCGGGAATCTGAGTTGATCCGTGGCAACTCGCGGGAACGATGAGGCGGCGCAGCCTCCGCGCGCCAAGGCCGGGGGCCAGGCTAGCATGACGGAGATCCCTCGTTACGCTGCCTTTTCGTACGAGAACTACGGGCCAGAGGTCCATATGGCGGGAGCTGTGAGGGATTGTTGCCTTACACGAGAACTCTGGGTCAGAGGCCCATATTGCGGGAACTGTGAGGCATTGTTGCCTCACGCAAGAACTATGGGCCAGAGGCCCATATTGCGGGAACTGTGAGGCTTTGTTGCCTTACGTGAGAACTAGGGGCCAGAGGCCCATATTGCGGGAGCTGTGGGGTGTTACCACCTCACACGGAAATATGGGCCAGAGGCCTTCAACGGGAGCTTTTAGGGGTCAGCCACAACTGAGGGTTCTACCCGATGGGGGCCTCTACTTGCGTCCGACCCGACGTTAACTATTACGTCATCCCAAGGAAGAATTTCCTTCGGGGGAGACGTATCGGTAGCTGAGGGTGTTCCTCGTAACTGCCTTCGCCGGTTTGCGTGTTCGGTAACTGGTCGGCATGGTGTCGCTACACGGGAACTTGTCGAGAAAGTATGTCGTCAAGGCTTAACACGGGAGGCAAAGGAGAGTTCCTCACTCGCCTCCTTGTCCGTTTCCCCGATTGCAAAGGGGTAACGGGTCGTGGACACGCCTGACGGTCTTATCGGTAGCACAAGAGACGCCGGTAGTCCGGACATGCTCTATGCCGGTGACCCGTTTTGCCGTAATTGCAGCAGCTGGGTTCACTCGGCTTTTCGGTAGCTTCTGTGGTCTTCAGAGAACCACTCGGTAGCGGGGGCGCGGCTTTGTCCGCCTTGTCCCTCTGGAACTAGCCCATAAAGGGGCCTCGGGAATCCCTGGCGTGGCGGCGCAGACCGCGAGAGGCTGCGCTCACGTATCGCCTTTTCGGGAGCTGACGGCCGTTTGTTGCATTGTAGCAACGAGGCGTCTAATGTCTCGAGAGCTTCGTGGCTGCTCTTAGGCGTCACGCGTCGGCCACCTGGGCGCGACCCGGTCGGGTCGGCTGTCCCAAGGTCGAGCTCCGCGGGCCCAGTGCCAGGTCCGCGATCGGTAAAAACCTCGTCCGTTTTTTTTCGGATGAGCGTTCCGAGAGCCGTAACGGGAGCTCAGGTACCCTGTCTCCGGTCGCCATGGGGTATTCCCCCCGGGACACTTGGAGCACAAGAGTGTGACTGCCTGAATCGAGAACTAAGGGATTGTATCCCTTTTCGTCGAATTTGATTCGACGATATCGAGAGCGGATACACTGTATCCCATTTCGTCGAATTTGATTCGACGACCTCGAGAGCAGGAGACAGAACAGAAAAAAACAATATGTCTGTCTGTTTGGAAAAATAAAATTTTTCCAAAAGGCGGGATCGGGGGGAACTTGCCTTCCCCCGTCCGAGAACCCTGAAACAGGATCATATGCGAGAGCGAGAGAGAGAAAAAAATAGAAAAATTCCTCTCTATCCGAAATACATTTTCGGATTTCGTGAGCTGAGGGAATATGCATTCCCTTCCGTCGAAAGAGTCCGACAGAAACGAGACCGCGAGAGAAAGAAAAAAAAATAAATAAAAAAAATTTCTGTCGATCCGAAAGAAATATTCGGATTTCGGGAACCGGGGGAATTTGAATTCCCTTCCGTCGAAAGAATCCGACGGAACGCGAACGCGAGAGAAAAGAAAAAAAAAGAATTAAAAAAAAATTCTCTCGATCCGAAAGAAATTTTCGGATTTCGGGAACTGGGAAACTTTGATTTCCCTTCCGTTAAATGAATTCGACGGGACGTGAGCAAGAGAAAAAAATCAATTCCGAAAAAAAATTAAAAAAAATATTGATATTTTCTCTCGATCCGAACTATTCATTCGGATCTACGGGAACAGGGAAATTTGATTCCCTCCCGTCGAGTGGATTCGACGGGACGTGAGCGAGAGAGAAAATTAATTAAAAAAAGAATTAAAAAAAAATATATTTTCTCTCGATCCGAAATTGATTTTCGGATTTTCGGGAACTGGGGGAATTTTTATTCCCCTCCGTCGAACGAATCCGACGAGGTCGAGAGCGATAGAGGAAGAACGAAAAATAAAGATAAAAAAAGAATTTCTTCTCTCTATCCGGGAACGGTACAAAAACCTCAAATCGAAATAAAATTCCGATGAGGCTGGAGCCAACCAGGAGAACAAATAAAATAAAAATAGAAAAAAAAATAAAAAAAAATAAAAAAAAAACAAAAATAAAAATCCTATTGGCTCTGCTCGAGATCTGTAAGGGGAAAGAAAAAAAAAATTGTTAAACCCACTTACAACGAGAACGCACAACGCATAATCAAGTTTTACTTGATTACGCGGGTTACTTCGGGGACACCCGATATATGATATTGCGCGTGCCACCTCGGGGACACCCGATGTGTGGTATCGCGCGGGTCTCGCCGCGAGGTACGAGAACGGAGCCCGAGAACGATTTTCGTCGTTCTCGAAAATTCGAGAACCGGCCAAAAAGAAAAAAAAGAATCTTTTCGACTAACGGGAGCAATTATTCGGGTCTCGAAAAGTCATTTTCGAAACCCCGGTAGCAGATCGAAAAAAATATAAAAAAAACACGCAAAGAGAACAACAAAAAAATACAACATTTCGATATCGAGATCCCCCGAGAAAATCTACGAAATTCTCGGGTAACGAGAGCAAAAAGATCTCGAAATAAATTTTCGAGATCTCGGGAGCGACACAAAAAAAAAGAAAACAAGAAACAACTTCAACAAAACGAATTGCACAACAAAAAAAGACACGAGCAAATTCAAAGGACGTAGCACATAACAAAAAAAATTCCATATCGAGAACTCGATTTCGTTTCCGAAATCAGCGAGAGCAAGCTTGGAATTTGACATTTTTTTTTTTTTTGTCAAATTCCCAACCACGGGAGCTAGCGTCTTTTTTTTTTTGGTCTTCGAAAATACATTTTCGAAGTGCTCGGGATCACGGAAAGAAACAAAAAGAGGCCTTTTTTTTTCTTTCCCTTCGAAATAAATTTTCGAAGTCGCGAGAGCACCGGGGAGGTCGAAGAATAACTCCCCCCGATAACGAGAACGACGCAGCTCACAATCAGCGGAGCCTCGCATCGCGGAAACCACGCAGGAAGTATTCGTAAATTTTTACGAAAATAAAATTTTCCGACTGCGTCGGGAACTCACCGAAAGATGATCAATAATCCAAATGGACGATAATCCCTGGGAATCGAGAACACTTTTTTTTTTCACGGGAGCACTTTTTTTTTCTTCGGGAGCACTGTTTTTTTTTCTCGAGAGCACATTTTTTTTTCAATTCGGGAGCAATCGCGAACGTTTATTTTCGAAGACTACATCGAGAACACACGAAAACGCGGTACGAGAACTAAGAGAAAAAGAAAATATTTCTTTTTCTCGACGAGACCAAGAAAGGCGGAAAGAACGGAAAAAAAAGAATAATTAAATTATTCCTTTCCTTCATTCCCCTTAATTCTTTACCGAGAACTGCTACTCGCCGGCGTGGCCCCACGTTGGGCGCCATTTGTGACGGGCGATATTTCTCTTACCACGGAAACGAGAACTCGAGAACTCAAATCGGGATCTGGTGCGAGAAACCGTCACCTTCGGCCGTCCACCCCGTGCGCGTGCATCCGCAATACCCGGGGCGCCAGAGAATTTTGTATCGCCGGATTTCTCAACCGGACTAAACTGGGGTCGGGGTGATCAAACCCGACCCGCCAGGCGGAGACTGGAGCTCTCCTTGATTTTTGGTATCCCGGAATCCTAACCGGGTTCGGAGTCTGGAGACCTCCTCGATTTTTGGATCGCCGGAATCGTATAACCGGACTAAACTGGATGCACTAGCACGGGGGAGAACGGTTGCGGTACTGCACGGCCGCTCAGGCTGTGGGTTGTGGTAGAGGGGTCGGGATTCACTGGGGAGTAGCAGTGAACGATCACGGGATCTGTCACTTCCGCGACACCGGAAACGTCACTAATAAAATAAAATAAGGTTTTATTTTGTAGTGCGGGAGCCGGTGGATTACCCACCCGAGAACTGTACACGTAGACGAAACTTAACGCGAACGCGAACTGCACGCGAAACGTCATACGCACGGGAACAGAGAGCACGACGACGTGCCTCTTACGCGAGACCGAGAGCGCGACGACACGGGTGCGAGAGAGACGCGACACGTCTCTCCATCGCGACGTCTGATCGACAACTCTCTCGATATCCGGAAAATCGGGAGCGATCGCGATTTTGGAGACAACCGTCTCACGCGAAGGTTCGGTAGCAACTCCTTTCCGATATCTCGAAAATCGGGAGCGATCGCGGTTTAGGAGACAACCGTCTCACGCGAAGATTCGGTAGCAACTCCTTTACGAAATCGCGAAAATCGGGAGCGATCGCGATTTAGGAGACAACCGTCTCACGCGAAGATTCGGTAGCAACTCTGTACCTCGCGCGACCAAGGCCGGCGTGCGAGGGATTATGCGAGAGCGAGACAGAGCGCCTAGACCAAAAAAATGTCAACACGCTCGCGGGATCGGACCATGCGAAATCGCCGGTTCGAGCGAGAACTTTATCTCGTATAATATCGAGAGCTGAAATATTATTTCGAGAACTGGAATATTCTGATAGAATATTCCTTTCGGAATCTATATTTTCTGCCCGAGTTACCCCGAAAACGGAACGGTAACAAATCGGGACCTTTTCTCATCGGTAACATGGAGGCTCTCGGAAATCGCATCCCCGGGTCACCGTGCGAAAGCGGGCAAAGCTTCTGTCCAGAAGCGCGGCGCGGAGATCTCCAGCCTCCGCCCGTAACCCAAACGGCCCGCTCTCCAGCACGATGCACCACTACGGTGGGGCGCCGGCGTTTCAGCCGGGCGTGCACCGATTCCCCGAGAGTCCTCACTGGGTGCATCCCTCGGTCGGGATTGCTCAGTACGTTGAGCCACACGCCGCTCGACCGAGTTCCGCACGCCAACCTAACCAAAACGGAAACACAACCTAAAACCTCAAACGTAACGAGACAAACATTCTAGAGAAAAGACCCTTAACACAAACGGATGGGTCGCAACCCGGGCATCGAGAGCCTATCTTGATCATCGGTAGCATTTTTGTGACGTGGCTCAAAAAATCACGTCACAATATATATATATGTTCAGAACTTGCAGGAACTCCGTCGAGCGTAGACTTCGGTTATTCATTAGGTTGTTCGTGCATTCGCCAATCTCGCCTTTTTCCTGTCTCGCTCGTGTTCCCTCCGTGTATTCGCGGTCGTTCCACGATATGGATATCGTGAAACTATGGCGATAGTATATTTGTAGATTTCGTTGAATTATTCATATCCACGCCATTGCGCTATTAGTGTCGGGTTACTCGCTTTGACAGAGACCACTGCTTAATTTGACACTTGAAACCTTCGCTCTAAGCTTCCATCCTGTACCTCGCTCTCCCACCAGAACCGTCGGAGTATTTAACAGTTGCAGCAGCATCGCAAATGTCACTCTGTCACGTTCTCCGTCAGTGCTATTTGGAATATGTATATATATATATATATATATATATATATATATATATATATATATATATATACATACATACATACATACATACATACATACATGCACACACACACACACACACACACACACACACACACATATATACAAAGTTTGCTTCGCTCTTACCGTGCCATAGCGTGTCAGAGTGGGACAGAGCACACTATACCAAAGTATGCTTTTGCTTGGATACAGCCCCTAGGAACAATGTATCCCAGACGCCTTGGTCTCGATTGCTTAAGATTATTTACCGACGAGGTCGATGCACGCCGGGTGAGAACTCTGCTAGACATTGGGGTTTGCATCGTTTGAACGCGACGAACGTTTCGTAGCTCAATTTGTTTTCGCCCATTGCTACAAAAATCTCTCAGACGTTTTTCAGGATCCTTATGAAAGATCTACATCCTCAATTTGCAAAAAAAAAAATTCCGATGGCAATCAAAATAAAGGATTCGATGATGTTGAAGTTTACATCGTTGGAACGCAACAAAATAACAATTGTTCTTTGTTCCACAAAATTTTTTTTGAGGAATGTACACCCGCTTCTGCGATTTTGGGTATTCTTGTTAGAAATTTACGACCTCAATTTGCAAAAACGGCTTTGGGCAATCATAAAAATGAAGAAACAAAAAATGAAAAAAAATATCGTTTCGTTTCAACGTTGGAAACTTTGACGTCCTGGAAATCGGAAGTTGAGAATTTTCATTGCATTTCAATTATGAAAACGTCAAATTGAAGTGTGCAAGGTACGTTAGAATGATGTTGATGTCCGCATCGTTGAAATGCAATAGCGTTGGAGTTTTCATCGTTGGAATGCAACGAAAGTTCTTTACAATTCTCAGATTGTGGGTCTTTAATGAGGATAAGAAAGACCGTTTGAGTGATTTTCGTACCCCAAATCGACGAAAAAAAACAAGATCAATAGAAGAAAACTTAACATACGTTGCATTCCAACGATGCAAATGTCAACATCGTTGCATCAAAAAAAAAAAAAATGTCAACATCATTGCATTCCAAAGATGCAAACTTCAACATATTTGTATTTCAATGATGCAAGCTGTACATGTCTGTATACCAACGATGCGAAATTCAACATGTTTGCATTTCAGCGATGCAAACTTCAACATCGTTGCATCCCAACGATGAAATTTCAACATCATTGAAGTCCAACGATGCAAACTTCAACGTCGTTGCATTCAAACGTTGCAAACTTCAATGTTGTTGCATCCCAACGATGCTACCTTCGATATCTTTGCATTCCAACTATGCAAGCTTCAACATCTTTGCATTCCGATTATGCAAACTTCACATCTATCATACCAACGATGCAAACTTTAATGTCGGGACATCCCAACGATGGAAACTTCAACATCGTGGCACCCAACGACGCAAACTTCAATATCGTTGCATCCCAACTATGCAAACTTCAACCCCCTTGCATTTCAACGATGCGAACTCCACATCTATGCATACCAACTACACAAAATCGAACATTTTGGTATTTCAACTATGCAAACTTCAACATATGTGCATTCCGACGTTGCATACTTCAATATCGTTGCATCCCAACCATGCAAACTTCAACCCCTTTGCATTCCAATGATGCGAACTTCAAGATCTTTGCGTTCCAATTATGCAAACTCCACATCTTTGCATACCAACTACGCAAAACTGAACATTTTGGTATTTCAACTATGCAAACTTCAACGTATTTGCATTCCAACGATGCATACTTCAATATCATTGCATCCCAACTATGCAAATTTCACATCTATGCATACCAACTACGCAAAATTCAACATCTTGGCATTTCAGCGATGCAAACTTCAACTTCTTTGCATTCTAACGATGCATAATTCAACCTATTTGCATTCCAACGATGCAAACTTTAACATCTTTGCATTCCAATGATGCAAACTTCACATCTACTCATACCAATGATGCAAAATTCCACATCTTGGCATTTCAACTATGCAAACTTCAACATCGTTGCATCCCAACGGTAAAAATTTCAACATCATTGCACTCCAACTAAGCAAACTTCAACATCTTTGAATTCCAATCATGCAAACTCCACATCTCTGCATACCGACGATGCAATAGCCAACATCTTTGCATTTCATCGATGCAAACTTCAACACCTTTGCATTTCAACTATGAAAAGTTCAACATCGTCACATCCCAACGATGAAAGATTCAACACCATCGCATTCCAACGATGCAAACTTTAACATCGATGCATTCCAACGTTGCAAACTTCAATGTCGTTGCACCCCAACGATGCAACCTTCGACATCTTTGCATTCCAACTATGCAGACTTCACATCTATGCATACCGACGATGCTAACTTCAACATCGTTGCTCTTCACTGTTGCAAACTTCAATATCGTTGCACCCCAACGATGAAAATTTCAACATCATTGCATTACAACATCTTCACATCTTTGCATACCAGCGATGAAAAATTCAACATCGTTGCATCCCAACGATGCAAATTTCAGCATCATTGCATTCCAACGATGCAAATTTCAACATCATTGCATTCCAACGTTGCAAACTTCTATGTCGTTGCATCCCAACGATGCAACCTTCGACATCTTTGCATTCCAACTATGCAGACTTCACATCTATGCATACCGACGATGTTAACTTCAACATCGTTGCACTTCACTGATGCAAACTTCAATATCGTTGCACCCTAACGATGAAAATTTCAACATCATTGCATTACAACATCTTCACATCTTTGCATACCAGCGATGCAAAATTCAACATCGATGCATCCCAACGATGCAAATTTCAGCATCATTGCATACTAACGATATAGAAGTCAACATCTTTCCATTTCAACGATGCAAACTTCAACGTCGTTGCATCCCAACGATAAAAATTGCAACGCTATGACGTTACTTGTCATCTTTGACCAACGTTATGACGTTACTTGTTATCTTGGACCAACGTTATGACGTTCTTTGTCATCTTTGACCAGCGTTATGACGTTACTTATCATCTTTGACCAAATAATAAGTATAAGTTATTTATACAACTATAAATACCAGTTATCTGTCTCCGATATACATCGGTCGATGACAATTGCCATGAGCTTGCAATCGAAGCAGTCGTATCGTAAACTCAGGTCGTTACCCAAAACCGCCACGATCAGGGAACATTTTTGGGTTTCGCTCGCGCGGTTGAATAATATAACAATAACAGTCAGGGAGCAGGGGCGTGGAGGGTTAAGAGAACGGCGTGTTTGTCCGGCAAATGTTCCCGAGGGAAGCAATCCAGTTTTCCTACGGTATATACGCGGTGCCCAATACGAAAATGAATCTAGGAAGGGGTACGGGGTTAGTGTGTTAAGCTTTTGGAACCTCGACCAGGGGCCGGAGGGGCGGGCTATGCAAGGAGTGCTTTCTATCCGCGTGACAATAACGCGCTACGGGAAGGGGGGGTCGTACCATTGGGACAAAGAGAATGCCGCGGCCGCGACTTGACTCTTCACTCTTCACTGTTATCTCTCCCTCTCTCTCTCTCTCTCTCTCTCTCTCTTTCTCTCTCTCTCTCTCTCTCTCTCTCTCTCTCTCTCTCTCTCTCTCTCTCTCTCACTCTGTCTCTCTATGAATATATATTTCTGTCCCTTGTGTACTCATTCAGTTCATCGAGTTCCCATTCTTCGACGAAGTTTCTGAGGAAAACTCGTTTCCGCGCCACGTTCCTGACCCGTCCCTTCTTCGACCTCGCCTCCCGTCTTTCGCTCTTCTCTTTTTCCTTTTCTTATAGTTTCCGTACTCTATTTTTTCTCCTGTAAGGTCGTACAAACTTTTCACAGTTTCCCCAACAGGTACTCTCCATTCTGGGTTCAAATTCTGCCGAACAACTCGGAGCTCTCTTCCTTCCACTTCTCTCTCTCTCTCTCTCTCTCTCTCTCTCTCTCTCTCTCTCTCTCCCTCTTTCTGTTTTTATCTCTCTCTCGCTCTCTTTCCGCTTCTTCTTTGGCCCCTCACCTTTGCCGTCGTGTATTCTTTCTTCGGTTAACGTAAGGGACCACGTCAAGTCGAACACACGTTCGCGCATTTACACAAATGTCCAACATATTTCCCGCAGCAATTCCCTCGAACCGTGCCCTCACCTCGGCTGCTTCGGAAAGCGAACCTCTCGTATTTTTCGAAAAAAAGAGAAAGGACGGAAAAAACGACGAAAACGAAAGAGGAGAAACAAAAAGCTGGAAAATCTCGGCCCGCTGAAAGTCGAGACTCAACATTGAGTCGCATAAAACTTTCTCTCCCTTTTTTGCACTCTCCCTCTCTCTCTCTCTCTCTCTCTCTCTCTCTCTCTCTCTCTCTCTCTCTCTCTCTCTCTCTCTCTTTCTTGGTCCACGTTTTCTCTTCTGAAATTACTCCGCAAACTAAAGTAGTAGAGATGCGAGCACCATTTGCTTTCGGGTATGCTGTGTACGTACGGATGCACTATATGTACCTCTATAACCGGAGAGTGCATTTTGGTGGAATAGCGGCCTGGTAGGGCGAAACTCCTCGACTGCTGTTCAATAGAGTCTTCTTTTTATCTCTCTCCTTCTACTCGCATCGTTGAGAAGATTTTGCAAATACTCGAGATTTGCACGCCCAGAGTTATAAAAAAAATATAATAATCCGGTAATTCTTCGTCCGGTTCAATAATTAATCGTCGCGCCGAAAGATGTTTCGCCCTGAAAAACTTCGTGTGATGCTAGCATTTTTTTCTTTAAATTATTAGGTATTTTTGTAAGTTATAAATAACGTTGCAAATGTTCGCCCGAGGAATCTTAGGGTTTTCAATTATTGTTATTAGGTATATGTGAAAGTTTTAAACAATGTTGCAAAATGAAAATAGAAAAGAATTTTCATTGTAATTCTGCAAACAAAGATTTTTTATAATATTTAAAATGGTAAAATAAAAGTGAAAAAAGAATTTTCGTTGGCGTTCCAATGATGCAAACTACAAGGCCGGCGCAATTAGTTACGGGGTTAGGCCTAGTTGTAAAAATCGAAGAATCACTTTTTTAACACCTATACCTATATTGTATCAGTATATCATCTTCTAAATATTCCCTGAGAATTTGAAGGTGATCGGGTCAAAATTGACAGATTTATAGGCTGTTATGTTGACGCCCGTCGGAGCGCTTGGAGCGCTGTTCGTAACTTTGAACGCTTTTTTCTCGAAAGTACATTTTCAAAGTCGGTATGTGAAATATTTCAAAAATTACTGCATCAGTTTTTACGTTAATTTTTTTGACTTACTGGATTTACTCAATTTTTTTAGGCCTTTTCTACATGTAAAAATATAGTATTTGATGGAAAGATTTTGTTTTCAACGTATACTTTTGATTCGATGAAGGAAAAATTGCCATTCTTTTTTGCAAAAATCAAGACTCTCACTTTAAGGGGTTACCCCCACTTGCGATTTTGAAAAAAATCGATTTTTTTTATTGCATTTTTTTGAAGTATAAGTATCCGGGCCCATACTTCTGTATGGGCCCGGAATAGATGACTCTATGTAAGTTTACAAAAAAAATATTTTCTTCGTGTAAACTGAAATTGAAACTTTAAACGCGTTTTTCTCAAAATGGCATTTCTGAAATCGGTGACCAAGATTACTCGAACACTAATGAACCGATCTTCTTGAAATTTAGCAGGCTTATTTAATACATAAAAATGTAGTCTTTAATCATTCGATTTTTTTCGAAAAAAATGGCTGTATTATAGCCAAAAAACGGCCGTTTTTTTCGTTAAAATCGAACCATTAACTTTGACTGTCCGCCATTTTGTGAAAAATGAATATTTTTTTAAATCCTTCGATTAAAGACTAGTTTATACTTATATTTGACTAAATCCATCGGCATTTTTTTTTCAGATGATCCACTTCGCCGCAATGTTGGTCACCGCAAACCGTGTATATAAAAACATTATTTCATTGACGGCCATTTGCCACTAAACAATGTAATATTTTTCAATAAAAAAATTACTGAAAGTTCTTCAAGATGTGTTCTTTACGATGGTATATTGATCGATTAAAAAAGTTTTGTAGTTTTCTTTTAAAAAATTCATGGAAAAGGCCTTTCTTTTGCGCTACAAGTGGGGGTAACGCCTTAAACACGTGCTGTTTTTTTTTAATTTTCTTGACATTTCGGAATGACCTTCGATTAATCATAAGATAAACTAATATCCTAACAGAATCTGTTAAATTTTTTTGATATTATATATTTTAATATTAGATATGATATATTATCCATTTTGATATTCGATGTTAGATATTATATATTTTGATACTAGATAACCTGGTTCAAGAGGACAATCGATTATAATTCAATACTTTTACACGAAAAAATTACAGAGTGTTCTTCAGATGATCGTTTTTCAAATACCTAATTTCTGCAGAAACGTATCATCCCGATTTTCTAAAAAAAAAAAACCCACAAATGCGCTGTTTTCGACTACTACAACTTGGCATAACCCGTTAAACAGGCTCACAGAATAATAATATCGTAAAAATCTATCCTCCCATCTAAACGAATTCTTTCGACGCATGCAAAACCGAAATATCGCGATATAAAGTTTGCCCCATCAGAATGCACCGAAAATTCATTTTTTTAAATTCGTTAACAGTATTTGTAAATTTGTTGACAGTTTTAGGCTACGAGAGTGACTCAAACGTTTCTTCAGCTTTCCAAATTCTGCACCCCCAATTTGCAACTAAATATTGCGTTCCACAGGAACCGAAAAGGAAAAAAAAAAACAAATTACGCTCCCTTCCAACGATGCAAATTTTTCAACATCATAAAATTTATGTACCTTATCATCCGCTCCTACTCGAGGGTAAAAACTTCATCGAATTTCACCGAAAATGTAATATTTCCGCGCGTCCGAAAAGTGTACGCAGACAAGGAAGTACCGACGTACGGAGTGTCCGTGTGCGAAGATTGAGGTAAAAGAGTCTTATTCCCGTTAGTTCATTCGTTGGTAGGCGCGCGCGCGCGAGAAGTACTTTCGTATATAGAAAGTGGATCCGTCTGCCTGGAGGGTAATCAATGATTCAACTCGGCAATTACGCGGGGAAGGTGAGCTATGAAAAAAAAGGAACAAAAAACCTCCGCACCACCATCGTATTCTATCCTGTATCTGTATCTTCCACGCCTCACTCTCGGACGCGTATCTCAACGTATACGGCCCAATAAAATATGCACGAGCCCCTTCGCCTCGTACCCGGATGGTTTTCTCTCCTCGCGGTTTCCCACCCCCGCCGGGTAGCTTTTCCCGACAGCCGGAACACAACCGCGTATTTCCTTTAGCCCGAACAAGAGCAATCCTCGCGACCATAGTTCCACATCCCTGTGTGAACACACACGAGTGCATTTGGCCCTTCGTTGCCGTTGGTATCTTGCCGACGCGCAAAAACTTTGCAGTAATCTGGCTCTCTCTCTCTCTCTCTCTCTCTCTCTCTCTCTCTCTCTCTCTCACGCTTTTTCGTTATGCTGTGATTCCTTTCTAGAAAAAATCGCATTCTTTCGCTTTGACGAGCCGTCCCCATACGTGGATGCACCACCGCTGATAATGGCCGAAAGAACCGGTGCAGAAATTATCGTATGCATCCAATTGGATTCCCATACTTGTCCCTACTTTCGGACCCAATGGGCCATCGCATTGGATTTCTATGCCAAAACGTCACGCTCGTACATTGAATTCTAATCGCGATTACTCATTGGAATTCAATGTACGAATCCACTTCGAATACTAAAGGATTGCCAAATTATCGAACAGAATCCGATACGATTCTTCATGATTCATATCGTATTCTGTAGGAGCGGGGGCCCAACGTGGGCACTCTAAGGGAAATTTTATAAAAACAGTTATAAAATGTCACATTCCAACAATTTTTCTTGCTATTGAGTGCTAAATGTATCGTAGTTTAAGGCGTTACCCCCACTTGTAGCGCAAAAAAAGGCCTTTTTCATGATTTTTTTTAAAGAAAACTTCAAAACTTGTTTAATCGATCAATATACCATCTTAAAGAACACATCTTGAAGAACTTTCAGTAATTTTTTATTGAAAAATATTACATTGTTTAGTGGCAAATGGCCGTCAATGAAATAGTGTTTTTATATACACGGTTTGCGGTGACCAACATTGCGGCGAAGTGGATCATCTGAAAAAAATATGCGGATGGATTTAGTCAAATATAAGTATAAACTAGTCTTTAATCGAAGGATTTTAAAAAATATTCATTTTTCACAAAATGACGGACAGTCAAAGTTAATGGTTCGATTTTAACGAAAAAAACGGCCGTTTTTGGGTATAAAACGGCCATTCTTTTCGAAAAAAAAAATCGAACGATTAAAGACTACATTTTTATGTATTAAATAAGCCTGCAAAATTTCAAGAAGATCGGTTCATTAGTGTTCGAGTAATCTTGGTCACCGAGTTCAGAAATGCCATTTTGAGAAAAACGCGTTTAAAGGTTCAATTTCAGTTTACACGAAGAAAATATTTTTTTTTGTAAACTTACATAGAGTCATTTATTCTGGGCCCATACAGAAGTATGGGCCCGGATACTTATACTTCAAAAAAATGCAATAAAAAAAAATCGATTTTTTCAAAATCGCAAGTGGGGGTAACCCCTTAATAGTACATTTACACATTTCCAGTAAATCTTCAAAATACGATTAACGGAACCAATTAAAAAACTTTAAGGAATACCGGCTTTGTCCAGGGGGTGGACTAAAGCGGGAACGGCTTTTGGGCAAAGCGAGTACGTAGAGGGTAAAACGAGCACCCTGTATTTTTAAAAATAAGATTAGGCATAAATAGGAAGAAAATAGGCAATCACAGGGGGAAAAAACTATGAATGTATCCACATATTATATTGCAGACAAATCATTATTATTATCACAAACGACTTTGATCGGAGTGCTGGTTAAAATCTCAGCTTTTATGATATTGAACTTTGCATCGTTGGAACGCAATGGAAGTTTCGTAGACCAATTTTTTTATGATGATTAGCCCTCCAAAATCACTCAAACTTTTTTCCGGATCCTAATTAGAGATTTTCAATCTAAACATGTAAGAAAAGCTTTTGGGTGCTAATCAAACAAAGAAATGAAAAAATGAAAAAGAATCTTCGTTGCATCCCAACGATGCAAATTTCAGCAACATGTAAACAGTATTTTCCGTGGATGCGAAAAGTGCATTTTCCTAAGCCGTTATGAATTGCTACAACATTCACGGCTGCTTATAAACTTCGACAAACCCCATTGTTCCCCAGAAGCCCGGACTTCCGGTACGGCAGATGTGAAACGTTTGAGCGCCTCGCCGGATTGGTTCAAACGAGCGACAGACCGTTTTTTTTTGCCAAATTCACGGAAAGCCGTCGACTAAAACGGCAAGAAGGGCGAGAGTCAGCTCAACAGGGTTGCAAAGACACCCTCTTTCTTTGTCACGAACCAAAAGTAATATATATATATATAGCGAGTGAAGTAGAGGGTATGAAGAAGCAAAAAATGAGATTTCATTGTCCGGGTATATCCGTACGAAAAGTTCCACTCGGCCGTAGAAGGGACACCCTTGCGAGAGGTCAGGCGCAGCTACGGAAGAAGAGAGTAATATAAAGCGAACGGGCAAAAAAAGACTTGGCCGTGTCTCTTTCGTGGCGTGTATCTTCATCGCATGCCAGGGTGAAGGAGTGAGAGATAATAAAAAAAGGAGAGAAAAAAAGCCGAGAGAATTTCCAGGACGGAATTCATTTGTACCCCGGTGGTACAGGGGTGAGAGTGATAAAGGAAACTTCCGCCCTTACTGTGACTGAGTCCCCTTCATCCCTCGGTTTGTTCTCTATACTATACATGGATCAGGGCGCGTTTTTCACCTCTCTCTCTCTCTCTCTCTCTCTCTCTCTCTCTCTCTCTCTCTCTCTCTCTCTCTCTCGCTCTCTCCTGTTTTTTCTCTCTCTCTGTATGTCTCCAGCGTTGTGCATCGCGAGTATCATCGCGCAGCTTCCTCGCGTTCTCTCGCTTCGAGAGAATGTACGGCACAAAACGAAAGCTCTTTGGTCTCTCGCTTCAAGTCTTCGTATGTATGTCTGTACGCGGCGAGGTTCTTGTTCCCCGTCCGGTTACCGGCTGATTTTATTAAATTCCCCCTTGTCATTCGCGGCTCGCTGACGTTTCGTGGCGAGGCGAGCGTGGAATTACACGAAACCTGAGGGATCATTTGCAATTGACGATGCAATTTGCGAAACCCGACGTTTCTTGATGGCAACGCTTCCATCGCTTGAATACAAGGAGAATTCTTTTTCACATGTTTTTTTTCCTTTTCTTTATTTCTGATGCAGGAAATATTTTTTGCAGATTCGGGTTGGAGATTTCTAATGAGAGACGGGGGAAAAAACGTTTGAGAGCTTTCAGTGAACTGAATGGGCGAATAATTATTGAGCAATTGAAGACGTCAATGATTTTCGTTGAAGGTTGCATCGTTGGAATGCGACGAAAATTAGTTCTTTTTAATAGAACAATTTTTTGGGTCGATTTAGGCAGGAAAGAACGCTCAAATTTTTCTATGTATTCTTAGTAGACGTTTATGACTCAAATTTGCGAAAAAAAAGGATTTGGATAATGATCATAATAAAGATGGGAAGATTGAAAAAAAAATCGTTGCATTCGAACGATGCAAACTTCAACATCATGATTAATGTGCTAATTCCATTTTTATTGGCTATTAAAATATTCAATTATGTAATATTAGATACAACAAAAATAATGTCTAATGAGAATCGTGAAAAAAAAAACGTTAGAGAGCTTTTAGTAACCTGAAAGGACGAAAAATTATTGAGCAATTGAAGACGTGAATGATTTTCGTTGAATTTCAGCGATGCAAAGTGCAATGTTATTGAAACGTGGGTAGCTCGACGCATGAGCGATTTTTCACTATGACACCCTTTGACTAAGGTAACGTCATGAAGGTTGCATAGTTGAAATGCGACAAAAATTAATTCTTTTTAATGAGGCATTTTTTTTTGTCGTTTTAGGCTGAAAAAATCGCTCAAATTTTTCTACGTATTAGTGGACGTTTACGATCTGAATTTGCCAAAAACGGATTAGGATAATGATGAAAATAAAGATGGGAAGAATGAAACAAAAAAAATATCGGTGCATTCGAACGATGTAAACGTCAGCGTCATGATCAATGTGGTAATTACAATTTAAATGAATATTAAGATATTCAAACATAATATCAGATTCAACGAAACCTAACGAAATTATGAAAACTTTCGTCATCGAGATGCACGCCTTTCACATGGAAAAAACTGCGAGTAACTCAAATGTCCGCGACAGAATTTCGTCACAACGCAGCCAGCACGAAAATGTCATTGTGATGGCATTCTCGAGTTATGATGTTGAGGTTTGCATCGTTGGAATGCAACGAAATATTTTTCTCTCGAGTTCCCAAATTTTCTTCGATTGATTCAATTTTCGTTAACGTCTACAACCCCAATCTACGAAATATGATTTTCGATAATAATAAAAATGAGGAAAAAAATCGTTGGATCCCGACGATCTAAACTTCAAGCCCATCTCGAACCATCTAGCTACGCAAAAAAATGTTAAAATAAAAAAAATTAATCCCATTCCAACGAAACAGACATCGTACGTTTTTCCTGGTGGCAAGCGCATCACGAAATTTATTTTCCGCGAGATAGATCGATAAAGATTAGAAAGCTATTTGTTTTAGGAATAAGTTCATTGAGAACGTAGTTCGATATACCGACGTAGTGGCTCCGAGGAACGTGTGTAGAACTTGCAAGTTTATTGACTTTCCGATGTACCACAAATCGGGCAAATTTCGTACATGCCTGTATAGTCGAAAAATGATTCTGGAAAAACCACATATTTTATTCACGCGGAGGTACATACGAACGCGCGCGGCCGCGCGCAAAGTTACAGCGAACGAAGAGATATATAAATTTATATATATATATATATATATATATATATATATATATATATATATATATATATATATCATGGAATGATCCACGCATGTAAAATTCATCGGTGAACCAGTGGGGAAATCAAATTACTGGTAGAGAATTCTCGAAATTATTAACGATCCGTAGAGTCATGGATATTTTATAATCAAAATATAATCCAAGCCCGATGAATGTGCGCATGTGGGGATATCCGTATTTTCCAGAGTAAAAGGGATCAGAGAGCTCGTGTTTCGTATTTTCAACTGGTTACATTAGGGAGTTTGCAGTCGAAAATCAATTTCATATATCGTTGGAATCATGGCAAAATCATGCCGTTGCGTTTCAGCACGAGCCATTGCATTCATTAAAAATACGCATTATTATTTTCAATGGATAAGTGAAATTTTATTTACTTTATGGATTTTATTAACAAAGACAATTTTTTTAATTAGAAGAATTAATATTCTTTTCAACGAATGAAATTTCTCTTTAGCCGCTTTAGGCTATGACAAATACTGCAATTTTTCCACATATTCCCATTACAGATTTACGACCACAATGTCTAAAAAAATCGTTTTCTCTACTAATCAAAATGAAGGAAAAAAATTGTGCCATTGCATGGATGGAAATTTTAACGTCGTCGTTTTTCTCAATCTCTTTCCTCTTTTTCAAGCATCCGTCTGATTCTGAATATGCATAATCTTCTGCCAATGCGCAATGTTGCGTTTCAGCACGTTGCATTCATTGAAAATACGCAATATTATTTTCAATGGATAAGTGAAATTTTATTTATTTTATCGATTTAATTAACAAAGACTATTTTATTAATTAGAAGAATTAATATTTTTTTCAACGACTAAAATTTCTCTTTAGCCACTTTAGGCTATGACAAATACTGCAATTTTTCCACATATTCCCATTACAGATTTACGACCACAATGTCTAAAAAAATCGTTTTCTCTTCTAATCAAAATGAAGAAAAAATTGTGCCATTGCATGGATGGAAATTTCAACGTCGTCGTTTTTCTCCACCTCTCTCCTCTTTTTCAAGCATCCGTCTAGTTTCAAATATGCATAATCTTCTGCCCGTAGTCCTTGTTCGGAAATATGCTGGGTGATTTTCCTTCGGCAAGCTTTCGAAGGAGAGGGGGAGGGGAGAGGAGTGTGGGTGTGGGAGCATATCGCAGGTAATGATAATCGAAATAGGGATTATTGACAATGATATATACATTTATATACATATAAATGTATCTATTCAAACACATAGTGTAAATGTATATATACATTTATGTGTATTACTATATATTTATATACATGTGTTTGTGTGTACGGATTTGTATCGTATATTGAGAAGGTACAAATGAGCCAAAGCTTCCAGAGTTCGACCGTACTCCTGCCTATATATATATATATATATATATATTGAATATAATATGTGTGTGGGTGTATTTGTTACAGCAGCTCTGTAATCGGACATTCCACGTGCTCGTGCAAATATTTCGAGAATTCGCTTTTCCTTCTCTCCTTCACTCTGCACACACCCTCCTTCGCTCTCTCTCTTCTTCTCTCTCGCTCTCTCTCTTCCGCCCTCTCTCGCGAAGATTCTACGAGATCGTCATCGTTCTCGTTGAAGTCTTCCAGCTTTTCCTCTCGCATGCTCGTACAGAGAGGTTGGCTCACGGAAGCTTTCGAAGTGCTTCCTCGTACAGTGTCGGTGCACACCAGCCAACTTTGAGTACAGAACACGTGAATTTGCGCTAAACTCTCGTAAGCCAGTGCGAGAGAGAGAGAGAGAGAGAGAGAGAGAGAGAGAGAGGGAGAGCGCGTAGGAGAGTTTACTCATCTGACGTTTGCCAACTCTCGGTAGCCCCGATGTCGACGACAAGGGAGCATAAACATAAGCATACACCGTAGACCAGGTCTAAAGCGACTACTTTGCTTAATTTTACTTCGCACAATATACACTCCCCCGCTGTCACATATTGTACCGTATGTGGCAAGAAGCTCGTCAGTTTCGAACAGAATGGTACGAGTGGAGACAAAAATTCTACCTCGTCGAGTATTATTTCCTTGAACTTTATAACGATGATTATCACTATACGAGCTCGGAATTCTCTGCCTCGCACGAAGATGCCGAAACTTCACGGGATTGAAGTTTGTATCGTTGGAGGGCAATGAAAGTGAATTCTTTCGAACTTCCCAAATTCCTTTAGCAGATTTTAGCTACCAAAATCCCTCAACCATTCCCAAGCATGTTCGCGATGCTTGTTAATAGATCTGCAATTGAAATTAGAAAAAAAAACATTTTGTATGATAAAAAAACAAAATATGAATTTCTTTTGCATTCTAACGATGCAAACGTCAATAGCATGAAACTTCAGCGATAGAGTGAAAAACATCGAGCCGCCTAAACATTCAGCCTCTATTCCGATGATATTGTTCTTCCCTTTTTTCGCTCTTCGTTAGGCAGCTCTCTATAATTTTATTTTTTTTTCATACCGTTTTTCGGTGCGCGCACTGATGATAGCAGTGTACTCCTGACAAATACACATTGCTAGCGGAAATGAATTGCAAATATCATAGGGAAGGCGAGGTAAATTTTATTTTTGTATGAAAAATCTCGACTGGCCAAATTAATGAAATTCCTCTCCATCCGGTGTATATCTCGGATTTCTCTCATCCCGAATGGACCACCCAACTTGGAGGTTTCGCGAAATTTGCGAATAGCGTTACAGAGAAATAGATGAAAATATTTCAAATGCCCTTTGGCAGGGTGCTGCGACTTTTATACGGTGAGAATACGGAATAATAATAAGATTGATATATTGTTTGGAGTCTCGGGTCGCGAAACTCACACGAATCTTGTTGTCTCTCGTTTGTAACGTTATTTATTTACGGAAGCGTACCAAAAGAGGGAGAGGGTGGGGGGAGAGAGAGAGAAAGAGAGAGAGAGAGAGAGAGAGAGAAAGAGAGAGAGAAAGAGAGAGAGAGAGAAAGAGAGAGAAAGAGCGCAACCTGTCCATCCCCCAATAGATCACCGAAAGATACACCACTAAGAGGTCGACATACGAGCAGCCGGCGGCGCGTTATATCGGGGCAATGCCAGCTCGCTGTCCGTGAAGAACGATTATGAGTGGATCTCAGTGACGTATATGTGAGGCGTAAATCTCCCAAGTACGACAGACCAGAGAACCGAGCGGCGTTTCACAGTGTCGAGAAGTACTTGCAGTGCAAGAAAATAAAGAGAAAGTGAACTAGGCGACAGAGACAGTGAGACAGAGACAGAGAGAGAGAGAGAGAGAGAGAGAGAGAGAGAGAGAGAGAGAGAGAGAGAGAGAGAGAGAGAAAGTGAGGGAGTGAGGACCGGCCTTCGTCGTCCAAATGGTACGCTCAAACTCACTGAGGCCAGAAAAGCAGGGAGCCAAGTTATGGGCTAATTTATGAGTGACCAGACCCGAGACACTCTCGAACTTTCTTCGTTAACGCCGCGTAGATTAAATACCGATTTCTGCACTCCCCCGCACACACGTTTCGACGTATACACGAAAAACCCTTTCACGAAGAGTTTCTCCCGCGCTATAACTTCCACGCGTGCTCTTTTGTATTATACACATGGTCGAA
Organism: Ophion slaviceki; assembly: GCA_944452715.1. Classification (NCBI taxonomy): domain Eukaryota; kingdom Metazoa; phylum Arthropoda; class Insecta; order Hymenoptera; family Ichneumonidae; genus Ophion; species Ophion slaviceki. The sequence goes on from OX101789.1 coordinate 36,208,275, forward strand.
TTTGTTGTTCGTTGGTTGAATTTGGTAATTTAGCTTATTTTTTAGTGCGGTGAAAAAATTAGAAAATGTGATTATCTGTAATGATAATTTTCTGTGCATTTAAGAAACAAATTGAAGTAACCCCTGATTACTTACAATTTTTCGTTCGTTCGGTTCTTTACTTGTGGTTGCCGAGTACTTATTGGTTTTTTTTTTATTGTGAATTGAAATGGCAATTGATTATGTATCGCAGCATGAGTTTCTTTTTGGACCTCAAGCTCAGTTTCTTCAATCGTTTCGTCGGAATTAATTCAGTACTTCTAGAGTTCGAAGCGAGCAAATGTACACACATTTTTTAGATGCGATTTCTATTGGTTTCGGTAATAAAGAAGATGTGTAAAGAAATGTGATGATTCAAATATCATAGGGGAAGTAGGGGTAAGATGAGAAGGCCAAGCTCAAATAAGACAATACATATTAATCAGTCAACTCTAATTATCCTTTTAAACTAATTATAATTTACTAATCTTGTAATTTTTGAAATATATATGTCTTCAAATATATTGAAGACAATATATTCTTCATATATTTTTGAAAAAAAATATAATGTCAGTATGACAATCAGAATGACTGATTGTCATACGGACAATATATTTTTTTTATTAAACCTTTATTTTTCCCATCTTATCCCATATGCGGGCCAGATGAAACAGCACTCAGAGCATGATGGGACAAGAATTATTGACATCTTTTGCATTTAAAAATGGTTTCATTCTCATTACCAGCAATTTAATAAGCCAATCGTCTAAGTTCTGCAGTATTTAGTCCGAATAATCTTACCTCCATATATTTTGAATCATTTGTTAGTTCTTCTTCTGCCGCTGGTAGAAACACTGCTTGAAGCGGAACCAAAGGCCCTACTAGTTTCATTTACCCTTTTCTATAGCTTTAAGCGGTCTTCTCCCTCTAGACGCTTAAAGGCTATTTTTATGCATTTTTTGATAGGTTTATATGATAGATATTGATATAAAAGTCGTTACACTTAATAAATACACTTTCGAAAGACATTACATTTTTTTATGTATTTATGTACTCCAAACAAACTTTAAACGCGTTTTTCTCGAAACAACGTTTTTCGACGGCTAGTTGATAAAATCTTCGAAACTACTGAACCGATCCTTCTGAAATTTTAACCACATATTCTTTGCAACTATAGCTATAGCGCATTTCAAGGATTTTTTTTTAATTTTTGATATTTACAATTTTGTTTGCCAAAAACGGTGAAAAAAACGTTGTTTTTGTTGTCTTTTTTCTTTTCGAAAAATGGCCGCCATTCTGTTATTTTTGCATTTATGAAAAATCGTATGATATGCGCTATAACGTAATAAATTAAAAACCGTTTGATTTTTTTGTTTCGGATGATCAATCTCCGAGATTTCATCAACAGCGCAGAGCCACAATTTTTTAGGACATTTTTTAGCTACTATTTTGGTTTATAAATGGTGACTTAAGGGGCCAGTCCACTTTGAAAATTTGAAAAATCGAAAGCAAGCAGGACTTGAAGAAGTCGACGATGATGAGCAATCAGAAAGGATTTTATACGGTGTAGGAATTGCCGATTGAGTTTAGGTAAGAATTTTTCATAGTCTAAACTTCAAACGCGTTTTTCTCGAAAAAACGTTTTCAAAATCTAGCTCCATCGTATCTCTAAAACTAATCAAGCGATTCTCTTGAAATTTGAACCACATATTGTAAACATAATTCGCAATAAGATGACCCTCGATGGTTTTAAAATTTTGATTTTAACTCTTTTTTTGCGAAAAGCTGCGAAAAAACGCGTTTAAAAAAAACTTTTTTCGTTTCCATCTGCCATTTTTTTTATTTTTTGATAAAACTTTATATCCGAGGGTCATTTTGTAGCTGGTGTCATACTGAATCCAATGGACTTTGATTTTTTTGTTTCAGACAAGCCGTTGCCGAGTTGTGATGGAGCTACCTAGCCCACCAATTTTTGAGGTGTTACGTTAAACTATAGTTTTTGTACTTAAAAATGAATAAAAATGAATTCATTTTTTAAAAGTGTATTTCAAGACTTTATTTATCAAGCCCAACAACTTTTATGTTTATATCTTTTATAAAATCCTCAAAAAAAAATCGCGAAAATAGCCTTTTTTCGTGGCTCCAAAGTGGACTGGACCCTTAAATAATTAAAAAAAAATGCATTTCGATAGTGTATTTATTAAGTGTAACAACTTTTATATCAATATCTATAATATAAACGTATCAAAAAATTCATAAAAATAGCCTTTTTAGCGTCTAAAGTGAGAAGACCCCTTAAAAGATATGGAAGCAAGATTATTCGAACGAAATACTACAGAACTTAGACCGTTCGGCTTATCAAATTGCTGGTATTGAGAATGAAACCATTTTTATATGCTAAAGATGCCAATAGTTCCTGTTCCATCGTGGTGCTGTTTTATCTTGCCCCGCATATGGGGTACGATGGAAAAAATAAAGGTTTAATTAAAAGAATTTAATTACTATTTTGGTCTATAAATAGTGACTTGAATATTTAAAAAAAATGTATTTCGAAAGTGTATTTATTAAGTGTAACAACTTTTATATCAATATCTACAGTATAAACCTATTAAAAAATTTCAAAATAATAGCCTTTTTTAGTGTCTAAAGTGAAAAGACCCCTTAACACGTCTCTCTAGCGTAGATAGTGGTACGTTGAAAAATATTGCGGCTTTGCAATAGCTTGCATTCATTTTGCTTCATTAGACGGTTAAGAGAGACTTTGTCCTTGAAATTTTCAAAAAATCAATTTGAGCTCAACATGAGCAGCTAGAAGAAGAGGAGGGATGCCTCTATGGACCAGGCATTGCTGATTAGCGGTAATTATAAACACATTTGTGTAAACACATTACAAAACTTTAAACGCGTTTTTCTCGAAAACACGTTTTTAAAAATGGCTGACATTCTCTTGACCGCTGTAATTAACATATCGACCTGAAATTTGGAGAGCATACTCAGAAAATGTGTCTTCACGGAATGACGGATCGTTTTTTCGATAGATACATTTTTGCATTTATTATTTACCTTTTTATGCGAAAAAACGCGAAATTTCGATTTTTTTTAATTGCCGCCATTTTCCGAAATTTGTCCTAAACGAAAAACCCATCCGTCATTCCATGACCAAAGGGTCACAGATTGATAATATGCTTTGAATTTGTGTTTCAGATCAACAAAGAGGGGGATCAACGGCTGACAGTGATGTCAGCCGTTTACCTCCCGCGATTTGAGGACCTGTTTTCGCGGAGATGCAATGGCCGCCATTTTGGTTTTTTTTTAAATTTTTTTAACGTTCTGTATATCATGAATAAAAGCAAGAAAAAACCGAACACAAAAAGCTTTACTCGTTTCCTTTAAAAAAAAAAATAAAATGTAAACACCTGAAATATGGCACTCCAAGGACAAAGTCTCCGTTAGCGAATCAACAAAAAATCACGCAATAACCTTGAAAATTTATGACAAACCGTTCTTAATATATTAATAATTAGTACTTTCATTGTGTTTACTTATCTGTCTCTCATCAATATCAGCAACTCAAATTAACTAAAACGATGGTAAACTTGACTAAAAATTAGATCGTTTTGTCAACAAATCGATATTGTTTTCTCACTCGAGACGCGTGCGTCCACCACTGTTGATACTTTCACACTCACACACTATGATTTACCTTACCTCGCACCTTCGTCTTCCCCCTAGTTCCCCTATGTAGAGATTCGTGTGTATTTGTATATTTGACAATAAAGAACAATTAAAAGCTAATTAATGAAAAAATTCAATTCAGCTTGTTTGCTTGTTTGTTAAAAATAATGATTTTTCAACAAAATGTCCGAGTATTTACAAATTACAGTAACGCCTGATAATTTATAACTTTTAGTTTATACGTTTCTTTATTTGTAGTTGTTCCTCATTTGTTTTTTTCCATTTTCTAATGCAATTGTAATTAATTGTATATCTCAGCCCGAGTTTTATTTCAAACCTAAAGCTCATTTTCTGAAAACGTTTCGTTGGTATCGAATCAGTAGTGCTTGAATTTGAAGCGAGACAATATGCACATTTTGTTTTAAATTCGATTTCTCTTCGTTTCGTTAATAAAGAAAATGTGCAAAGCGATGTGAAAATTCAAATATTACGGACAAAGCAGCCTCACATTTTTATTATATGTAGATATGCGTGTGTGCGTGTATGCGTGATAATAAAGGGCGATAAAAAGTGCTAATTAACTTAAAAAAAAAATGAAAAATACCTAACGTAGTCCTCGAGCATCATTTTCCGCAAGCATTGGGGCCGGTGAAAAAAAGGCTGAACGGTAATTAAATATTCCGGTATATAAGACGGTACGGTAATAACATCGGGTTGATGCAACAAAATTAGCATTTTTTACATGCACGACCGGTTTGCGTGGGGCAATATCGCGAGATGGAAGATGGCGAGGTGCGGTCGAGGCTAGGGGAGGCTGCCTCAGCCGCGGCCTCGCTACGATGCACGACGGTAGAGGCGTTATTTTTTTCCGACGAGGAGATTAACGTGTAACGAGATTTCGCGATCGAGCTGCTTCAATGGTCCCGGTAATATTTAGCTTCATCGCCTCGCCTTTCTCGCGCCTCTTGATAAACATAGCGCTAGCTGCAAACATAAAGAACAAACAAAAAGGAAAAAAAATATGTCTGGAGCTACTAAAACGGGGCAGTTCCATTAGTCAAAAGAAAAGAAAAAAATTTACCTCACGTCAATTCTCGAGCTTTTCTCGTAACTCTTTTCTCGTGCCTGGCTCTTCGAGCGTATCACTTTTTTTTACGTACACGTCTTTCGTTTTTACCGTCCTTTTATTCCTTCAGGAAAAGGGATAAAATCCCGGCCTCAAACTCCTTTTCTACTCATTTCCTTTTTTTTGGAGGCACTTTTTTCCTGCGAAACAGGAAGTACATTGTCTACCTGTCCACCCGTCACTAAAATGAGCCGGCCCCATTCGTCGAGGTTTTTCCTTCTCCGGGGAAATAAAAGTGTTGGAGTGGTTTATAATCGGGAAAAGAAGGGAGAGCGAGGGAGCAGAGGCCGAGCAAAGTTCAGAGTTCAGCGATGATTATTTCTCTGTAAAACATTTATTATTCACGGCTTTCTATTTTCTTTTCAGCTTGACCATATTATGGAAATAGAAGCATTAGTACAATTGAAAAAAAAAATTGACGAAAAGAATTCCCTGCGGTGTTCCCAGTTTTTACATGGAAATGAAGTTTGCATCGTTGGAGTGCAAGGAATTGTCTTTTTACTTTCTCGAATTTCTTTTAGCCGATTTTAGCCACCAAAATCACTCAATCGTATCGCAAGATACGATTGGGATAGCAATTGGGAGAGCTGCGATTGAAATTTGCAAAGAAGAAACTTGGTACCACAATAAAAATAAGTAAGGTAAGTCCGGGATAGTTGGCCACAGTTTTTTTAAGGATCCGTCAAAATAATCGTACAAACCTGTCTTTACTTATCTGCATTTTTAATTAAACTTTGAACATTTAACTTGAAGATAATTTACGAAATTAAAACAAATTCCTATCCAATGCCAAATCGTCAATTTTCATCCAATCAAAAATATCCTACGTCATTGTAGAGTAAATATATTCAAGAGTACTCAGTTCAAATTTCAAGTTAATCGGATAATTGCTCTTTGAGTTACAATGTCAGCAAATTTGAAAAATCTCATCTCATATTCTTGAAAGTATAAACTGTCGAAAAAGGTAAAAGAAACCGATCTTTTGATAGTGCCACACTGGTATAGCCCCTTAATATGCGATGAATCTTCAGACGAAAGCTCGCCATGAAACTACGGTTTGGCCATCATGCAGAAATTTCAAAAGGATTGGGTGCAGGAAAGGAAAGGAGGAAGAGAGCGGAAGAGAATCGAGAATGTTGTAGAGGCATCGCGAGAGTGGCCGCTTTTAATTCGTCATTTTATTTCTCGTCGCTAAAAATGCCATGAAGAAAATAAGAGGACAAAAAATGAACGAAACAAACATCAAAGCCCGGGGGGCGCGTGCTACGGCACAAAACGGGATAGAGAAGCTCCGTAAATTGGTGAAATTCTATCGCTTTTAACGAATGAATAACGAACGGTCCCGGCCTTGTCTGTGTGTGTGGGCGCGCTTGTATGCGTGTACGATTGCTCTCGAAGTGGTGACGCTATTTCGTCCAATGACATATCGCGGATGAGAGGGTTGGCCCGGCCACAAAAAAGTGGACAAACGCGAGAGTAGAAATGCCACACGTTGCGCACTATACCGACGGGTGTGACGTGAGTTCTACTGTGCTACCACCGGTTATGTTTTCAGCTTCCTTTTACCTCCCTCCCACTCTATCTCTCTCCCTCTCGTTCTCTCTTATTCTCATGCGAATTCGATAACATTCCGACTGCATTTATCGGTGGGAGTCCAACTTCCACCTCGGTTCCACGGGGAAACTTCCTCGCCGATCCCCGCATGTACGATAATTAAATAATCGTATGATTAACAGGCAGTACGAATTATAACCATGAATTATTTAAGGGAAGTCCCGATGCAATATTGTGTGCGTGTACGTTTGCACGTAGACGCACACACGGGCTTTTGCACAATAGACCGGACGAGAATGCGGTAGAGCTTCGCAATTCAGGGATCGTATGCTCCAAGTGGTAAGGGTCGGCTTTGGTCAGACACATCCATATACCTCGTACCCACGAATACCAGAGGCTCATTCTTTTTCTGACGGATTATTCAGTGGAAATGAGAAAGTGCCAAGTACATCGAATACACGGGAAATTGAATAATAGCTTTGGGGGATGAGAAAATTGATATTCGATGGAAAATCCATATTTCAAGAGAACCGAGCCGGGTGGGGGTCAAAATGTCGAATGACCAAATAGAGAATGACAAAAATTCCGAAACGACAGAATGATGAACTCTGAAAATAACGAAGGTATTCGTAATTTTATCCTTTGACCGATGACGAAATCGAATAACTATTAGACCAAAGGTTTATTTATTCGAGAGCTCATTTATTCGAGAACATATATTCAGATAGTCTGCAATTTGAGTCATACAAATACAGATTCGAACAATCTACAAAATTCGTATCTCCGAAATAGAAAAAAAGTAGGGATCTAATATTCGTAATACCGTCTATAGCAAAAAGACATATATCGAGACTACAAACTTCGAATGTGAAGATCTTAGAAACGCAAATGATCGATGTTCCGAAATGGCGAATACCTGAATGGCGGACATTGTATGGCTGCCTGACCCGACTGACCACTAACGCCATCTGCCATCTTCATTCTGAAGCGAAAATAGTATTGCTCGATCCCAAGTTTTCGCTATACGGACCGTTTGCCATTTCGATCCATCGCTATTTTAACTGATCGACTTTTTGGTCCTTCGCTTTAATGAATTCGAAATTGTAAACTGTCGTAATATTTACAATTCGACGATTTGACGTCTCGAATTGATTGATGTATGTATACAGGCGAATCGATATTATACCTCTCATTATTTTGCTAATTCTGATATTTGTTTGCCCTATAAATTGACTTCGAGATTTTTTTCTTCACAATTTCGATTAACTATTTTACAGACTATCATAAAATTGATCTATCGATATTGGAACATCCGCCATTACTGAATTCGAAATTTCGGTCCTTCTGAATATTAATCGTTCGAATTTCCGATCCCCACCCAACTGACAAGGAACATCCCTCAGGTGACACCCTTCGATTTTGTTGAAATTTGGATATGTTATAAAGCACTGAAAAGTGAGCGACACGTATTTTTTTTATCGGCGGAAAATGGTTTTAAGGGATGAAACGAACCCTCGAAAATAGGGGTGTTTTTCGTTTTTCGTCGATAACGTTATCGTTCTCATCTCCAATGTATAGTGCACAAAAAAATAAACATTGTTGCAATTTTAATTTTTTTAAAATCTCGTACGGTTAAAACGTTATCGACGAAAAACGAAAAACATCCCCATTTTTGAGGGTGTGTTTCGGCCCTTAACGCGGTCCTCTAGTTTCTCGGCTGTTTTTTTACGGCTTTTTCAATAATTTTTTACCGGCAAAGCATCGAAATAATCAATCTCATTGTTTTTGCATAATCTTTATTAACATTTAAATAAGCTTTACAAATATTTTGAAATCAAAATATATCATAGAATAAACGTTATAGTGGCCGACAGGAAGACATCAAGTAAAAGAGGTGTTTGACGGTGACCAAGATTGCGGCTGTTCTGCTTATCTGAAATCAAAAAACCAAACGGCATTTTAATCTTCATATTTAAGACTAGCGATTGAACTAGAGTGAATTCTAAATTACAAAAATTTACTTTTTTATACACTTTTGAAAATTACATTCTATTTTTTACTCATTTTTTCTTAAGTTTTTCGCTCGTTCAAAAAAACTATCGAAGCAATCATGATAATCCTAGTTGAATCGCTGGCTTATAACATATTAAAGATGCTGTATAAATTTGAACAAGATCGGTGCAGTAGTTTCTGAAATATCGTGGTCACCGTTTCGGAAAATGGTGTTTCGAGAAAAACGCGTTTGAAAGTATACCTGCTCCGTATACCTGCTCCGTTCCAGGGCCGTAACTTGTGAACCACTTCGAATATCGAAAAATCCTTTGGCACACATTTTCTACACATGTTGTAGATGTGATTTATGAAAAAAAAATCGATTTTTTCGACCCGAGAAACTAGAGGACCGCCTTAAAACCGTTTTTCCGCCTATAAAAAAAATACGCATCGCTTACTTGTCGGTGCTTTATAAGACATCAAAATTCAACAACATCGAAGGGTGTCACCTGAGGGATGTTCCTTGTGAGCCATTGCGGTCTGCTTTTGAAAAAAAAACTTTGGCACCTCTCGGTCGCAGGCTCTCGAAATGTCCGTATCAATTCTGACGTCATCGATGTGGTGCCTTTTTATCATCGTTCCTTGACCGGATCGCTGTCAGAGGGAATTAGACACGAGTTTGACAGTTAGTTCAGTCATTTATCGATGTCGAGAGACTTTTTTTTCTACTGTATACGTAAATCGCTTTCTCGATCTGGCAGACCGTGAGATCCTTCGTCTCCGGGACGAAAACGACCGTGGACAAAGCGGAAAAAAACGAGAAATAGGGTCGAGTTCGTGACGCCATGTAAAGCTCCAGGTCGAAGCTTCGGAGAAGGTCCGGATATTATCATCGGGCGTGTTTCGACCGTGCAGAGCCAGGAAATAGAAAGATGCGATTTTAGCAGGGTTTTTTTCGCTTTGGCTCGCTTTTGTATGGAAGCTTGAATTTTCGGTTAGGTCTAAAGCCAGCTTTTTCTTGCCAGATTCCCTCTGATTTTTCTCACATTCCTTTTTGCGTTTAGCACTCGTAGCTTCAATGCTTTTTCACGTATTTTCACGTCATCCTCCACCACCCCTCATGATGCCCTTGAGGGACTTTGGTCTCAGATCACGCAATAAATACTTTCTCCCTTTCTGACTTGCGACCCATAGAATAAGAGGGAGAGAGGGAGGGAGGGAGAGAGAGAGAGAGAGAGAGAGAGAGAGAGAGAGAGAGAGAGAGAGAGAGAGAGAGATGTGAAAGGGATGTACGAAAGCTGCCGCGTTAAAGCATCGTTCTGAAACGCATTCACGATGAGACCTCAGTCGGGCATGTCGGCTACGTATAACTAATACGCGGGGTGTACAATGGTAGCAAGAGGAGCGTCAAGAATAGCACTACCACGTGTACACACTCGAATAAACGGGCAAAACCCGGAGTCTTCCATTGTCCCGTCGTCCCTTGTCACGACGAGCGATATCCCTTGATACCTGTGAGAGTCCCGACAAATGTTACCAAATAATGGCTCGGATGTCGTGCAGGACGTGTGTTTCCCTCTAGGTATAGATATTACATGTATTACCGTGTACATTCACATATACGGCTGTCTTTTGGTCAGTCTTCCGTCGCCAAGGATCCTCACGTATCGATATACAAGGGCAAGATGATGGAAGAAAACCACCGACAACAAAGCACCACTGTAACGGGCAAACGTGTTGAATCAAAATAAATGTGATTGCAGTCTACCATCGCTTTGCTGACCGTCTCGAGGCGTTGTGGCTGACGCCTATGTGGATGACCAAAAAATTAAACTTCTTTGGGATTTCTTTTTTGAGAATACTAAAAAGGCAATCAAAATTAGATTTGGAGGGTTTATTCTAGGTATCTTGATGTGTAGGGGAAAAGCCCCAATATTTGACAACGTATTTTATAAAAGATATGAATATAAAAGTTTTTGGGCTTGATAAATAAAGTCTTGAAATCCATAAAAAAAAATTTTATTCGTTTTTATTCATTTTTAAGCACAAAAACTATAGTTTAACGTAACGCCTCAAAAATAGGTGGGCTAGGTAGCTCCATCACAACTCGGCAACGGTCTTGTTTGAAACAAAAAAATCAAAGTCCATTAGATTCAGTATGACGACAGCTACAAAATGACCCTCGGATATAAAGTTTTATCAAAAAATAAAAAAATGGCAGATGAAAAACGAAAAAAACGTAAAAAAAACGCGTTTTGTTCGCAGTTTTTTGCAAAAAAAAAAGAGTAAAGATCAAAATTTTAAAACCATCGAGGGTCATCTTGTTGCGAATCATGTTTACAACATGTGGTTCAAATTTTAAGAGAAACGGTTTATTAGTTTTGGAAATACGATGGAGCTAGATTTTGAAAAAGTCGTTTCGAGAAAAACGCGTTTGAAGTTTCAGCTTTTCGCAAAAAAATAGTTAAAATCAAAATTTGAAAACCATCGAGGGTCATCTTATTGCGAATTATGTTTACAATATGTGGTTCAAATTTCAAGAGAATCGGTTGATTAGTTTTAGAGATACAATGGAGCTAGATTTTGAAAACGTTTTTTTCGAGAAAAACGCGTTTGAAGTTTATACTATGAAAAACTCTTACCTAAACTCAATCGGCAATTCCTGCACCGTACAAAATCCCTTCTGGTTGCTCATCATCGTCGATTTCTTTGTCTTGCTTGCTTTCGATTTTTTTTTAATTTTCAAAGTGGACTCGCCCCTTAAAGCTATAAGAAAGTGTGAAATGACACTAGAAGGGTCTTTGGTTCCTCTTCAACCGGTGTTTCTACCAGAGAAAGACGAATAGCAAACAAATGATTTAAGGAGTCTTCTCACTTTAGACGCTAAAAAAGGCTATTTTCATGAATTCGTTTGATAGGTTTATATTATAGATATTGATATAAAAGTTGTTACACTTAATAAATACACTTTTGAAGTACTTTAAAAAAAATCTGTATTTGTGTAACCCAAACAAATTTTAAACGCGTTTTTCCCGAAACAACATTTTCTGAACCGATGCTTATGAAATTTTAACCACATATTCTTTACAACTATAGCTATAGCGCATATCAAGGTTTTTTTAAATGTTGATATTTACTATTTTTTCTGCCGAAAACAGTTAAAAAAACGTTTTTTTTTTATTTCCGCCATTTTGTTATTTTTGCATATTTCAAAAATCATATGATATGCGTTATAGCCATATGCGCTATAACCGAGTTCGAAGTTTGAATCGATAGAATACAATTCATTTTCTTTCAATTACTTAAATTTCTTTTTTCTGTTCTTCGCTGCGAAAAATTCGATTTTTCACGAGGCTTGCTTGAGGATCGACGATCTAAGGCATTGTTGGACCTCGATCAATTTTCGGTGGACCGTGATAATCGTCGGTGTTTCTCAGTTTCGTTTTGCGGCCGGTGGAAAAAAGGCTGACTTCGAGAGGCTTGTCTGAAGAAGACAGTTGCTCCAAAATTCCCGGGGGCGTCGTTTGTTCGTGACGACGCAAACCGTGTACTCATGATATTTAATATATAATAATACACGTAACCAACACAAATATAAATGTACGTGTGCTACTCAACTGAAGACATTATCGTGCAATTCTCATTCCCCAGGTTGTTATCTGCCACAAAAGTAGCCCGCGGTATCACACAGTTGTCTCTTTTTATTATTATCTTTTTCCAGCCCTCAGACGACTCGAGGCTTTTCAAAGAACGGCGTCAAAGCTTGCATCGTTGAACTACAACGGGAATTTTTTTCTGCTTTTGATTTCTTCATTGTTATTATTATTCCACATCTTCATTTCGAAATGTTGATTGTAGATCTTCAGTGAAGGTACTTCCAACGTCTAAGTGTGTTTAGTAGTCCAGCCACGCAAAAAAATGTGGACGACAAAAAAAAATGGTTTTCATTGAATTCCAAGCAAATTTCGACGTCATTTCAAGGGGACAAACTTTGCATATCCATCCTAGAAAATGTTTCTATGTACGAATAAACTACTGGTGATTTTTGTGGCTCAAAACTGCCAGAGGGAATTCGGGAAAAAATCATTTTCGCTGCATTTCAACGTCATATAAACTGAGTATTTGGCATCAACGGTAAATCAACGGTGAAATGCTGAAGCAATTGTGAGTGACGGTGAAGCGTCGGGATTTACAGTAATTGGAATTGTCGACGAAAAAATGACATTCGCTCGAAGCAATTGCAACCAAAAGCCGCACCAATTACACGAGTATCGGTGGCTGGTGTGCTCTTTACGAGAGAACATAACCCGAGTGAAAATTGGGCCGTGACCGAGTATGTAAAATGAACGAGATGTCAAAAAAAAATAAAAAATTCAGGTATTCTTGTAAAAGATGAAATCATCGAGTTGCTGGATGAGTACATTGGGGTCACGATAAAATTGGACGCGAGTTCAAATTGGTTCAGATGGCCAAAAACAGAATCGTGGTACGTTGGAAATAACGTCAGCCACTGCCGACGTTCTTCGATCCGCGAGGAAGGCCGTTCATTGTCGAACTCCAATCATGCCTCCCTCATGATACCAAATGCCATCAGGTCGCGGTGGTTTTACCTCTTTTGAAAATTCTCCGATACGACGTAAATAGCCGGAAATAGCCGTGGCTCATTTGGTGGCGTGACTTTTCCACTTGCACGCTAACGAAAATGCTTTCGAGCCATTTCGATGTAGCTGCTTGTATTCCTTTCTGACAGGGTACCTCAGACTTCCGGTCGTTGTGCTTCACTACTTCCGTGGGAATTTACTCTTGCCCCAGGCATACAGGTATCGATGCACTGCGGTGATTGGGGTGCACCTGAGAAAAGTGTTCCATTTTTGTGCTTAAAGCGAGGCTGCTCCGTTGAGCCAAAGGTTTTCTGGTGACTATGATACGCAACGAACTATTGGATCGCGCTGGTCATTTAAGGCCATGTGCCACACGCCAGAAAATTTCGACGCGGCCTCTCGTTACGTCGGTAGCGCAGATCTCGTAGTTTTTAGCTACGAGTCGCTACCGAGGGGCAGCGCAGCGATCGCGAATTCGATCTCGATGCTTCGCACTGGGACGAAGAGTCGAAACCAAATAGACGACGATCGCTGAGCGCGCGCGCGTGTGTGTGTGTGTGTGTGTGTGTGTTTGCTACGCCGACGGCGTTGCAGAAAGAACGAATCCGTTCTCGCACGCCGTCCGGTCGTACGCAAGCACCTTACATCTATGTGCGTATCACACAATTCACACAAATATGCGTAGCGACCACGGTACGCTTGTATTGGAAGCATGCGCTCGCTCGGCAGGACAGCGGTGAAACTTTGTTGCATTTTACATTGTAATGCAGCCATCAAATCGATTTTTTTTCGACGACGGCCACAACCAAAAGACTCAGGCATTTCCCCATACTTTTTTAATTCATTTAAACAAATAAGCTCGAGCACAATTGGTAACATCGATGCCGCTTATCGTTAACGATTTCGATCCTTGCCAAAATTTCGAGCGACCGAAATTGCTCGAAACTCACTCTACAAAAGAGTGGTAAAATTTTGCAATGCTCATTATTTAAACAAATGCGTTCAGCATTTTTATCTCTGCCAGGGTTCATATTTGGCAGCATTTTTGCTGGTCAGCTTCTCGAACAAACAAGATCGCTAGCCTCGCTCTATGGAAGAGCGGTGAAATTTTGCGATCGCGCATTGTTTAAACAAATGCCCTCGAATTGATTTTTTTGTTGACGGCGGTCATCGGTGGAAATTTCTTTATGGTTGAACTTTCTAGCAAACAGGGTTTGTTAGAGACTCGTATGGTGGAAAGGTGCTAGCATTTCCCCACTCTTTTTTAATTAATTTAAACAAATAAGCCCGAAGACTATTTGGCATCTCGATGTCGCTCATGATTGACGAATTCGATCTCTGCTAAAATGTCGAGTCACGACCGAGATCGCTCGAGACTCACTCTACAAAAGAGTTGTAAAATTTTACAATGTTCTTTGTTTAAACAATTGCGATCGGCATTTTTTCTCTGCGATGGCTTATCTTCGGCAGGTTGTCTGCGGCCGACCAAATTCGCGAGCGAACGAGATCAACCGGGTCTCACTCTGCGAAAGAGTGGTAAAATTTTATTATTACTGTAAAAAAAAATACGTTTAGCATTTTTTTCTCTGCCGGAATTCATCATCGGCAGGTTTCTCCAAGAATCGAATTTTCTAGCAATGACGATCGGAGAAGTCTCGCTCTACAGAAGAGCGGTAAAATTTTACTATCGCGAATTGTTTAAAGGTCATCGGTGTAAAATTTTCGAAAAATCGTTTTGTTGGTAGCACTTTTAAAAAATCCTTGGAAACTTAAAAAAAATTACAATGCTCTTTGTTTAAACAATTGCGATCGGCATTTTTTTCTCTGCCATGACTTATATTCGGCAGGTTGTCTGCGGCCGACCAAATTCGCGAGCGAACGAGATCGACCGGGTCTCACTCTGCGAAAGAGTGGTAAAATTTTATTATTACTAAATTATTACTAATTATGCTAAAAAAAATTCGTTTAGCATTTTTTCTCTCTGCCGGAATTCATCTTCGGCAGGTTTCTCCAAAGATCGAATTTTCTAGCAATGACGATCGGAGAAGTCTCGCTCTACAGAAGAGCGGTAAAATTTTACTATCGCGAATTGTTTAGAGGTCATCGGTGTAAAATTTTCGAAAAATCGTTTTGCTGGAAGCACTTTTAAAAAATCCTTGGAAACTTAAAAAAATGTACAATGCTCTTTGTTTAAAAAATTGCGATCGGCATTTTTTTCTCTGCCATGGCTTATCTTCAACAAGCTGTCTGCGGCCGACCAAATTCGCGAGCGAACAAGATCGACCGGGTCTCACTCTGCGAAAGAGTGGTAAAATGTTGTTATTACTAAATTATTACTAATTACGCTAAAAAAAATCGTTTAGCATTTTTTCTCTCTGCCGGAATTCATCTTCGGCAGGTTTCTCCAAAGATCGAATTTCTAGCAATGACGATCGGAGAAGTCTCGCTCTACAGAAGAGCGGTAAAATTTTACTATCGCGAATTGTTTAGAGGTCATCGGTGTAAAATTTTCGAAAAATTGTTTTGTTGGAAGCACTTAAAAAATCCTTGGAAACTTAAAAAATTTACAACGCTCTTTGTTTAAACAATTCCGTTCGCCATTTTTTTCTCTGCCATGGCTTATCGCGAAATGCTATCTGCGGCCAACCAAATTCGTGAGCGAACGAGATCGACCGGGTCTCACTCTAAGAAAGAGTGGTAAAATTTTCTTATTACTAAATTATTACTAATTACGCTAAAAAACATGGTTTAGCATTTTTTCTCTCTGCCGGAATTCATCTTCGGCAGGTTTCTCCAAAGATCGAATTTTCTAGCAATGACGATCGGAGAAGTCTCGCTCTATAGAAGAGCGGTAAAATTTCACTATCGCGAATTGTTTAGAGGTCATCGGTGTAAAATTTTCAAAAAATCGTTTTGTTGGAAGCACTTAAAAAATCCTTGGAAACTTAAAAAATTTACAACGCTCTTTGTTTAAACAATTCCGTTCGCCATTTTTTTCTCTGCCATGGCTTATCGCGAAATGCTATCTGCGGCCGATCAAATTCGCGAGCGAACGAGATCGACCGGGTCTCACTCTGCGAAAGAGTGGTAACATTTTCTTATTACTAAATTATTACTAATTACGCTAAAAAACATCGTTTAGCATTCTTTCTCTCTGCCGGAATTCATCTTCGGCAGGTTTCTCCAAAGATCGAATTTTCTAGCAATGACGATCGGAGAAGTCTCGCTCTATAGAAGAGCGGTAAAATTTCACTATCGCGAATTGTTTAGAGGTCATCGGTGTAAAATTTTCAAAAAATCGTTTTGTTGGAAGCACTTAAAAATCCTTGGAAACTTAAAAAAATTACAACGCTCTTTGTTTAAACAATTCCGTTCGCCATTTTTTTCTCTGCCATGGCTTATCGCGAAATGCTATCTGCGGCCGACCAAATTCGCGAGCGAACGAGATCGACCGGGTCTCACTCTGCGAAAGAGTGGTAAAATTTTCTTATTACTAAATTATTACTAATTACGCTAAAAAACATCGTTTAGCATTTTTTCTCTCTGCCGGAATTCATCTTCGGCAGGTTTCTCCAAAGATCGAATTTTCTAGCAATGACGATCGGAGAAGTCTCGCTCTATAGAAGAGCGGTAAAATTTCACTATCGCGAATTGTTTAGAGGTCATCGGTGTAAAATTTTCAAAAAATCGTTTTGTTGGAAGCACTTAAAAAATCCTTGGAAACTTAAAAAAATTACAATGCTCTTTGTTTAAACAATTGCATTCGCCATTTTTTCTCTGCCATGGCTTATCTTCGGCAGGTTGGCTGCGGCTGACCAAATTCGCGAGCGAACGAAATTGACCGAGTCTCACTCTGCGAAAGAGTGGTAAAATGTTATATTTATTGAAAAAAAAAAATACGTTTAGCATTTTTTCTCTCTGCCGGAATTTATCTTCGGCAGGTTTCTCCAAGGATCGAATTTTCTAGCAATGACGATCGGAGAAGTCTCGCTCTACAGAAGAGCCGTAAAATTTTACTATCGCGAATGGTTTAGAGGTCATCGGTGTAAAATTTTCGAAAAATCGTTTTGTTTGAAACACTTTTAAGAAATCCTTGGAACCTCAAAAAATATGATGCATATTCCTTTGTAGCTGAAAAAAACCATTATAAAGTGGTTTTCGACCTATTTTTTAAGGAAGTCTTCGCCGCTGAAAACCGTCTTTGGCGAAGTCTCATGCCGGTAGGCGCAGTTCTCAACTCTTGTAAGCCTATTGTGGGGACAAAGTCACCGACTAAAAATAGTTTTATTTTCGACCAATAGGTGGCATTAGGTTACGGGAAAAAAAAACTTGTTCAGCTGTAGCGTTTTTGAAACCGTTGACTTCAAACACGTTTTTTTCAAAACCATGTTTTTGATATTGGGACGGAGCAAAACTCAAACAATGTTCGACCAATCGACTTGAAATTTTAACTGTAGTTTCTTAGATTGCTTTAACAGTCAAGGACGAGCGCTTTTTTTCGATTGACTGAAAATTGTAAAAAATATATCACTTTTTATACCCAACCCCAAAAAATTAAAAAAACCGAAAATTTCTTCACTTTTTAAAGTGTTTTTGAAAGGCTGTATCAATGTTAAAAATAGCGGCACTTAGTTGCGAAAATAGGGAGGGGGGCGGCAAATTTAGGGTTAGTCCCGGGCGGCAAAAATCCATGCTACGCCACTATTTCGGTTTAATGCTTGCCAATTACACAAAAAATAACATTTTCACAGTTCTCTACGTATTTATCTAGCTATACTCGTGTAAATTAATATAATTTTTTTTATTTTATTCTAAAATCAAATTTGCGTCAGCTATACTGCGTGCCGCAGAGCGTCTCAAATTCAACATGCCTCGCCAAAATGGCTCCAGCGCCACCTTTTGGCATAATTTTTTAATATAAATTTCATTTTGTTCTTCTACAAAAAAAAATCGCGAAATATCACTCAATTTATGACGTTTACACTGGTGTAAGCCCTTATGGTGAAACGAGCGTGCGCTCTTGATTTCTATCGATTTTGTTCAAATTTTAACCAGACATTGTTCATATTATTATGCAAGTTTGAGTGAAATTTCAGAACAGTTGACTATTTAGATTGGAAGATAATGAATTTTTGAATAGCAACTTTTAACACTGCAGGGTTTGCATTGGCCGAAAGTCAGGTCACTTAATTCGGCGTACCATTCTATTCTGTTTATGAATTTTGAAAAAAAATTATGATTAGATAGCAAACTAGTTAGGGAACGAGTGAAAAAGTTGGAATTGTCTTTACTATTCAGTTTTGCTAAAGACTTTCAGTAACGACAGAATAACTCTCGGTTAAAAATATTTATCCCCTATAATAAGAAGACATTATGCAACACCGCAGAACAGCATTGTTCAATATTTCGAGAAAAAAGATAATTATTGTGTTCCTAAAGTTAAACACTTTAACGCGAAGAATAAGATTTGCGTTATAAACATTAATATTTTATATTGTTTATGTTATCACCTTGTCTTTTTATAGAGGACAAATATTTTTCACGGAAAATTACTCTGTCTAAATTTCAATGCAGACCCTACAGTGTTAAAAGTTGCAATTTTAAAATCCATTATCTCCGAATCTAAATAGTCGACTGATCTGACATTTCACTGAAACATGCATAATGATACGAACAATGTCTGGTTAAAATTGAAACAAAATCTATAAAAATCAAGAGCGCACGCTTGTTCTACCTTAATGCGTTCAACCATTGACCATTCAAGTCTGTTGGGCTGGAGGTTTGGACCCGTGGACTCTGAGTATGAGATGATGGTAGCCGTAACCATTGAGATGCAATGGTCCTCGCCCTTTGGTTTAAAACGTACATACGTAAGCCTTGCATAGATTGGTGGTGTGATCCATGGTGAATTATTGTTCCTGAGCGAAGCCGAAGAGTTCAACGAGTTCCTTCAGGCCAGCCTCGCTGGTGCTCTTGAAGAGATGGGAGACAGCGGTGATATCCTTGCGGACACTGGGACTCTATACTGTGGCCGCGACAAGGTACGCGGTTTCTCATCCTCAGCAGTGCGTTCTTGCTGCTCTGGATAAATCCGATGGTCCATCTAGATGGTAAATCCGATGCTACATTAGTTCTGGTTTCTACATGATAGCCCAGGTACGCATACACCTAGCATGTGTATGCGTACGCTATCCAATAATACTCTCGGTCATCAAAGTGAAGCTATCGAGGAATCGCCACAGGTCCACAAATCATCTGTGTTTGAGACGTGACAGTTTTGCGTTCGTAGGTAAAGGGTGTTGAACTTTCGTGCCTTATTTTGGTCGCACACTGATCAGGAAATCGAGGATTTCGAGGGGTAATGGAAATGACTACGGATCATCGAAAAATATGCTATCTGCGATTTTTTCACGAATAAATACCGCGGAATTTCTGCGAAGAGCAAATAAGCTTGAATTTCTTGCACCACGGCCGTTGGCTGTTTGACACATCGGCGAGCGAGAAAGCAATGCGAGGGAAGATCGTGGCAAATGACAAAGTACGTAAATTGAGGTTATGAGGTTATAGTACGTACGTACCTTGACTTCCGGCGTTTTTTCCTTCGGCTTCTCGCTGTCACTATGTTCGTCGATCTTCTTCATGTAATCGGCCGCGGCGGTTTTCTCGTCGATTATTTCTTCGTCGGGATTTCTCGTCAGTGGTGTGCCGGCGTCCTGAGGCGCTCTTCACAGCAAAAAAAACTCACCAAAACGCGACGAAAACAAACTCCACTCTATGACACACTATTCACATTCTATATCACACTCTATCACACACATCGTATGATGAAATATATTGCGAACGAATGTGCAAGGTTATAGCTTTCCGGCTTTCGACCTGTCAAAAAATAAATTGTTCCGAAAGGAGGCGAGCGCGGTCGGTACGAACAGAACGAAGCGAGCTGCGCGCCGCCAGTGAGAATACGGATGAACTGAACGCTCGCTCCGGTACCTGATATTTTGAGCTTCGTTGGTACATTTTTGCTACATTTATGTAAAAATTTCAGAATACGTTTTCTCCGCCATTTGTTCATGAAAACAGGTGAAACAAAGCTTAAAATGTGTGCTTTTTCACGCTGCAGAGGATGACGCTCAGAAAATTACCGAAAATGCGATGCAATGGTTAATAATTCACCATTTTTCGCAGGGTAAACACAAACTGTAAATTTTTTTTGGAATTTTTGGATAACGGAGGGCATCATCCCCTAGGAGCAAGTGTGCTGCATGCACATAACAAATTTCATCCCAATCGGTTGTGCCGTTTGGGAGAATTCTTTTTTCAAAATTTCGAAGCGGTCGGAGGCATGTGGCACATCGCCTTAAAAGCTTTGCATTTGAACGATGCTGTGGGGGAGAAGCACCACATATCGGATAATTGCTTAAGGTTGTTATGGGGTTTAGCCGGCGGGGGTGAAATACGAGGAGAGCGCCCTATGCTTATGCACGGAGCCGATTGGCTGTGACCAACTGTTAGCTTTCAAATAATCGTCATATTAAGGCGTTACCCCCACTTGTAGCGCAAAAAAAGGCCTTTTTCATGAATTTTTTAAAAGAAAACTACAAAACTTTTTTAATCGATCAATATACCATCTTAAAGAACACATCTTGAAGAACTTTCAGTAATTTTTTTATTGAAAAATATTACATTGTTTAGTGGCAAATGGCCGTCAATGAAATAATGTTTTTATATACACGGTTTGCGGTGACCAACATTGCGGCGAAGTGGATCATCTGAAAAAAAAATGCGGATGGATTTAGTCAAATATAAGTATAAACTAGTCTTTAATCGAAGGATTTTAAAAAATATTCATTTTTCACAAAATGGCGGACAGTCAAAGTTAATGGTTCGATTTTAACGAAAAAACAACGGCCGTTTTTTGGCTATAAAACGGCCATTGTTTCGAAAAAAAATCGAACGATTAAAGACTACATTTTTATGTATTAAATAAGCCTGCAAAATTTCAAGAAGATCGGTTCATTAGTGTTCGAGTAATCTTAGTCACCGACTTCAGAAATGCCATTTTGAGAAAAAGGCGCCAGACGGCGCGTCAGACGGCAGACTAGCCGGTCGTTTACACAACGGATTCTTCTCTTTCAACGCTCATATCTCAGTCAATGTTGTTCGGATCGACTTGAAATTTTCAGGACATATTCTCAGATACTTATACTTCAAAAAAATGCAATGAAAAAAAATCAATTTTTTCAAAATCGCAAGTGGGGGTAACCCCTTAAACGTGCGTTTTCAAACTAGTTTTTTTTACATCTATTTGTAAAAATATGCATTTTTGAACATTCGGCGATTACATTAAGGGGCCGGAAACCTAGGAGCCGGAAAAAAGGTCATTTTTGTGAATTTTTTCACGGGAAACTATTTGAAAATTTCGGATTGGGGTTTTAATTATCTAAAAGTATATACATTCAAAAATATGTTCAATTTTCTTTATTTAAAAATATCAAAAATATACAAGGATATTGTATGATCCTCGGAGCGTCGTAAAAAAATCTGCGTATACGGTACCCACTGGCGTTTCTTCAAAAATCGTCTGAAAAAAAAGAACGAAAAAGATTATTAAATTAGATACTATAATCTAGTACTTGCCATAGCCGATTTTGAAAATATCGATTTATGACAAAATGGCGGACGTTTGAACATAAATAGTGATTTTTGGGCCAAAAATTAGTTATTATTTTGCCTATAAAACAAAAACTGAGTAACGGAAAAAAATCCTATGACAAGTACTAGATAATGGTGTATAGAATAACCACAAAAAACCCCAAGGCAATCGGTCCATTGGTTTTCGAGAAATTTTGGGTACAGATTTGGAAAACGTGGTTTTGAGAAAAACGCGTTTGAAAATTTGGGAATGAATAAATCATGAAATTTGTCAGCTTGCATGGAATCATCGATACCAGGCCCATAGTTGTAGGTCTTCTACAGTCGACGGAACGTTCATAGCTTCTAAATCCTCGACCTCGACCATCTAAGTGTATATCTCTCCTTAAGTTTTTTCATTATTTTGTATAATTATTTTCTATAACTTTTTCTCGCTCAATAAACGCTTAACGAATTGGCAACGTCGTAAATCGTTGTTTTTCATAATGCCACCATCCATAGTGCCATAATGAGTAAAAAAAATCCGCTGGAAAGAAAAAGTGTGTACTAAAGCTGTCTATAATATCGAAGAAATCAAAAAATTTAATAGCGTTTTGATATGCGAAAAAAACATTTATGCATGGAAGAAAATCCGCGTTATTTTGTCTTTGCCTAGAAATGTCTAGAAATGTATAATTTCTGAACATAGCTATCAAATTTATATTAAGTAATTATAAATGTCTAAAAATGTACTATTTTCTGAAAATAGTTATCAAATTGGTATTAAGTAATTATTACTAATTAAGAGAATAAGTACCAATAATATTCGCTGTTAATTATCCTGACCGAGTAGTTTGAGGTTCCTGGGCATAATTACCGAATAGCGGAAAGATGGGTAGCATTTGTGCCGTCTACGACGTTGCCATGATTGCACAGTCTAATATTTTGTGTGCTTGATTTTCGCATAAATTCCCAATCAAAAACATTAATAATTTTATAACGGTACTGTGAATCCTCATTTTCACGGTACCAAGGGTTGGTCCGATAATTATTCGAACCGTACCTATTTTTTCGGCTCCGTGGTAAAATTCCCTTAGCAGATATTAATAATGTACTGAAAAATGATCGGGAGTTTTCCATAAGTGTAATATAATTAGTCCACCTAAATACGTCGAGTTGTCGATTTTTCTTCGAAAAAAAAAAAAACGGTACTGTGGATCGTATTCAAACTGCACAGGATTATCAGCAGAGTCTATAAAGG
This sequence comes from Ophion slaviceki, assembly GCA_944452715.1. NCBI lineage: Eukaryota > Metazoa > Arthropoda > Insecta > Hymenoptera > Ichneumonidae > Ophion > Ophion slaviceki. Next base: position 36,231,133 of record OX101789.1, read on the forward strand.
TCCAGAAAAAAATTCCAGAGTCTATAAAGATCCAGAAAAAAAACGGAGTAATCTTTTCGGCCGGAGATCGGCGCTCGAATGTCCCCCTCTCCTACTCTATAGTCGGACACTCGGCCCCCATCCTACATCCTGCTCGTGTACTGAGGACAGCTGTCGAAAAATGACCTGGGGTCGAGTCGTCCCCATTTATGCAGTAGTGCGCTGAAAGTGAAAACATTTTTTTGTTTGAAATTTGATGTTTTATTTTAACCCACATGTAAGGGAGTTACGATAGAAAATGCTCAAAGATCTATTTTATTTTGCGCTACTATAGTAGATGGTGTATTTAGAATGCAAATAATAAAAGTAAAAGCAACTGACCGTCATGCAGGAAGGCTCTGTGCAGCGGGCACCGAATGTACTCATGCGTCGATTGCGGTAAAAGTGAATAATAATAAGTCATCGCAGTAAAAAAAATTCAGAAAGTATACGTTTTCAACAATTAATCCGCCGAAGGTGTTGATTTTTTCCATTTTTCACTATCCCAAACATGCTCAAATTCAAACCTTCGAATGAATATACTTTTTGCAAAGGACGTCGACGCTGTCTTGTTTTTTCGTATCTACAAACCTTCTTCTTTGAAAACATTTAAGAACTTTTTTTATATTTTGACAAAAAAATTATGATCTTTTTCGTGCAAGTACGTATTTTTTAACGCATTTCCCACTTCAAACAAATGTTTGGGCTATTACTTTTTTTTCGTTAAAAATAAATTTTGTGCCAGAAAATAAGTATCATTGACTACAAAAACGTCTCTACGAAAAAAATGCATATTTACCGAAATACAATGATCGGAAAAACGTCTGGGGTCGGATCGACCCCATATGCAGTCAGAGATTCGTGGTGGAAGTGTGCAGTCGAAGGGTTAATATCGGCTAATGGGCTATCTCGAATTTTCTTATAGCGACATCTGTTTTTTATTGCATACACTAATAACTAGTCGCACGATGTCTCGCCACTGCAAAACATTTGGTTGCCTAGCACCAAAAATGGCCCAACAGTGAATTGATGTTACTTTTCGCCAGCGTGAAAAAATATTTGTTGTGTTAAAAAGTGTTGTTTTCATTGAGATAAGTCCGAATTACTCATGTTTTTGTTATTTTTTCTGAACTATAGCATTTATTTTACTTAATAAATATATAACGTTCGCAAAAATAGCAATATGTACAAAAATATTACCACTCATACTCGGCCATGTCAAATCCTAATATCGGATACTTAATCAAGTATAATATTGGATATCCGTTTGTGTCAAAATGTTCCTGCCCTATCAAAGATTAACTCATAAAGACTGATTGTTTGATAATAACTACAAAGTCACAACAATAATCGTTCTGTTTTATTTTACAGAAAAATAGTCCTCTTATATTATATATAAGAAAAATGGCGTTTGGGCCGTAAAATCGGATATTTGATTATAGGCAACCTTTTTGAAAACCATAATTTCTGTCATTTCTTGTAAAACATAATATTCAAATGTAATGTGTAAAATAATGATTAGCATCTTTATATATATGACATGTAAATGTAATATATGAATGTAGTATAATATGACGACCATAAAATCGTTAAAGTTGAAGGTCTTAAAAATTGTTTACTTTTTTAAAATTTCAAACGAAAGTATCCGATATATGGTGCCTTTCTGCTACCAGAGTTCCTTCTGGGCTGCGTGAAAAAAGTGGAGTTTTTCGCGAATATTCGACATTCGAAAAAGCTCCAACCATTCCGGAGTGGGATGGACGAGGAAAGAAGAAAGCGGATGAAAAACGCAATATCTGTGTATTTAGGGGTACAAATAGGTGTACGCATGAGCTGTCTATAGTCAGCAGTGGTCTATACTACATCCGGAATTCGAGATGCCAAAGCGTTAGTGTGTACGAAGCGTATAGAGAGTGTGATAAATTAGTCGAGCTTTCATAAACATTTCACAG
>OX101789.1:36233302-36425773 GCA_944452715.1 Ophion slaviceki
CGAAACGACTTTTCTCGACCCGTCATAACTCTAACTATAATTGTCCGATTTTCAATTTAAAAAAACCCAAATTACCATGATTTCCAACTTTAATGTTATTTTTTTAAGGCCCCGAATGTAAGTAAAAATTTCGCCAAAATTACACTTTTTTTTCAACACTCGCCGTTTTATAAACTTTTTTTCGAAAAACGGCTACATACAACTAGGACGACATTGATATGAATTATGAAACTTTGTCATTTTCATTTTTTTAATCCAACCGCTGTCAAGTTGTCCATCCGGCCGTTGGACCACATTTTGTATACATATTATATACCTCAATAACGTTGTTACTTTTCAATTTTTTTTAAATAAAATTTTACCCGAAATAAGTTAAATTAATGCTTAATAGCCTTTTTTCGAAATCCCAAATAAATAATCTAGTAGCCAAAAAAGTCGGAAAACCGACCTTCCTTCGGGCCGTCACAGTGGTGTCCTCCCTCAATGACATGCTACTAAAATTCTTATTTTAAATATACATTTAAAATAGCGAAATTTAATGTATTAAATTTTATTTAAGCTAACGTATTAAAAATGAAGAAATAAAATATTAAAAATGAAGAAATAAAATATTAAAAATGAAGAAATTCGTATTTCTTCCTTTTTGATATTGTTCGCAATTATTTTTCTGTACATCCAGGGTGGGGATCTTAGACAGAATTTTTTTTTAACATCAAGTTTTCTCGGAGCCATTATATGAGGAATTTCAATAAAATCTTTTTTGTTGCGCGTACGGAAATGTTGGAGAAAATGGCAAATAATTGAGAAATAATACGGTTATGATTTTTATTATAATTTTGGGCGTTCCTCTTCTTTTATTAATCCGTACTACAATGTTCACTGTCGGCTGTTAGGGGCAAAAATATTAGTTCTCTATAGCATGGGATGCCAATTTTGGAGATGAAACAAAATTAACATTCTGATACTAACTTTGCTGAGTAATGAAAGTTTTTCCATGAATTTAAAATTCGTTTCTTACCGCCCACTTTTTGGCAGATTCTGGCTTCAAAAATCACGCAAATGTTTTTTAGAATCCTCATTAGAGATCTACGATCTGAATCCGTAAAAAAAAGATTTTTAATAATAATAAAAATAATGAAAAAAAGAATTTTTGTTAAATTTCACCGATATGCAAAATTAATCATCCCGTTTTACGGTGTCGTGGAGATTTTCTGAAATGACAATAATAATATTGATAATCGCATTTTTTCTTTATTAAAAAAGTTCTTCCTCTCATTTAAAAAACAATAATAATAAAACCAACCAAAAAAAATGATTATTTTCACGAAAAACCCATTTCGAGAACGATCGACGAAACGTTTTTTCGAACTATTCGACCACACAAGGCAGTCCTAAAATATTAAGCTCAACTTGGCACCCAGCGACTCGGGTATGTGCCACGATACGTCGGTTTGCCACGGCGTGTTTGGAATTATGAATAGTAATGATTTGATGCAAACGCTAGTAGATAAGAGGTTTTTTTTCACGGGACGGCTTGCTCGTAATTATCTAAACGATGCAGCTGTTCGACAGTCCACTACTTTACACTTGGTGATCCATTAATCACGTAACGTCAGGTTTTCGAGTCAGAAATCCGATGGTTTGTACTTTTGTTTCTTCCCAGCGTACACGTACGATAACAATTTCTACCATTTTGAGTTTGAAAATAAAATTGTCTCTTGTACGAGCCCATCGAAGAAAAAACGGCGCTAATATCACGAGGTATTCATAGCGATCGACCCTGGCAAGCTCAAAGAAAAAAAAGATTTTTATTCAAAATTGAACCGTTCGATAAATCCTAAAAGAACGATTTTACATAGGTAAGTTCATTTCTGTACAGGCAAGTAGAATCTTCGATGGATCGAGAGCCTACTGTCTGCCATTTCTATATTAATCAACAGAGAGCTGCGCTGGCACTGCCTCGAAAATTTACCTCCTCTACGAGTCGCACATACACTCGGCCAGGCTATTACGGACAGACTTTATACGTTTGTTAGTTTTGATAAATTTCTCTCTACATTGAAGAACCGCGCCAGACATGTTTATTATTCCGAGGTACATAAATTTTACCCAGTTTCAAATAATCGTCGACCCTTTCGTTTTCTCGTAAATTTTCGTCGTTTTCACCCGTCAAGGAACATCTGTCCCATGGAATTTTTTTTGAACGCGTTTTTCCTATGCCGGTATTTAAAATGAAATAAAACCTTCAGAAAGACACCTGATATCGTCTCAATGGAGTAAGAAAATGTGAGCTGTATGAAACACGTTGCTTGTTCATTATATATATACATACATACATATACGTGTGTGTGTATATATAGGGGAGACCGGGGCAAAATGGTATAGCGGGGCATAATGGGACCGGGGCAAAATGGGACCGGGGCAAAACGGCTTTGGGGCAAAATGGAATAGTGAAAATCAACACTGCTGGAAAATACGTCATTGGGGCAAAACGGGACTGGGGCGAAATGGGCCCGGAGAAAATCAGGCTCCTCAGAAAGAGGCGGTTGGCGCAAAGCGGGATCGGGGCAAAATGGGACAGTGGAATAATTCGATGCAGAGGCGAAAGAAATGCAGGGGTAAAAAACGAGGGTTAATAAATGAGTGAAAACAGGTTTTATTGAATGTTACACGATATTTGGGTCACACTCTACTTACGATACTATAATTTAACGGTGGCAATGTTTAATTTTTATTGCTTGTTTAACTAAGCTAATTTTTATCGGCACAATTGTCGCAAACGGACTCGATTAAGTTATCGTCAGCATGGGCACATGAATAGTGGGCCCATTTGTTATTAAAGTTTGTTGAACAATTACTTTTGATTCTGCGGTCAGAACTGTACCAAACTCGACGTAAATTGTTATTTGAGCCTTCTTATTCGATTGGTACAATTTCTTTGTCGTTATTAATTATTTAAATAATCAAGTAATTTTTATAATCTGACGCGTGCAATTTATGGTGTTTTTTTTGTTTTTATCTTTCTTTGTTTTTTTTTTAAATTTATTTTCTGCCAACTGCACGTTACTGATACTAATTTTCAAGCCATTGATGAAAATCTAACTCTTGTCAATTTTTACGTAAATTGTTTTATGAAACTAGAACCGCCGGTCCCCATGAAATCGACGGATATGTGTCGACAAATATGTTGGTCAGTCCGTATTATCTGCGTATATGTGGACTGAAACGAACCACAAGCACCATTTATATTAGATTATGTTTCAACAGCTCTTTCATAGAGCCGAAGCATGGATTTTCCTGTCATCCCATTTTGCCCCAAATTCAGCGGGCTGCGACACTTCATTTTTGTGTGTCCCATTTTGCCCCTATCCCATTTTGCCCCAAATCAAGCACCAAGAAACTTCATTTTTTTGCTATCCCATTATGCCCCGATCCCATTATGCCCCAGTGCCGTTTTGCCCCGGTACCGTTTTGCCCCGCTATACCATTTTGCCCCGGTCTCCCCTATATATATATAATTCCTCTACCCCCCTTCGACGTGTGTGTTGCAATATGGGCAGACCATTAATTCAATCAAATAGAAAAATGTTTGGCTCTATGAACATCCTATTCAATTTAAATTTCAAATAATTAAATAGATTTATTTAATGGAGTCAACTAAATTGTTTTTCGAACATATAAAACCGCATTACAGGTTTATTAGGAATAAATGAAATATTTAGTTATTACACGATATTGAATAGATTTTGAATCGAATAAATAAATATATTTAAAATAAATAATACCAACAATGGAATACAATAGAAAAAAATTGATTTCCCAAAAAAATCTCGTAAGTTCAAATTTGAAAAAATTAAGTAGACACATGTAGTCAATATCAGTAGAATTTTTCGTCAGTGTACTGAGCGATTGCAAAAATTAATTGTCTCATTCCCTCATACCAAATGTACTCCACGTTACTCCAAAAATGCTGGGTTTGAAAATGTAAAGGAGATTCAGATCCGCTTACAATTCGAATTCGTATCAAATCCTCGATGTATTTGTGAAAACGTGTGCACGCACTCTCTCTCTCTCTCTCTCTCTCTCTCTCTCTCTCTCTCTCTCTCTCTCTTGCTACGTGCTGGCATGCTCGAAGCCATGTGCTCCGCGATATCAGCAGTCCCAGCTATGTCAACGGTTCTGCATCCGAATGACGAGCGAGAGCCGAGCGACATCCAACAGAGAACATCGAGCCCGGCTCGAGCAATTCTACAGCTCATTTTACCGCTCGCGCGTTCGGAATGACAAGCGACCCGGGGACGCAGAAAAAAAAATTCGTTCCCCGCGGTCGAACTGAAATTGCTGCTGAAAATGACGCGAAAGAAAAAAAAAGTATTCGACATCCGGCTCAAAACGAATTTGCAGAGTTTACTCTTTATTTCGTTCGTCCAAATGAAAAGTAAAGTAGGGAGCGGTACACGCGAGAAGCGAGCGCGAAGTATTGATAAACCGGCGAATATAAAAAAAAAAGAAAAACAAGAATAATTTATACTCGAGCTATCGCTCTTCGATTTTTCCATTGGCTGATAATGGAGTGCTACGAAGCGACGAGGGACGCGGCCGTAAATCATTATTCCAAAGACGATCTCTCGGAAGGAGGAAAAAGAAACGACCTCGCGAGAATATTGTTGAATGTTGCGAGCCTCGAAGGACTCGCGGGTATCGATAAATATCATCGTTATGTAATTATGACGGATTTACTCTCCGAGTGCAAGTGTGGGAGTACAGAGAGAGGGGGAGAGAGAAAGCAAGATATTGATACTCAATTGCTCGCACTGCAGGAAAAACTAGAGATTTTTTCTCCGAGTTTGAAAAAGCCACAAGAGCACTTTTGTTATACGGCTCTGGACATTCGACAAGGACCAAAGGGATGAAATAAAAATTAATTTGATTGCTCCATGTACACGACGTTAAGGCGATCCTCTAGTTTCTCGGGTCGAAAAAATCGATTTTTTTTTCATAAATCACATCTACAACATGTGTAGAAAATGTGTGCCAAAGGATTTTTCGATATTCGAAGTGGTTCACAAGTTACGGCCCTGGAACGGAGCAGGTATACGGAGCAGGTATACTTTCAAACGCGTTTTTCTCGAAACACCATTTTTCGAAACGGTGACCACGATATTTCAGAAACTACTGCACCGATCTTGTTCAAATTTATACAGCATCTTTAATGTGTTATAAGCCAGCGATTGAACTAGGATTATCATGATTGCTTCGATAGTTTTTTTTGTACTAGCGAAAAACTTAAGAAAAAATGAGTAAAAAATAGAATGTAATTTTCAAAAGTGTATAAAAAAGTCAATTTTTGTAATTCAGAATTCACTCTAGTTCAATCGCTAGTCTTAAATATAAAGATTAAAATGCCGTTTGGTTTTTTGATTTCAGATAAGCAGAACAGCCGCAATCTTGGTCACCGTCAAGCACCTCTTTTACTTGATGTCTTCCTGTCGGCCACTATAACGTTTATTCTATTATATATTTTGACTTCAAAAAATTTGTAAAGCTTATTTAAATGTTAATAAAGTTTATGCAAAAACAATGAGATTGATTATTTGGATGCTTTGCCCGTAAAAAATTATTGAAAAAGCCGTAAAAAAACAGCCGAGAAACTAGAGGACCGCGTTAAAGTTTCCATCGTAGGCGTGCAACGATTTTGATTAAATTTATTTTTTATTTATTTCTGTTATTATCCAAATCGAAATTCTAATTTATCACGATCCAAAAAATATTTGAAAAATTGAGGTCATGAATCTCCGAGTAGCCTGAATCGACCAAAATTAAATTCGATCAATCGAAATGAATTGATTTCCGTTGCGTTACAACGATGCTAACTTCAACATCATCCATTCTATGGGTGACAAACTTTTGTGTATTGGAAATCGATCAATCGATCAATTTTATATAAATTTTCATTGAAATGTAATTATTTCAATATTTTAATAGACTTTTTTATTATAATTTCATTATTTGAATGTTTTTATATAAATTCTCATGATAATTTCGTCATCCCAGTATTTTAATACAAACTTTCATTAATATTTAATTATTTTAATATCTGGGCATTCGACAAGGACCAAATGGACGAAATTACAAATAATTCGATTGCCCTATTGTACATGACGTTAAAGCTCCCATGGTTGGCGTGTAACGATTTTGATTACATTTATTTTTTATTTATTTCTGTTATTATCCAAATCGAAAAGACGTAATTCTCATTGCATTACAACGCTGCTAACTTCAACACCATCCATTCTACGGGTGACAAACTTTTGTTTATTGGAAATCGATCAAGCTGAACGCGCCGAAAGATGGACACGCTCATTTATTTTCAGCTTGCGGAGCCACTCGGAGCCCGTATAATTTCGTCTGTTCCATCTGTCGTCGCAGCAGTGCTCACTATCTACACCCTTTACGTATATTCTTGTAACTCTTCGATTTTAAAATGTGAAATAATTCATGAAAATAGCATTCGGTGTACTCTTTCGAGGAAAATTATTCCGGCTACGGTAAAATAATTCGATGTGGATAGAAAATGCCTTATAATTCGACGCCGTTCTGTCTGCTATATTTTTGACGCTGTCTGAAAATGTTACATGTCAAATTGACAGTTGTTGGTGTGTGTGTGTGTGTGTGTTTCTGTATGAAATAAAGTTGTTTGATAAACGACAGATCTATTCATAGGTTTTTCGAAAACTATTTCGATTGTATATTGCAATTATGCGCGTAGCTAACGACCTAGAACTTTCGTAATATAAACTTTCGTTGAATGTTCATTATTTAAATATTTTGATGTACATTTTCCTAAAGTTTCATTCTTTTAATATCTTAATCTTTAATATGAATGTTTATGAAAATTGAATTATTTTAGAATTTTATAAAAATTGTCATTAAAATTTAATTATTTCAATATTTTAAGGGGCCAGTGCACTTCGCAAATTTCAAAAAATCGAAAGAAAGCAAGTCTTAAAGAAATCGACGATGATGAGCAATCAGACGGGTTTTTGTACGGTGCAGAAATTGCCGATTGAGTTTAGGTAAGAGTTTTTCATAGTATAAACTTCAAACGCGTTTTTCTCGAAACAACGTTTTCAAAATCTAGCTCCATCGTATCTCTAAAACTAATAAACCGATTCTCTTGCAATTTCAACCACATATTGTAAACATGATTCGCAACAAGATAACCCTCGATGGTTTTAAAATTTTGATATTTACTCTTTTTTGCGAAAAACTGCGAAAAAATGCATTTTTTTGCTTTTTTCGGTTTTCAAGTGCCATTTTTTTTTAATTTTTTGATAAAACTTTATATCCGAGGGCCATTTTGTAGCTGGTGTCATACTGAATCTAATGGACTTTGATTTTTTTGTTTCAGACTAGCCGTTGCCGAGTTGTGATGGAGCCAGCCCAACTATTTTTGAGCCGTTACGTTGAACTTTTTGTACTTAAAAATGAATTAAAATGAATTAAAATTTAAAAAAATGTATTTTAAGACTATTTATCAATCCCAACAACTTTTATATTCATATCTTTTATAAAATCCTCAACAAAAATCGCGAAAATAGCCTTTTTCGTGGCTCCAAAGTGGACTGGCCCCTTAATAGACTTTTTTTGATTAAAATTTCATTATTTTAATTTTTTTATATAATTTTTCATGCTTATTTCGTCATCCCAGTATTTCAATACAAACTTCCATTAAAATTTAATTATTTGTATATTTTTATATTCATTTTTCTCTAGATTATATAATTTAGATGATTTCAATGTAACTTTTCATGTGAAGTTTCATTACTTCAATATTTTCGACACCGTTATTTCGGTTTCCAAATTTGATTGTACTTCATGTACGCGATTTTTTCCCTTTTTGGCCTTGTTCGGTTTCGATGCCCAGCAAAACCGGCTCGGAGGGAAAATGCAAAGGGAAATGGGACAAAATACTTCGAGGGTCGGCGAGGGATCGATTCGACATGGAATTTCCCATGTACACGCACCGTACGTGACATAAAACACGTTCCCGATGATCCATCGCTATTATATCAACTGCCGCTCATTCTCGCGCCATCCAATTACATTTGACAAAGGAAATAACGCATACGTAAAAACATCGCGACTATATACTCCGAGACAAGGACGACGCAATAATCTCGCATTGTTCGCTATCTCCAAGTCGTCGCGTGTCATGTTCCATCGCGCCTGCTTGTCGAAAAACGTGAGACGCAAAATTCAACACGTCCCATCGTGATGATAAACTTCGCTGATGGCTCATTTGGCAAAAGACGGCCTCTCCTTATTTTTTTAAAGGTGGGTGAGTCCTTAAGGAATTGCCATTATCTAGATGGAAATTGGATCCGTTGCTTTGCTTTTTCTACGCATATGTACACATTTTGGGAATTTTGGGTCTTTAAGGAGGTACACTAGCTTCAGCAAAATGGTGATAGATCAATAAAATTTGGTGAATATATTCTTTAGTATTATTCATGTAGATACAAATTTTTTCAGATTTTTTGGTTGTGCCGTTTTGTTACAAATAATTCACAAGCGTTTATTCTTATACCCGGAATATATACCTATATATATAAAAACCCTATGCTTATACACGTGAACTTCAATGTTCAATTATTCGATAACGGCACAATGAAAAAATCTGAAAAAAATTGTATTGACATATATAATACTAAAGAATATACTCACCAAATTTTATTGATCTATCACCATTTTGAAATTTGACCATGGTTTAGCATGGCAACCTTGTATGAAGCTGGTGTACCTCCTTAATTTGGAGTAGTTTCGCCTGCGATTTTATGAGGCGTTGTTTTACTATGAGTAAAAAATGATACAGCTTGTTTTTAATTTTTTCTGTGGGCAATTAATATATGAAATTTTAAGGGCATTAATTGCAACGCTTCAAACAATTGAGCAGCTCGCAAATTGAATGGCAACCGATCCTGGTGAATTATTGAAATAGAAATGCTTTCAACTGGGAATTTGAGATTTGACATACATATCATCAAATTGCAATTACGCTTTATAAAATATTCAAATCATTATTGAATTAAATGTCAACGAAGATTGGTGAATTATTGAAAATCCAATACCTCGAACTGGAAATTTCTCGATCGACATATTATTAAATTAAAATTATATGTTATGGAATGTTATAATCATTATTGAATTAAATGTCGATGAATAGTGGTGAATTATCAAAAAATGAATATGTGGACTCGAAATGTACGACTCGAGCTAAATATTATTCCACTTACGACTAATTTTTCTTCACATCTAGGACACATGAATGAGAATTTTTTGTTTCGGCTAATCGTGCCTGGGATTTGATCGCCCATGTATCCTCAGGCCATATTTTTTTCAAATTCATTCCAAAAGATAATTGCCTTCCACCAATAAAGCTTGCTAGTTATAGGCATAATTGTATTAATTAATTGACACTTGATTGCTCTCAAAAAGTATGCAATTGTTGTATATCGTCCATTAAAAAATAACATTTTACAAGCGCCCACAACTGTCAATGTTTGCCATGCAATTTTTTTTTTCAAATCTCGTATCCTCGGCAGCTAGGACCTCGTCGTTAGAAACTGTTCCTTATATTTTATCGAACCTTATTATTTTGGAGCACCCGCAATAACTTTACTGAAAAGTACCCACTAAACTCTATTTTCGTGAATTATTTTACATTTTTCAACCTAAGGGTTACAAAAATAGACGGGGGGGGGGGGGTGGGTTACTCTGAACGGACGGACATCACGAAATAATAAACCGCAATATATATCTTCCCTCGCCGATGAACGTAAATAAATCACTGTTACGAACAATCTTTTTTTTACGACCCCGCGTTTGATAGCCAATAACAGCAACCTTAATCACGTTTTATTTATGATCTCAGACGCGGATAGGTTAGGATCATCGTTGGATGAACGGAATTAAATTTAGCGTTGCTCTCGGTCACGTTTCTCCTCCCTCTAAACTTTGCAGGTTAGAAAATTCTAAGAGCAACTGGAGCACGAGCATTCCCGACACGTACCGCGCTTTTTTTCTGTCTCGATAATTCCTGTATGTCAAAATATGAGGCCAGCTAAATAATCGACGAGTACGTTGGCGATAATATTTAATTCGATGCACCGAACGTCTAGATGGGAAACTTAATAAATTCGAAAAACACTCGGAAGAAAGGAAAATTTAAAAAACTACGATTTCTTATTTTCTTAAAAGATAAAAAAATTACGATCTTTTTAAGTTTCCTAAAAAATGAAAAATTTACGATTTTTTTTAAATTTTCCTGGGAAGACGTTTCGATGCACCGAATGCATAGATAGAAATATTACCAAAATGGTAATATATGATGATCGTTGTAATATGGTATTATTTTTTTTTATGAGCAGCCAATGTAATGAGATTGACGTTTGCATCGTTGGAATGGAATGAAAATGATTATCTTTCAATTGCTCGAATTTTATGTCGGCAAATCTTGCTTACGAAAATCCCCCAATCACTTTTCAAGTCGCTTATTCAGAGATATCGTATTCGAATCTGCCAAACAAAAATTCTGCACAATAATGAAAATGCGAAAATAAAGTAATCGAAACAAAAATGAAAGAATGTCAAAGAAAGATTTTGTGAAATGATAAAAATGTGGAAATAAAGATATAAAAAAGAATTTTCGTTGATACTAAAATTTGCATCGTTAGAGTCAAACGAAAACGAAGTATTTTTTAATTGTTTCATTTTTCTTTTGGTCGATTTCGGCTGTCAAAGTCACGCAAACTTTTTAAGAATTCTTATTAGAGATTCGCGACTTCAATTTGCAAAAAAGGCTGTGGATAATGATAAAAATAAGGGAGTGAAAAAATAAACAAAAATTCGTTGCATTCCAACGATGCAACTCTGCCAAAGAACGATGTTGTGAAATAATAAAAATGCGGAAATTAAAATATAAGAAAGAATTTTCGATCATGCTGAAATTTACATCGTTGGAGTGCAACGAAAACGAAGTCTTTTTTAATTGTTTCATTTTTCTTTTGGCCGATTTAGGCTGTCAAAGTCACGTCAACGTCCTCGCGAATTCTTATTAGAGACTCACGACTTCAATTTGCCAAAAAATGCTTCGGTTAATGACAAAAATAAAGGGATGAAAAAGAATTCGTTGCATTCCAATGATGCAAGCTTCAAGACCATTGAACATACAGGTTTAAAAATTCATACGATACACAACGTTAAGGTGGGATATACATTTACAACGATCAAAAAATCGATTTCTTTTTTTTCTTCTTTAAACGATAGAACTGTATATGTGGAATGTTTTCCCAAAGTTTCAAAGCGAAATTCGAAAAACTTCGAACGTTACAGCCCGTCAACGCTGTTCCTCACCGCTCGGATTCGGAGCGGGCGTGAACTTCAAATGCGTTTTTCTCAAAACTGCATTATCGAAATTGGCATGCAGGATTACTTAAAAACTATTAAGCCGATTGAGTTGAAACTTGGTAGAAATATTAATAATATCGGTACCTTCCACTTGACGAGAATTGTTTTCGAAAAATTGAAAAAAAAACTACTTTTTTAATCCACATTTTACAGAAATGATGTTTTTTTTAAATGCGTGCCATTTTCTTGAATGTGCAATTTCTTCATTTTAATTACCGTCACATAGAAACTATACATGTTCTAACTGAAAAAATGTTTGAACTTTTTTGCAAATCAAAGTCTACGGGAAGCTAAACTGCACGCTGATTCGCAACTCCCGCGGCGATCTTGCTGTAACACTCTGCCACAGCTCCGTCATTTTGATGATGAGTTAATTAAAAAAAAAATGTTTTGTATACTTAAATATACTATTGAAGTATACCTAAAGTTTGATAATTGTAGAATAATTATTACTCAGTTTAAAAAATCCCTCAATATTGCTTACTTTTTCCTGTCTAAATGTATATCCCGCCTAAATGACAATGTGGCTCATTTGTTTTTTATTTCCAGTTTAGAAAGCCCTGTCAATAATTGAAGATCGTTGTCGACCTTCCCAATTGTTTTCATCCAATCCCGCAGTCCCGAAGGAATATTCACAAGCAATCGGACCTTTCACCCCCCCCCCCGTTTTGTCAATTAGTAAAATTGTTAAAATTATTAAAAAAAGCTCACTCTTATTCAAATTGTGAACATTCGAGGTGACATTACAAAAGTATTCACTAAAGAAATTCGACCGCGGTGACGTTTGTTTTGGGGAGCCTACGAACACATGTAGCGAGGCACACCCGGTGTGCCAATACTCGGATGGGTGACTGCTCAGCCAACTTCCTCGCTACCGATCACCAGTTCCATCACCCAATAACTGAAACTCGATGAGACCTGCACCGGCCGTATCGGCGCCGGTTTTTCCCAGTTTCCCCGTGCCCTCCTGCGAGTCACAGCAGTGCACCGTAAAAAGTATCAGTGGGCAACCTGCTCTCTCAGCGGCTGCAACCCTCGACCTGCCAAGTGTGGAGTAAAAGAGCCGCCGGTTCGCAAAAGCTCGCGCGACCAATCGAACAAAATCCAAAAAATAAACACTAGACTTAGAACTAAATGAGTATAAAAGGTTTGCCTACCCGAGTATCATAATCCAAGGAATCGTCGCGCACCTCTCACTAAAAAAAACCAATGACAACACCTTGGGTTCCTCAAAGGCCTTTCGAAACGTCGATGACGTTCCAAATCGCGTCACTCAATCGGGCCAACGATTCGGTCCTTTTACACCTGCCCAATGGACGTTCCTCGTGTCACGCTCCTCTCTCTATCGTGTACCCGCGCACCAGCACAAAACACACACTGCACTCGGAGTCCCTCGGGAGTCTCAGAGTTCACGGCAAAGCCTCGAGGAGGCTGGATAACACGATCAGCCGTTTTCCCGTCACGTGACGATGGCCTGGCGAGGAGTTTGGCGAGGGGGGGTGGTAAAAGGGTCGTTGATGACGCTCGATCAAAGTTCCATCGATCACTCGTCTCGTGTAGCGAGTGCACTCGTCATCCGGCACACGGCAATGTACCTTCAGACCCAACGCAACGTCCTTCAACGTCTTTCCGGTCTCGATGTCCCAGTGGCTACCGGTCCCCTAGTCCTCGACGCCAGATGACGGCTAATCGTCAGTGTGGCCAATCAACCGATGACAATTGCCGAATTCGTCATTGGGAACATCATTCTCGCGGGTACAATGAAAGTACACGCGACGATATTGATGAACACGTTCCACGATCGAGACGTTTGGGTTTGTCGTACTTTGGAAAGTGGAAAAAGCTCGGGGCTGAAATTGACCGATGTCTACGGCAAATGTGATTCGTAAGGAAGAATTTTTGGCGAACAGGTGGTGCTCACACGAATATAGGCGCCAAAAAAAAATAAATAAATAACCGCGCGAGGATCGTGTTGATAATTGGAGCTTTTTCTCGTTTATCGTTCGGGAGAGAAGGCTGCAGTGGCCGGTGCAGTTTGAACATGCACACGCCCGTACGATTTAAACCGGCGTTTTGATTTTTTGGTGTTTGCTTTTTTGGTTTTATTTATTCGTTCTCGTAATCGCGTGCGAGAGAAGGGAGAGAAAAAAGAGCGCGTCAAGCGTGGCGTGCTCGATATACGCAAGCGTCCGCGACAGCTTGACGTCGACTGAGGAGTCTCGAGCAGCCGGCGCCTCCCGCCTGTCCGCCCCCGCTGATAGCGCGCTCGCTGCGCCCTCCCGCCCCGCTCGGGGCGAACTAAAGCGCGCCGCGCGCTTCCAAGCGCCGTCGCCGCTTGTGACACCCCCCCCCCCCCCGACGCCGACGCGACTCGCTTTTGCCGCCCGCCGGCTTAATAAAACGACCGCGCGGCAAACTTGGGACACACGGCCACTGTCGCGCCGCCACGACGAGCTTTCCAACCCCCGGATCGCTTCGCGAAAATCCTCGAACCTCGCGATCGCGACAGTGCGAATCGATTGTATTACACTGACAGAAAAATTCTATTGGTATGCACCAATCGCGGCTGTTTGATTTTTGTTTATTTGAAATAACTAGATTTTTCGTGGAATCACATTTTTCCTATTGCATTCCATTGTTGAAATTATTTACTTTAAGGCGTCAGATGCAGTCAGAGGTGTGAAAAATGAGCATTTTCAATAATTGTTTTTTTATAGTTATTGAGATTGTTTTACAAAAGTGGTTACACAGACTTTTCATGTTATATTTCAACTTGACTTGTACAAATTTTCAGAGAAAAATATTGATTATTTATAAAAATATCGCTTTGTTTGTCGGACCCCATTCGGCATGTAGTGCTTTGCGGTGAACATCATAAAATTTTACTGGGTCATCTGAAATACAAAATCAAAAAATATCATTAGGTTAATAATAAATCTAGTTCTTAATCGAAGCGTTATTTTTTTTATTAACAAATTGGCGGCTTCCGACAGATAACTTTTGATTTTCGACGAAAAATCGCTCGTTTATTTTATTTAAAAAATAGAAATTTTCAACAAAAATGAAAATTCTTCGATTAAGGACTAGTTTTGAATGCTATCAATAAGCACACCAAATTTCATAAAATTCCATCGAGTGGTTTTTTAATTATAGTGGTCACCGACTTGAAAAACATAGTTTCGAGAAAAACGCGTTTAAAGTTTTTCGATGTGGATACGGTATTATATGTTCGTAAAATTTTGAGCTCGATTGATGAAGCTAAACTTTTTTTATGTATTTTGATTCACTGAATCCGAATGTCACAATTTTTTGCCGAAAAGTCGAGCATTCAATTGTTTATAGCCAATTGTTGAAACAATTTTTCAAAAAATCAAAGTTTTTTGGGATGAATTATTTTTTAAACATTTTGGGCAATTTTAAAGCGAAAGTATTCTTTATAAAATGTTGCTAAAGTTCATAGTTTTTGAGTAATACATTTTTGAAAATTTCTGAAAGAGTTTTCCAATTTTACACTTGATTTATGTATAGAAATACTAATTAAAAAATTACTTACATCGAATCATCAATTCCTGGCCCATACAATAGGGCTTCTGCCGATGTGGAAGCTCCCAAAATATCAATTTGTTTTTGTCTTCGAAGCATTCTGCCTTCCCAGGTATTATCGTTTGTGCGTTTGTCAACCACGTCTATAGGTTGAGAATAGACGTGGCCCCTTCACTAATTGTGGGATATCTTGGAAACTATTCATCGGATTGACTTGAAATTTTCAGGGAATATTTTCGAAACATCATACGTCAAGAAAATGTAAAAAGTCGATTTTTTGAAAATTCTGACTGCATTTCACTCCTTAAATATATTTATTTCTTCAAATGAAAAGAAATTCAATATCGTCGAATAACTAAATATTTTATTTAATCCTGATAAATCTGTGATTCGGTTTCATCTGCTCCAAAAACAATTTAGGTGAATGCACTAAATGGATCCATTTGATTTTTTAAAATTAAAATTGAATAAATTTTTTGTAGAGTCAACAATTGTTCTACTACTTGATTGAATGGTCTGTGTTTATTGCAACACACATATCAAAGAGATGTGGGGTTAGAGAGGGTGGAGAGAGAGGAATTACATATAGAGTATGTTAGAAAAACATATAGCATGTTATTCGATAAAACTCTCTAATTATCACAATGATATTAACTAATTGATATAGTTTATGTGAAACAGCAAATAATAATAGGAATTCATTTGGTCTCTTAGCTATATCTGCGACTAAGATGATAAAAGCTCTCGGTAGCATAGGGGCAGCGTGCGTAGCTATGAGTAGGTCGGTTCTAGGTTTGATTCCCATATAGGTGAAATATTTCCTTCGATAGAAATCATCTCAAAATATCAGAGAATTACGAAATACGATACAAAATCGTTGTCGTAAAACTCTCAATTAAATATTTCATTTTATTTTAGATTTATGAAATATTTTTTGTGTATAGTACACTTAAATTTACAGTGTACATTGTAAGCACATAGAGATTCAGTTTAATCGAATCTTCATTTATTCAATTTGAATATATTCAATATTTAAGAACACTGGCTGAAACAAAAAAAAACATCTTTGAAACAAATAAGATCGTAGTAGGCCGTGAGCCAAGGAAAAAAACCTATTTGATTCAAATAGATCCTGTTTGAATTGAATATTTTTTTTTGGAGTGTACTCGTGGATAACGTGTTGGGGAAAAGACGGACGGGAAAATAGCGGATCGATCGAATTATCGGTGTTTTTTTGGCTCAGATGGGAAATCAGTCAATTTTTGAATAGCTAAACATTTATTGGGATATCGAAGTTTGCAATGTTGAAACGCAACGAAAGTTCAGTAGTTAGATTTTTTCGACAAATTTAGGATGCGATAAATACTCGAATTTTTTTTTACGTTGCTTATAGGAAATTTGAAGCCCAAATTTGTACTGCCAAAAAAAATATTCGCTTTAAATAGGATTTATTTAAGGGGTTACCCCCACTTGCGATTTTGAAAAAACCGATTTTTTTATTGCATTTTTTTGAAGTATAAGTATCTGAGAATAGATGGCTCTATGAGTATAGGAATAGATGACTCTATGTAAGTTTACAAAAAAAAATATTTTCTTCGTGTAAACTGAAATTGAAACTTTAAACGCGTTTTTCTCAAAATGGCATTTCTGAAGTCGGTGACCAAGATTACTCGAACACTAATGAACCGATCTTCTTGAAATTTTGCAGGCTTATTTAATATATAAAAATGTAGTCTTTAATCGTTCGATTTTTTTCGTTAAAATCGAACCATTAACTTTGACTGTCCGCCATTTTGTGAAAAATGAATATTTTTTAAAATCCTTCGATTAAAGACTAGTGTATACTTATATTTGACTAAATCCATCCGCATTTTTTTTTCAGATGATCCACTTCGCCGCAATGTTGGTCACCGCAAACCGTGTATATAAAAACATTATTTCATTGACGGCCATTTGCCACTAAACAATGTAATATTTTTCAATAAAAAAATTACTGAAAGTTCTTCAAGATGTGTTCTTTAAGATGGTATATTGATCGATTAAAAAAGTTTTGTAGTTTTATCTAAAAAAATTCATGAAAAAGGCCTTTTTTTTGCGCTACAAGTGGGGGTAACGCCTTAAATCAAATAGGTTTTTTCCTTGTCTCACGGTCTACTACGATCTTATTTGTTTCAAAGATGATTTTTTATTTGTATCAGCTATTCTTTTTAAATATTACATATATTCAAATTGAATAAATCAAGATTCGATTCAAATAAATCTTTATTTGCTTACAATGTACATTGTAAATCTAAGCGTACTATATGCATAGAATATTTCCTAAATCCAAAATGACATGAAACACTTAATTCAGAGTTTTACCACAACGATTGTGTACCGACATTCCCTAGCATCCTGAAATGATTTTTTCGAACAAAAC
Organism: Ophion slaviceki; assembly: GCA_944452715.1. NCBI lineage: Eukaryota > Metazoa > Arthropoda > Insecta > Hymenoptera > Ichneumonidae > Ophion > Ophion slaviceki. The sequence goes on from OX101789.1 coordinate 36,250,734, forward strand.
ATTTCAACTATATGGAATCGAAACCAGAACCTACCTACTCATACCTACGCACGCTGCCCCTATGCTACCGAGTGATTGTAACATCTTAGTCGCTGATATGGAACAAGCGAGCAAATGAATTCCTATAATTATTTGTTGTATCAGAAAAAGTATATCAGATAAACTATATAAACTACATTGTGATAATTAGAGAGCTTTATCGTATATATATATATATATATATATATATATATATATATATATATATATAATTTCTCTCTCTCCACCCTCTTCACCCCCACATCCCTTTGATACGAGTGTTGCAATAAAGACAGACCATTAGTTCAATCAAATAGAAAAATGGTTGACTCTACGAAAATTCTATTTAGTTTATATTTTTAAAAAATCATATAAGTCCATTTAGTGGATTCAACTAAATTGTTTTTTGAACAGATGAAACCAAATCACAGATTTATTAGGATTAAATAAAATATTTAGTTATTTGACGATATTAAATAGATTTTGATTTGAATAAATAAATGTATTTAAAATAAACAATTCCAACAATGGAATGCAATGGGAGAAATTCGATTCCACGAAAGACATAGTTAACTTAAATTTTCAAAAATCATATTGGATTGTGAAGAAAGGGGAGGAATGATAAAATTAAAAAGAATTTTCGTGCGTTCCAATGAGATCCCCAACCGAGGAAATGTTTGAGAATAGCACAATGTAGAAAAACTTTTTTTTATTTTCCTAGGATCTATTTAAGGCAAATCATTTTTTCTCGTTGCCACACGGGTCAGAAAGCTTTTATTTGCTTCAAATAGATATTTTTTTTCGTTCGAAAAACACTCAAATCATTTTTTTTTATGGTTATAACAAATCTGAAGAGCAAATTTGCGCGATAAGATTTTGGATGATGACGAAATCGAAGAAATGATAAAATTAAAAAGATACTTCGGTGCATTCCAAGGATGTCTTCAATCGAGGAAGTTTTTGAAAGTAACACTATGTTGAAAAAGTTTTTTTATTCCCCCAGGATCTGAGGATCTTGAGGCAAATCATTTTTATCGTTACCTCACGGCTTAGGATGATCCTATTTGCTTCAAATAGACATTTTCATTTGTTCGAAAAGTACTCAAATGTTTTTTTTTACAATCTTTATAAGAAATCCGAAGATCAAATTCACTGGATGAAAAAGAGAATTAAGAAATTATAAAATTAAAAAACTTTTCATTGCAGTCCAACGATGTCCTCAACCTCGTATTTTTTTGAGAACAGTGATTCTTAAAACTAGCTTTTTCCTTGAGAACTGGAATAGCTGTACCCCTTAATCAGCGAACAAGGCACAAATTACGCCTGCCAATTGCGCATCATCATCGATACTCGGTTTTTTCCCGTCACCACCACAATTAAGAATAAGCCTAGTGAGTGTAAACAAAAATATTTCTAGATGATCACTTTTGACTAGTTTTAAAAAATTCATACATTCCACTCGCGTCAACGATTAATCATTTTTTCCTTCTTTTTATGCCCAAAACTTCATACATTCACCGATAACACAAATCGTTTTTGTCCACAATTGAAGGTGCGACAGAAAATAGTAAAAACATGCCCAGGGGCCTTGGTCCACCCTATGTGGAAGATGACAAACAAAGCAATTCATTCCGCACGAGATGCGAAGAGCTTTCCGACGAGTTGTGATTTTCCTTTGTGAGCCATGAATTAAACGTCCTCCTTCGGAGAGATCAGGAGACAATAAAAATAAAAATAATTGTAATTCGTTTCGTCATGTAGTCTTTGCCGCTCTCAATCTGTCTGTCCGATCTTTTGTCTCTGCGGTTTACCGAGTCGTGACTATGCGAGCCGCTCTCTCCTTTCCATTCCTGTCCAAAGCTTTGACCATCAGTTGACGGCAATTTCATTCATCCCTGAACCACCGACGCGGTGAGACGCGATCTCCAGAGTGTGTTCAGTTTTCATTCTCCGCTAAGGTAGTAATTAACCCGCTTTCTCTCTCTCTGTGCCACTGTGCACCATGATGGATGGCGAGATGGCGAGCGGATGAGAGAGGAGAACGACGCGAGGAAGACGAAGATAGAGAGCGGGAGAGAGAGAGAGAGAGAGAGAGAGAGAGAGAGAGAGAGAAATGGAAAGACTGGAAAGCTCTTCCTCCCGATAACTAGTCGCACACACTATGCATTTTCATTATCACTATGAGGGAAATGTGAGAACCATAATAACGGTCTCGTTTATTGTCAGGGCCAACGAAAACGCCACCGTTGTGACGTTTCTCTCTCTCTCTCTCTCTCTCTCTCTCTCTCTCTCTCTCTCTCTCTCTCTCTCGCTCTCTCCCTATGTCAGAGTCCAGGAAAAGATTCAATTTTCACTCTTTGACTCGAACTCTGCGATGCGACATCTCGCCGAAATGATTACACTCAGCTTGTTCTTGTTCCGTTCAGAGCTCATCACTCACGCGAATTTTCATAGTCCTCGGATGCGCTCAAATATAAGGTGAAAGAGATAAAACGTTGTATAGAAGGATGCATGCACCGTTGTTCGCCTACGTTACGGATATTATCGATGAACTTCTTTGATATCGGGCGGCTCGAACTGACGAGCGGGATACACAAATTGTAGATAGGGGAACTAGGGGCAAGACGAACGTGCGGGATAAGATGAATCACAAGCCGAGCTACTAAAAAGCAGTGTGTGGGAGCACAGTTGGAGTGAGTGTGAAAGTATGGCAACTGTGGCGGAAGCACGCGTCTCGAGTGAGAAAACAATATCGAGTTTTTGACAAAACGATCTAATTTTTGGCTAAGTTTACCATCGTTTCAGTTCATTTGAGTTGCTAATATCGATGAGAGCAGAGTTGGGCGTAATTCTATTTATAAATACGAATACGAGTTTATTCACATCGCGATTTTCATGTGAATATAAATACAAATTTATTCATACTTCACTTATTTGTTTTCACATGCATGCATACAAATACAATTGTATTCACAAATATTCTGAGCATACAAATAAATTCACAGAGAAAATGGTCAATATTCACAAAAAATGTGAATATTTACGAAAAATGCTGTGAATTAAAAAAAAAATTCATATCAAAATCTGTGAATGCAAATGTATTCACAAAAATTGTACATATAAAAAAATTCACAAAATAAGTTGTGAATTTTTTCGTGTTTGAGACAAATTACAATCAAATTCACAATGTTTAGATTAAAATGTACAGCAAAAGTGAGTTCTTACGTATTTTGAGAGAAAACATTGCGTCGAGGCAAGGGAATTTTTGCAAAAAATGTTGTGTTTCAAATATTACATTATAAATATGAAAAAATTCACAAAATGAGTTGTGAATGTCATCAAGTTGAAGAGAATTAAAATCGAATTCACGACAATTATATTAAAATTTACACTACGAGTGAGTTTGTTTGGGTTGAGAAAACATTGTGTTGAGGCAAAGAAATTTTTGCAAAAAAGGTTGTGAGTTTCAAATATTACTTTGTAAATTTTACAAAGTTATATTTGAAACTCACTACTTTCTGGGCAAAAATTTCTTTGCCTCAACACAATGTTTGCTCTCAAAATACGTAAGAACTCACTTTTGGTCTAAATTTAAATCTTATCATTATGAATTTGAGTTTAATCTGTTTTAAATACGAAAGAATTCACAACTTATTTTGTGAATTTATTTGTATGTTCAGAATATTTGTGAATACAATTGTATTTGTATGCATGCGTGTGAATACAAATAAGTGAAGTATGAACAAATTTGTATTTATATTCACATGAAAATCACGATGTGAACAAACTCGTATTCGTATTTATAAATAGAATTACGCCCAACTCTGGATGAGAGACAGGTAAGTAAGGGGCCGTACGCAAATTAAGTAACACAATTGGGGGGGGGGGGGGTCAAGGTTTGCGTTACGTCACGATTTTAAAACTTCCAGAAATAGTAAAATTTCTGCATGTTCAAGTTTTTAATTTAAACCTAGCGTGCAATTTTACCGTGGACAGCTCACAGCTTTCTATACCGAATGTCAGTTGAGGGGAACATTTTTATTCACAAGTCCGAAAATTGAAGGAGTTATAGTCACTTTAGTGAGAACAGGTAGCGCGACCGGTTAGTACCCTCAGTCCCTACAGGTGTGGCATCGTTTACAATAGATAAAGTACAGGCTCTTATTATTTTGTGAACTATCATGAAGATGAAGAGATATTCGGCGTCATATCGCCCGTGACTAGATACTTCAATGTAAGTATCAATATTCTAGAAAAACACAACTTTGTATCAAGAAACACGGAACGAAAACTTTGAACGCGTTTTTCTCGAAACTAGTTTTTTCGACCTTGTCCGAGTGAATACTTAAAAACTCATCAACCGATTTTTAATTTTTTAAAAAACATTTTTTCAACCGCAGTGACTAAGGTTGTACGTACCCGCGTTTTTAACATTTGATAATTACTATTTTTATAGACTGCTTGAATACAGAAAAAGGGCCTTCAAAATAGAAAAAAACGTCCAAACTGTCGGCATTTTGTAAAAAAAAAACAAAATAAAAGATGGCTAAGCATAACGATAGCTACATTTGTATAGATATAGATGAATTGTTGACTTTTAATTTACAGATAACCTTTCATAAAGATATCGATGGGACAATGAAGAGAAATTTTTTTTTTTCGTCGTCAAATCAAAGCATATATCTCGATTAATTTTCAAAATTTTGTCATAAGAATTGGTATAAAACTAGATGAATATATACTTCATAGAATGAGTATAAAACCGATCCTTTCCTAATTAGTTATCTCTATAAAAAAAAATCGCAATTATTGACGACAAAGCACCCGTTACGTAACGGAATAGTGGGGGGGGGGGGTTCTGGCCAAGCGTTACGGTCCCGTTACGTGGGAGGAGGGGGGAGGGGGGTTAACAATTGGGAAATTTTGCGTTAAGTAATTTGTGTACGCCCCCTAAACACAATGAAAGTACTAATTATTGATACAATGAAAACGGTTTGTCAAAAACTTGCAAGGTTATTGCGCGATTTTTTGTTGATTCGTCAACCGTGTGTTGCCAACTTTGCTTATCGCAAAGCCGCAATATTTTACAACGTACCATTTACTATGTACGTTAGAGTATTAAAAAGGGTGAAATGAAACTAGTAGGGCCTTTGGTTCCTCTTCCACCGGTCTTTCTACTAGAGGAAGAAGAAGAACTAACATATTATTTTAAAAATATGGAAGCAAGATTATTCGGACTAAATACTACAGAACTTAGACGATTGGCTTATAATATTGATGGCATTGAGTATACCAGCAATTTAATAAGCCTGCCTAAGATAAAATAATCATTTTGAGACTTCTGAAAAGTTTTAAATAGGTTTTATACCTGTTTTGTCCATTTTTCATGAAAGCTCAACTTGTGATTCCGATATTTACTTATTTTTTGTGGAATTTCTATTTTGGCGATTATTATTTGACAGTTTAGAAGTCGAAAGACTATTTTTTCGATCTCGGAAGTAAAAAAAAAACTCCAATCATATGGTTTCAAATCAAATGGAATTCGGATGGGATGTTGATGGAAACCGAAAAAGTACTCTTCTGACTTCCAAATCGTCGAATAATCCCCAAAGTCGAAATTTTACCGAAAAAATAGTAATTTTCGGAAGCCCAAGTTGAGCTTAGGTGAAAAATGCACAAAACAGGTTTGTTTGCCCCAGAAATATGTCCTCATCCAACAGGTTTAAAACGTATCTAAATGTTTTGGAATTTAAAAAACGCCAGAAAATTAAACCGGAAAAATCGTAAATGTCGGAAACACAAGTTGAGCGTTGGTGAACAATTCACAAAACAGGTTTGAAACGTAGGGATCTAAATTCTTTTTCAATTTGAAAAACGGCGCAAGTGGACTTTTCGATTTTTGCAACCGCTGAAGGGCAAGGGGTGGAGGAAACATTTTGAAATAAATTATTATCTTACATATAATAATGTTATCGTATATACAAGGACGCAAAAAATAACCAAATTACCTAGTAGGTTGATGCTCTCTCCACAGTTGAATAAATTATCCTCGAAGGTATTTAAGGTATTCCTTAGGGGGTGGGGCGAATTTTGCGGGCGCAAAAACAGGGCTCTTCTGAATCATTAGTAAATATAACATATAACAGTGGCACTTCGTTAAAATCATTTACCATCAATTATTATACCCGCCGAGAAACTGAAAATAAAAATGTTGCATACATTTTGTAGAGTCAGACATTTTTGTATTTTCTCTGAAAAGTCGAGGTTACGAAAATTCTTGTGCTGGTCACATTTCCTAAGTTTTATCATCAATATTTTCTTCAAACATTCGGCCATCCCCTGTTTTTATTGTCGTTGCGGAATCTTTAGAATTTTTTTACATTCGTAGAGCAGTTCATACGAGACATCTAGAGCTATATAGTTGACAAATTATTGGATAGAAAGGTGGCCAGCGTGTTATCACCATAAAGCGCCGTTTCAGTTACACGATTTGGGGAACTGTAATTGTTTGTCGAAAGTTCATTAACTAGGCTTTAAAGTTTTACCAGTATACTTTTACTTCGTTGTGGACGAAAATTTCTAATTGTCAAATAGTCGGGTTCGTAAAAAAACCTTAAATCCTGAAAAAAGTGCACAGTGCCGATCAACGAAAATACAATGGCACTTGGAAACTAAGCTTCCCAAAAATCCCACAAGAGACAACCAAAAACCCTCAAATATACAAATAAGTACGAAAAAAAAATAAAGTACAGAAGACGTGAGTCACCTAAGATTAATACATATCTAACCCAAACAAACCGTCACAATAAAAACAAAAGATTTATGAAAAGGAAAATAGTAAATTTGAATTTACGAACTTAAAAAAGATTTACATCTTTTAAAATATATGTAAATGTACGAATTTAAAAAAGATTTACATCCTTCAAAATAAATTTAAGTTCACGAATTTAAAAAATATTTACATCTTTTAAAATAAACACAAGATGCAAATAAAATGAAACAAACCCCTGAGATCAATACATAATCAGCTCCGAACTTCCGATTTACATCAAGTTGCGCCCCTAACCGACAAAAAAAACTACAAAAAAGTCCGATATAATATTTCCAAAAATAAATGACAAAATATTTGACCCACTGCAAAAAAATGAAACAAGGTTCCGATCTATAAAAACAATACCTTTGAGTCTCTGGAATCAGGGAGCGAAGCCAGGGCCACCGTTAGTGTATTTTAATTCCCGAGGTTCGCAAGCTCCACCCCCGCATTTACTTCGATCCCGAGGTTCTTTCCGTGCAACAACTATAGCGCTCGAGTGTTTCTCTTTTTTTTGCACTACATCCTGGTGCTCGGATATCCTCGATATATAAATATTCCAAGAGCATTTTAATAACTTTCTCTCACTTCGTCAGAGCTTTAAAAAGTTTCACCTGGAGTCAGAGAGCTGTGCTAGAAAAGAGAACGAGGGCGGAGGTAGAGAGAGAGAGAGAAAGAGAGAGAAAGAGAGAGAGAGAGAGAGAGAGAGAGAGAGAGAGAGAGAGAGAACGATACGTTATTTCTCGTCATGCGTGTATTCATGCATTATATGTAGGGAAAACGTTACGAGTGATGGATCAAGGGAGGAAAGGTTGAGAGAAGAAGGACGAGAGAAAGAGGTCCTGCCCTCCCCCTCGCCCGAGGCATTCCCAGGCCTCTCGCCGCGCTGCTTTTATGCTTTGAAATATTTGCCATGCTGCCCCCATCCTCTCCTGACCCCGCGAATCTCCTCGTACCCTTTCGCCCTATACTCTCGAGCAAAAGCGGTGGCGAGCAAGACGCACGTACATACATACGCCGCGTTAAAACGACGGGGTATCCCTTCACTGCAAAGGGAGTGAAAAACAGAAAGAGAGAAAACGGGAAAGCTATGCGCGGCAAAAGGTAGAGGGGGGGGGGGGATCGAAAAAATTCAATGTCCTTCTTTGTACGACGAAGGGAGAGATAAAGCTTGGCTATATTGTACGAAGCTCCTGTACTCCTGGCGTTTCGCACTCCACTTGCGACTCGTGTACAAACGCATATATACGCCCGACTATAGGCACGTGTCTGTGTACGTCAAAATATTAAATCCCGCGTGTATCGGCGCGTTATTCGCGTGGGCCCAGATCTTTTTAGCCCTTTCAGTTGCCGTGAACCGGAAGCCAGAAACTCGATGAAATTCTCCGCCAGGTACAACATCCAAACTTGATGCTCGTACGCGAGATAGTCAAACAATCAATACGTTTTTTCAGCTTTTAATTAACGGGAACTCCTCCCAGGCAATACCTTTTTTTCTTCTTCATATGTCAATCCCTTGCTGTAGTCGCTTGCCGGAAATCCTATCCGCCGGCAAACATGTCGAATTGCCCGTTATTTGTTTTTTCTCTTTTTATCGATTCTAGTCCATGGACCCTGGAATAATTCTTGCGTTGCGAGTAGCGCGAGCACACATCATCGGCGATATGGCGACTGGATGGAGGCAAAGATTGTTGAGACTTGTTTAACGGGAGGGTGGGGGTTTGTGCGTGAAAAAAATCACTTTTTTGCGAATTTTTTCATCTACATGGATAGAGTAAATTTATTGAAACCTTTTGTACATTGTTAAGTGTCATTTCAAGAACATTCCGTGAAATTTGTACGCGAAAATATCCACAAACAAGCCGGTGACAAAGCTTTTCCAAGAACGCCTTTGGAAAAACACGATTTGCGGTGTTCACTGTATCTCAGCTAGAAATTATCTGAAATCAAGTACCATTGAAATTTAGTCAAAGTATCATCAAATCCTCCCCCCAACGGTCTTTGATAATTTTTTTTTCATTTCTAAATTTTTGGTGGTCATGTAAAGTGAAAAGTGCTATTTTTCACGAAAAATTTCGCCATTTTGGGGGTGGAAAACCCCCTGGATGTAAAAAAAATCACAAACTAAGCGTCGAGGGGAGGTATTTTATATGAAGAAAGTGTGTACCAAGTTTGAAATAAATCGGTCATGTAGTTTGCAAATGGCAGTGAACACGGACTTTGAAAAAGTGGTTTCGAGAAAAACGCGTTTGAAGTATAGAGAAGTCGGAGCTACAGTGTTAGAGGAGCGGGACTAAATAGTTAATAACATCGAGAGTTTTGCTCTGATTGACTTGAAATTTTGGGATTATATTCTTGAAATGTTTAACTATAAGAAAAGACAAAAAAAACGATTTTTCAAAAGTGCAAACCCCTACCCTCCCCTTAAAGATTTTTTGGCAAATTTTACAAGTGGGGCTTCAGCCCTAATCGGCTCCGAAAACTTTTCACGTGTTCGGGGCTATTCTGCAGTATGAAAATATGTTTTTTTTTAATTATGAGGGAGGGGTATTTTATGAATAAAAAATAAATTTCCGGAAAATATTCGATTTTTGAAATACGTTTGTTTGTTTGGGTTTGTTTGGTGACATCAAGTGGGTCAATGACAAAGCCATGTCATTTGACCCACTTGATGTCACCAAACGCGTTATCTCCATACCTTTAAAAAAAAGTGAAAAAAGCGTTTGGGGGTTGAAATAAGGGTTGAAATTGGCTTCCCCCGACTTGAATATTATAAACAAAGTGCCCTGAAATACATCGACTGGGTACAAAATTTCTAAACCCTTTTTCTAGCTGGAGCCCCACGTGTAAATATTTACCGATTCTTTTGGTTTAGGTGATCGGCGAAGTAATTCCCTTGATAGAGGTCATCAGAGTGGAATGCCCTGGATGTAGCTCATCAGAGTAGGAATAATTAATGAAGGAATCAGGAAGAATTTAGTGTTATTATTAGAACCTTCGACCGCGAGAAAGTGTATGTATTTTTATTGGTATTCTAGGCCTGCAGAAATTATCGTGGGGTTCCAATTGGATTCCCATACTCGTCAATATTTCCTGAAAGGGATCCATTAGCTCATCGCATTTGATGACTATGGCAAAACGCCACGCTAGTACATTGGATTCCAATCGGGATTCCCCATTGGAATCCAATGTACGAATCGAATTTAAATCCTAGAGCATTCCCACATTATGAAACAGTATCCGATACGATTCTTGATGTATCCCATCGCATTCCGCACGCTGAATTTTATAAACGAAATATGTCGATACACGAAGTGAATGGATCTTTAAAAAGTACAAATCTTATCTTAAAAAGTATATAGCAGAAAAAAGTATATCTTAAAAATCGATTTGAATTACATCACTAGAAATCCAGTCGAAATCCACACAGAAATTGTTTTTTTATTTATTTTACTGCACTTTGACATAATATCACCACACACGTAGGTTATGTTTCAACACGCCGAATTATTAAAAATGATTTTTTTTTTTAGATATTTGATTTTTGTATAGATTAAAAAATTTATTTTCATACAGGTATACAAAATGAGCGAATCTTAAGAATGTACAAATCTTTTCTTAAAAAGTATAAATAACACAAAAAAGTATAGGGGAGACCGGGGCAAAATGGTATAGCGGGGCATAATGGGACCGGGGCAAAATGGGACCGGGGCAAAACGGGTTTGGGGCAAAATGGAATAGTGAAAATCAACACTGCTGGAAAATACGTCATTGGGGCAAAACGGGACTGGGGCAAAATGGGCCGGAGAAAATCAGGCTCCTCAGAAAGAGGCGGTTGGGGCAAAACGGGATCGGGGCAAAATGGGACAGTGGAATAATTCGATGCAGAAACGAAAGAAATGCAGGGGTAAAAAACGAGGGGTAATAAATGAGTGAAAACAGGTTTTATTGAATGTTACACGATATTTGGGTCACACTCTACTTACGATACTATAATTTAACGGTGGCAATGTTTAATTTTTATTGCTTGTTTAACTAAGCTAATTTTTATCGGCACAATTATCGCAAACGGACTCGATTAAGTTATCGTCAGCATGGGCACATGAATAGTGGGCCCATTCGTTATTAAAGTTTGTTAAACAATTACTTTTGATTCTGCGGTCAGAACTGTACCAAACTTGACGTAAATTGTTATTTGAGCCTTCTTATTCGATTGGTACAATTTCTTTGTCGTTATTAATTATTTAAATAATCAAGTAATTTTTATAATCTGACGCGTGCAATTTATGGTTTTTTTAATTTTTATCTTTCTTTGTTTTTTTTTAATTTATTTTTTGCCAACTGCACGTTACTGATACTGATTTTCAAGCCATTGATGAAAATCTAACTCTTGTCAATTTTTACGTAAATTGTTTTATGAAACTAGGACCGCCGCTCCCCATGAAATCGACGGATATGTGTCGACAAATATATCGGTCAGTCCGTATTATCTGCGTATATGTGGACGGAAACGAACCACAAGCACCATTTAGATTAGATTATGTTTCAACAGCTCTTTCATAGAGCCGAAGCATGTATTTTCCTGTCATCCCATTTTGCCCCAAATTCAGCGGGCTGCGACACTTCATTTTTGTGTGTCCCATTTTGCCCCTATCCCATTTTGCCCCAAATCAAGCACCAAGAAACTTCATTTTTTGCTATCCCATTATGCCCCGATCCCATTATGCCCCAGTGCCGTTTTGCCCCGGTACCGTTTTGCCCCGCTATACCATTTTGCCCCGGTTTCCCCTATCTTAAAAATCGATTTGAATCACATCACTGAAATATGTTATGTTTCGACATGCCGAGTTTTTTTCTCGTGACTTTTCACATATTTTCGATTCAAACGTGGTGAGAATTCTCAAACGGCGTTCATCGGGGAACAGTACAGAATCCAATTGGATCCCAATGAGGATTCGCTACGGGCGGTGTCCCTAACAAATTCCTATAGACGTATAGGTGCTTCTTGCAACTCCCCAACAAATTTGTGCACGGGATGACGAAAGGAAATTTTTCTGCGAGATCCAACAAATTCCGGTTGAGAATTTTAAATAAAAAATTCTGAAACGACGTCAATCGAGAAATAGCGTGGAATCCACTTGGATTCCAATGTGGATAGGAAGGAACACCACCCTGCGTGCGGTGTCCCTACCAAATTCCTATAGGGATGTTGTAGGATCTGGGGATTCCCCAACAAATTTCTGTACGGCTATCTACAATCTTCTCCTGTGATATTGAATTTTGCATGGTTGTAACGCACCGGAAATGAATTCTTTCCAATTTATGAAATTGCCTTTTCGTCGATTCAGGATATGAAAATCACTTGTCCATTTTATGGATCCTCGTTAGAGATACAGGACTTCAAATAAAATTTAAAAAAAGATTTTGGATCATCATAAAAAGTAGGAAAAAATAGAAAAAACGTTGCCTTTCAACGATGCAAACTTCAACGTAAAATTTGTTGTACCCGACTCTCGATACTTCAAATGCACTCTACATCATTGCTTAGTATGAATTCGTCTTCGTATACACTGCGTAGGCGTTTCCAATGCGACACGAGACAGAGAGAGGGAGGGAGATTGATTGATTGATTGTTTATTATATGCCTTGGTATAACCTTTAGGCAACAAAGTACAACTAAGGAAAAATAAATGATTAAAGTATAAAAACTATAAGAACAACACTTAAAGTGGTTAAATTAACGAGAGCGAGCGAGAGAGAGAGAAAGAGAGAGAGAGAGAGAGAGAGAGAGAGAGAGAGAGAGAGAGAGGCGAAAGTACCATAGGGGAGCAATAATCGAGTTGAAAATTTGCCGGCAGAGTGATAAGAAATACTCGGAGAGCAGTGACGCGACACGTTATATGCGCTCGGTCTATACGGTACATAAATTGCTAAAGTTTGGCCGTATAGCGCTTCGGTCAATCTTTGCACAGGGAGAGATTGATCGATCTGAAGGGATTACTGTGACGGAGTATGAGAGATAGACGAGCCACGGAGAAACAGAAAGAGAGAGAGAGAGAGAGAGAGAGAGAGAGAGAGAGAGAGAGAGAGAGAGACCGAGAGAGACAAAGAGAGACCCCTAGGAGCAGAAAGAGGAACAGAGACAAAAAGCGAAAAAGCTGATATTAGGTTTGGAAAGGAAAGGTTTCGTGGCTGCTCGTCATCTTGCCATATATCTACAGAGAACAGAAACTGTCCCGGGCATAGCAGTTGGATCGACGATACCCAAAGGGCACCATATATGATATTTACATGCATACACCATAGTCTCAACGTGTGGCTTTGTGGGCAGGAATAGATGAAGTAGCCTGCGAATTTAATATTTGTCAATTCAACACATCCATACCCATCCATGCATGAATGGCCGGATCATTTTAGAGACATGTATCTTTGGGTATCGTTTTCGTAGCAGCCAATCGTCCCCACACTCAACATTGCATAAACGCCAATGTCCTCAAAGCGCCGTTATCAACGAGGGGGTTGGGTAATTTCTGAAGACCGTCCACAAAACAGCCATCAAACGTATAACAGATTAAGAACGTCCATTCTCGATGTGCATACGTGTAGGAGGACCAGAGGGCTTATGGTTGGGATTATATGTATGGGTGTGGGTGTACATCTAAGCCGAACGTGCTCTATCGCAGTTGGTACGCGCGCAGTCCTCTTTGCTGGTGATTAGGTCATCGTTGCTGTCCCCAACGTCGCGTGGCACTCGCCCACCCACACGCAAACGCCTCCTTTCATCTCTATCCTCATGTATATGGGTGTATATATATATATATGTAGCGTTCATTTGGCCACGACGCAAGGCCCTTTACGACGATATCGATCCTCCGAATAGCATCGTGACCAATTCTCATCAGGATATCCCATCTCGCTACCAGTCTATGATAGGTCAGGGCAAGACCGAAGTGGATTTCATCCCGATACCGCGGGTTTCCAACTGCTCCTGATTATCGCTGAATCGATTACATATGTCGTTTTTTCGCGACATAACGTGGCCGCAATCCACCCCGCTTCGTGCCACTGCAAAGACTAGGCATGACTTGGCATGCTTGACGTGTGTTCAAAGTATGTTGAAGTAACACAACATAAAGACACGCCTTGCCATGTTCATTCTACACACTTATGCATTTGGTAACACGCGATGCGTTAACTTTCCACACGTGACTGTGCAATTTTTACGCATTACATTATTACACACGTTCGTAGCTGTCCTCAGTAATAACAGGCTTATTCGAACGCACATAAAGCATGTGGAATCAACATACAAGACGCAATTTTATGCACATTGAACTATACAACACACGTCGGTAGCAACACACGAGCTCTGACACATCAGAGCGAAGAAGTTTCAGATTCCCAAGACTCACACGCTCTAGGTGAACCTAAAAATCAAAAGAAAAGTGAGAGTTGGATAAACGGAAAAATTCACGAAATTTTTACTATAATATTCGTTGATGAAAAAGTACTTTAGAAAAATAATTTCTAAAGAAATTGAGGTTCACATAGACGGTAACTATATTATCTAAACGTATGGAGAATTTGAAATCATCGTTAAGGGGTGGGGCCACTGTAGCGGGGAAAAAAATAAGTATATTTTGGGATTTTTTTAGCGGGACAATGGAATAAATAAAAATTCTGAGAAAGGTCCTTTATGGTACATATCATAAACTGTATAAAGTATTTTTTTCAAAGTAACATGAAACAAGATGGCGGCTGCACAGCTTTTCTTCGACGAAGTCTTTTTTCATAGGCGCGCGGCCGGATCAACGGCACCTGCAATTTTTTATTTACAGTGAATGACATTTTTTTTCGATTATACGTGTAAATAGCTACAGAAGTTCGTAGGATTTTCTTGATGTATCGAATTTTGCGAAAACAGCGCGTTTTTTTAAATCAAAGCTCAAAATTCTCAAACAAACATCGTCCAATAATTGTTTAAAAAAAACTATGTAATACATCGAGAAAATCCTCCGTACTTCCATGCAGAATGTAATTGTGAATATACAGTTAAAATTTCAAGTCAATCGGTCAACATTTATTCGAGTTATGAGTCCGGCTGACTTGAAAAATGTAGTTTCGAGAAAAACACGTTTAATGTTTTCGGTACGGATTGCATCGGACTGAGAGGGGCAGCGCCAAAATTCAAAATAGAAGTATTTAGACGTTTTGCCACCTTAATCCTTTGAGTATGTCATTTTTGAGATTTTAAGGCATCTTTTAAGAAAAAAAATCGATTTTTTGAAATTTCTACAGTGGTCTTACCCCTTAAGATAGTTCCTGCGTTATCTTGTACGAGATTCAAAGTGGTTTTCAGGAAAACGCGTTTATAGTTCCAGTACTGAAACATTTTGTGACTAATGACCTACCGATTGGTCTGCGATTCCGGGGCCATAAAGTTGTCCCTCAGCTTCCTCGTGGAGTTTATTTTCGGACGTGTTCTTCACGTTATGAAGAGATTCCCCCTCTTAATTGTCGGAAACATAGATGGTGCGAAATATTTTTTTCGCGATCTTTATTTAAAGTTTATTAAAAAATATAGTCTATTCAAAAACGTCATTATTTTTTAAAGACTAAATTTTAAAAAATCGTTGATTCAAAAAATTACATTTAAAAAAGTCGTGTATTTTTTTTAACATGTGT
Organism: Ophion slaviceki; assembly: GCA_944452715.1. Lineage (NCBI taxonomy): Eukaryota > Metazoa > Arthropoda > Insecta > Hymenoptera > Ichneumonidae > Ophion > Ophion slaviceki. Next base: position 36,266,248 of record OX101789.1, read on the forward strand.
GCGGGCAATAGGTAGAATACGTGGGTACGAGTTATGGAAATTGTGTTGCTCGTATTCCTTCGGGATGCTCATTGCCAACCCATATAGGGTCGCCTGTCGTAACAAAAATGCCAGCATTCAGCCATTAAACGGTTTTCTGATAATCGGCCAATAATTCGTCGACCAGCATTGGCGTACTGTAGGCGAATAAACGGCTTGCCAGATCTATGCCAGCCATTCGTGGGCCAATACTATCGCACCGATAATATGGCGATCAGCATTGGGGTATCGTAGGTGGATGAACGGCTTGCCAGATCTATGCCAGCCATTGATGGGCCAATACCATCGCACTGATAATATGGCGATCAGCATTGGAGTATCGTAGGCGGATGAACGGCTTGCCAGATCTATTCCAGCCATTGATGGTTTGTTTTTGGGCGTTTTGCAAATGCAGGTCGTTAAACTGTAACACGTAAAAACCAGGGATGAGGTTTCGAAAAGCATATCCCACTGATGAAGCTGAAATTTTGCACCGCCCTTCTTTTCAATATTTTAAGAGAACCTTTAAAAGGATATTGGCGACTAGCAATAGTTTTCGATATATCGTATATTGAAAGTTATTTATTGTACTGCGCTTCTACTATATTAAGTAAACCCAAACAAACCCATCCCACATGGCAAGTGATATGCACATACGGGCGAGCACTGTTTGCCAGGAAGCAGCGCGGCCGGAGGAGTGGGGGGTGTCTATCGGATATATAGATATACTCGTATGGCGTGAAATAATAAACTTTACAATGCGATGTATCGAAAACTATTGCTAGTCGTCAAAAATCCGTTAACGGTTTCTCTTAGGATAATGAGAGGAAGTTCGGTGCAAAATTTCAGCTCGATCAGAGGAGTATGCTTTTCGGAACTTCACCCAAAACGAGCGAGTTATTTTTACAGCCTAAATGGACCAAAAAAATTGTCGGTAAACTTTAATGTGACGAATAAAATTATCGACATAAAAGTACGGAACGAACAAACGATGGATTCTGTAAGTGTTAGAATGGCTAAGTGGGTAGGGCGCTCGACACTAGAACGAAGTCCGCAGGTTCGATCCCGATGAAAGGTAAAAACTTGAACAATGCAGAAAGCGTTTTTAATACAATTATTCTATGTACATGGACACAAGTAAAGCATAAGAAAACAAAAAAGATACTACTAGAATTTTTATATTCATAATTTGTCAATTTTTTGTTTTTCATTTCCGGCAGAAGATCTGGCAGCCGTTGCTGGGCCAATATAGGCGTATGATAGTTGGCCAAGTGTTAGCAGCCATTCATGGTTTACCATTACCAACCATGCATGGTGCGGATCTGGCCCGTTTATATAGCCATTACCGCGCCATCGATTGTTCTCTGGCAACCAGTCGTGGGCCATTACTGTGCCTATTGTAAAACCCTATTTGGGAATATGACATGACAGCGATGAGGACACTGACTTACTTTGTGTAATGGAAAGCTTCTTATTGTTCGGCTTATCTAGCTGTCTGTGCTGGCCTCCGTATATGTTTGATCGATTTTTTTTATTGCTGGAATAAATTATATATACATACAGGAATGGAGAGAAAATGATTAAGCGACGGTATGAAATATTCATGGTAACTCGAAAAGGATGGGTAGGAAAATGTGAAAAAAATGTGACGGAGAGAACGGAAAAGCGAGAGGGTGAAATGGCGCGTTTTGGGTTTAGTGTTAGAACGCGCATGGTCGTTACGATCCTCGTTCGAGGGATTCGCGATGGTGTACCCATATAAAAATCTATATATATATATATATATGTTTACATAAAAATGTGTCGCGAGCCCATTCCTACCGAGCCTGCATGACGAATACTTCCCGAGCCACAAGACATCTCCATGTACATTTTGTCCTCCCTGCTAGGTCCGATGATCACTTCTCGGATGATAAAGTTAACATTGATTCAACTGACTCTCACGAAGGGGACGATGAACCGTGCACTTTATATCTATACTTCGAAGTTTCTCAATAGAGGGTCCCATACGAAATTGCACCGAGGCGAGGGTTCGTCCTTCCGAATAGACTCGCGCAAATCCCTCAAATATCGTGCCGCAAGGGGAAGAAACTACAGCGATTTACAAACTGTGAATCAATATCCTTCCATTGTTCGGTAATGTTCGTGACAAAATGAATAGCTCACTTGCAGAGGGATGCTCCGAATTTCGTTGTGCTATATGCATTTGGGTATACAAATATAGTTTTGACTGGAATTGATGCTGGAGTTTGATGGATGTTTGACGATCAGCAGAGTTCTTCCTTGACTATTTGATGTTGACATTTGCGGTAATTAGTAGGGATAATTATATTTGTCGATTGTTAATTTGTTGGAAAATTCGTCGGGTCATCTATAAATAGAGATATCATCTCGCGAGCTACTGCGTATATATATATATACATATTTCAAGATAATACTTAATTGTATTATAACTATATCACTAATTATGATACAATTCATTTTTTTATTTACTCTAAATGTTTATATTATATACCTACATTTTAAAAACGCATATATCTATATTTAAATCTTTTATATATTTGTTATACAAATATATCAAGTTGGCACATAAATAATAAGTGATTCGCCTAGGCATATACCCTGACGAATCACTCATTACTTGATTAATTCGAAAAAAAATAGCAGGACAAATGGGCCCGTAATGAGACTAGTCTTAAATATCATAGAATTGGTCACTCTATTTTAAAGAATTTTTTGAAAAAAATATAAAAAAAGTCAATCATCTATTAAAATAATAGTTTTCACCTTAGAAGCAAAAAAAACTTTGACATTGATAATTGATCATTTTTTCATATTTTTTTAACGAAAGTATGCTTAAAAATGAAGAAATATTAAATGGTGACATTTGTCGATATCTCAATTAGTTCAGGAGTTATCAGCGTTTGAACGTTGCCAATATATCCGAAATCAAAATTTTTAGAAAAAATTATAATTTCTAAAAGAGAAGAGATAAAAATCTAAAAATTAGCGTGGATATTCCTATCATGGGGTACAATTTTACAAAAAATCAGGAAAACCAAAAATGCTCAGAATTACGGGCTAGGTGAAATGGAGTGGAATGTCCCACACACACACACACACCCGCGCGCGCGCACACACACGTACATATATACTTGAAATATTAAACAAAAATTAGTTGCATTATAATGATTTATATTGTAATTCGGTTAGTTTATTGTAAGTAGTAGTGTTAAAAAAAGCGTGTCAAGTTAAACCTTCCGTTGACAGACTTATCGCTGGCCGCGATTTTAACATACCAAGTCAATTTGTCTCTGATGGTACTTTATCCACCTTCTATTAACAACTATTAACATAAAAAAATATTGAAAATTTACAAGTTTGTAAACGTGAGCGTTTTATTCAAAATTCGTCCGAGTCAAAATGACCCAGTGTGTCAACGAAAAGTTGAGCTCACTACTTCAAGTCAATAAACTTTTTCCCCATGTAATTTGTATGAAAAAATCGCTTTTTACGATTACATTTTAATAACTCAACAGCTAATCAATACTCACAAGGAACATCCCTCAGGTGACACCCTTCGATTTTGTTGAAATTTCGATCTGTTATAAAGTACCGAAAAGTAAGCGATACGTTTTTTTTATCGGCGGAAAACGGTTTTAAGGGGTAAAACCACCCCTTAATATAGGGGTGGTTCACCCCTTAATTTTTTTTGCAATATCACTATAGTGGATTTTTCATTGCTTGGGATTAGAAGAGTTTTCGTTTTTGTTTAATTAAAATCGGTGGATTCCTTGGGTGTGAAACTGCTATATTACCCCTAGAGATGCTTTTTTTCGAGGGGTGGTTTCACCCCTTAAGACCGTTTTCCGCCGATAAAAAAAAATACGTATCGCTTGTTTTTCGGTGCTTTATAACATATCCAAATTTCAACAAAATCGAAGGGTGTCACCTGAGGGATGTTCCTTGTCAGTAAATCAAGTGGACGATTTTTGAAGTTCACGTTCAGAGCGTTCAGCAGCCTTTTAAAAATCTTGGTATCATTCTCTTGACACGATCCGTAGCACAGAAAAATGCCTTTTCCTATTTTTAATAGAAATACAAGCAGTTTTCACATAAGTATTCAAAGTATCCTTGCTTCGAAATAAACTCATGATCTCTACTTCACCGCGTCGAGATATTCCACGAATCTGTCGTTCTCAAACAATATGAACGCGGTGAGATTCATTTTTACCATTGTTTTTTTTTTTCAATTAAAAAAATGCAGTACCGAAACCTCCGAACGCTGTGTAGAGGGTTCCATTATAAAGCCGATTAGAGTGAAACAACAATGTGAAAAAACGAGTAGCAATCTCCTGTATCAAATATGGACTAGCAAATGGAAGTAGAATTCCGAAAAAAAGTAGAAAGGCTGCGCAAAAAGTAGGTTGCCCCGCAAACAAAAAAGGTTAAACCAACAGAAATAAAAACGGATATTTCCAAGTGAACGAAGCGCTATAAAATACTAAACAAATGACAGCAACATTGGAAATGAACAAAAAAATGGAAAATGAAATTGGAACGTTTCGACTGACGAGATTTAAAAAAAAGACGTATAAATGCAGTTACGAATTCGTTAAATGGAACATTGGTTCTTTTTTCGATTCTCTTTGTTTTTTCGTTATTTGGAAATGATTTAATTCCGAAACAGCCCGAGCTGAAATGTACTTTGTGCAGCATTCATGCCGACGTTTTTTCGCTAGTTGGCTGGCAGGGAAAAGCCGGAGGAGCAATTACGTACGATGGCGTATGCGCTGTACGTTCGATCGGGCAAAAGTCAGTCCGCGGTTCGCGTTACCGTTAAGGCCATGTGCCACACGCCAGAAAATTTCGACGCGGCCTCTCGTTACGTCGGTAGCGCAGATCTCGTAGTTTTTAGCTACGAGTCGCTACCGACGGACAGCGCAGCGATCGCGAATTCGGTCTCGATGCTTCGCACTGGGACGAAGAGTCGAAGCCAAATAGACGGCGATCGCTGAGCGCGCGCGTGTGTGTGTGTTTGCTACGCCGCGCCGACCGCGTGGAGAAAGAACGAATACATTCTCGCACGCCGTTCGGACGTACGCAAGCACCTTACATCTATGTGTGTATCACACAAGTCATACAAGTATGCGTAGCGACCATGGTACACTTGTATTGGAAGCATGCGCTCGCTCGGCAGGAGAGCGGTGAAACTTTGTTGCATTTTACTTTGTATATGCAGCCATCGAATCGATTTTTTTTCGACGACGGCCACAACCAAAAGACTCAGGCATTTTCCCATACTTTTTTAATTCATTTAAACAAATAAGCTCGAACACAATTTGTTACATCGATGCCGCTTATCGTTAACGATATCGATAGCTGCCAAAATTTCGAGCGACCGAAATTGCTCGAAACTCACTCTACAAAAGAGTGGTAAAATTTTACAATGCTCATTATTTAAACAAATGTGTTCAGCATTTTTATCTCTGCCAGGGTTCATATTTAGCAGCATTTTTGCTGGTCAGCTTCTCGAACAATCAAGATCGCTAGCCTCGCTCTACGGAAGAGCGGTGAAATTTTGCGATCGCGCATTGTTTAAACAAATGCCCTCGAATCGTTTTTTTGTCGACGGCGATCATCGGTGGAAATTTCTTTATGGTTGAACTTTCTAGCAAACGGGGTTTGCTAGAGACTCGTATGGTGGAAGGGTGCATTTTCCCATTCTTTTTTAATTAATTTAAACAAATAAGCTCAAAGACTATTTGGCATCTCGGTGTCGCTCATCGTCGACGAATTCGATGTCTGCTAAAATCTCGAGTCTCGACCGAGATCGCTCGAGACTCACTCTACAAAAGAGTTGTGAAATTTTACAATGCTTTTTGTTTAAACAATTGCGATCGGCATTTTTTTCTCTGCCATGGCTTATCTTCGGCTGGCTGTCTGCGGTCGACCAAATTCGCGAGCGAACGAGATCGACCGGGTCTCACTCTGCGAAAGAGTGGTAAAATTTTATTATTACTAAATTATTACTAATTACGCTAAAAAAAATCGTTTAGCATGTTTTCTCTCTGCCGGAATTCATCTTCGGCAGGTTTCTCCAAAGATCGAATTTTCTAGCAATGACGATCGGAGAAGTCTCGCTCTACAGAAGAGCGGTAAAATTTTACTATCGCGAATTGTTTAGAGGTCATCGGTGTAAAATTTTCAAAAAATCGTTTTGTTGGAAGCACTTTAAAAAAATCCTTGGAAACTTAAAAAATTTTACAATGCTCTTTGTTTAAACAATTGCGATCGGCATTTTTTTCTCTGCCATGGCTTATCTTCGGCTGGCTGTCTGCGGTCGACCAAATTCGCGAGCGAACGAGATCGACCGGGTCTCACTCTGCGAAAGAGTGGTAAAATTTTATTATTACTAAATTATTACTAATTACGCTAAAAAAAATCGTTTAGCATGTTTTCTCTCTGCCGGAATTCATCTTCGGCAGGTTTCTCCAAAGATCGAATTTTCTAGCAATGACGATCGGAGAAGTCTCGCTCTACAGAAGAGCGGTAAAATTTTACTATCGCGAATTGTTTAGAGGTCATCGGTGTAAAATTTTCAAAAAATCGTTTTGTTGGAAGCACTTTAAAAAAATCCTTGGAAACTTAAAAAATTTTACAATGCTCTTTGTTTAAACAATTGCGATCGGCATTTTTTTCTCTGCCACGGCTTATCTTCGACAGGCTGTCTGCGGCCGACCAAATTCGCGAGCGAACGAGATCGACCGGGTCTCACTCCGCGAAAGAGTGGTAAAATTTTATTATTACTAAATTATTACTAATTACGCTAAAAAAAATCGTTTAGCATGTTTTCTCTCTGCCGGAATTCATCTTCGGCAGGTTTCTCCAAAGATCGAATTTTCTAGCAATGACGATCGGAGAAGTCTCGCTCTACAGAAGAGCGGTAAAATTTTACTATCGCGAATTGTTTAGAGGTCATCGGTGTAAAATTTTTGAAAAATCGTTTTGTTGGAAGCACTTTAAAAAAATCCTTGGAAACTTAAACAATTTTACAATGCTCTTTGTTTAAACAATTGCGATCGGCATTTTTTTCTCTGCCATGGCTTATCTTCGGCAGGTTGTCTGCGGCCGACCAAATTCGCGAGCGAATGAGATCGACCGGGTCTCACTCTGTGAAAGAGTGGTAAAATTTTATTATTACTAAATTATTACTAATTATGCAAAAAAAATACGTTTTGCATTTTTCCTCTGCCGGAATTCATCTTCGGCAGGTTTCTCCAAAGATCGAATTTTCTAGCAATGACGATCGGAGAAGTCTCGCTCTACAGAAGAGCGGTAAAATTTTACTATCGCGAATTGTTTAGAGGTCATCGGTGTAAAATTTTCGAAAAATCGTTTTGTTGGAAGCACTTTAAAAAAATCCTTGGAAACTTAAACAATTTTACAATGCTCTTTGTTTAAACAATTGCGATCGGCATTTTTTTCTCTGCCATGGCTTATCTTCGGCAGGTTGTCTGCGGCCGACCAAATTCGCGAGCGAATGAGATCGACCGGGTCTCACTCTGCGAAAGAGTGGTAAAATTTTATTATTACTAAATTATTACTAATTATGCAAAAAAAATACGTTTTGCATTTTTCCTCTGCCGGAATTCATCTTCGGCAGGTTTCTCCAAGGATCGAATTTTCTAGCAATAACGATCGGAGAAGTCTCCCTCTACAGAAGAGCCGTAAAATTTTACTATCGCGAATTGTTTAGAGGTCATCGGTGTAAAATTTTCACAAAATCGTTTTGTTTGAAACACTTTTAAGAAATCCTTGGAACCTTAAAAATTATGATGCATATTCCTTTGTAGCTGAAAAAAAACCATTATAAAGTGGTTTTGGACCTATTTTTTAAGGAAGTCTCCGCCGCTGAAAACCGTCTTTGGCGATCTTTCATGCCGGTAGGCGCAGTTCTCAACTCTTGTAAGCCTATTGTGGGAACGAAATGACCGACTAAAAATAGTTTTATTTTCGACCAATAGGTGGCATTAGGGGGCGTCCATTAATTACGTGAGGCGTTTAGGGGGGGGGGGGGTCGAGCGAAATGTCACCCAATCTCACGTGGAGGAGAGGGGGGCTTCGGCAAATATCACGTACTTTTAGTAATTTTAGTAATTTTAGTAATCATGTAATTTTTATCACGTAGGGAGAGTCTCCCTACTACTTTACATGGTGGAGTAAATGGTACTACAACCGCAGTTACTTCTACTACAATTTATTTTCCATGAACGTATGCATTTTGAAAAATCTCACGTGAGATTAGGGGAGGGGGGAGGGAGTCGAGCAAAATCTCACGACATCTCACCAGGGGAAGAGGGGGGGGGGGGTCGAAAATCGCCAAAATCACCTCACGTAATTAATGGATGCCCCCTTAGATTACGGGAAAAAAAACTTGTTCAGCTGTAGCGTCTTTGAAACCGTTGGCTTCAAACACGTTTTTTTCAAAACCATGTTTTTGATATCGGGACGGAGCAAAACTCAAACAATGTTCGACCAATCGACTTGAAATTTTAACTGTAGTTTCTTAGATTGCTCTACCAGTCAAGGACGAGCGCTTTTTTTGATTGACTGAAAATTGTCAAAAATATATCACTTTTTATACCCAACCCCAACAAATTAAAGAAACAAAAAATTTCTTCACTTTTTAAAGTGTTTTTTGAAAGGCTGTATCAATGTTAAAAATAGTCGTATCAAGATGAAAAAGAAAAACATTATTAAGCTTCAAGTCTATAGTTTGAGATCCTTTGGCAAAATAATTTTGTGAGCTACGGTTATCGCGTAGCTCACAATCATAAGAGTAGCGAGAAAATTATTTTTCCAATTTTATTTTTCAAGGGATTTTTTACAGTTAAATCAATGCATAGGTCCGTTAGCTTGTTTATTCAGTTCCAATTTGGTTTTTTTGTGGTCTCTCTACGTCAACTTTTTGCTGAGATACCCGACTTGTAATAAAAAATGTTCCTTTTGTGTTTGATCAATGATATCACAGCAACCAATGATCGCACAGGAAATTATTGGGCAGCCTTAAGAAAGTTGAATCAACTTCGTACAAGACGCTTTCGTTGATTTTTGAGAAAAAAAAATTATTTTTCATCATTAACAGTAGTTTGAAAAATAGGACAAAAAATGACATTTTATGGTTTTTTAGTAAATCTACTACTCCATTACAAATATTGGTAGAAAGACTAATGTCACCACGTTTATTTTTCAGCTTAATGTACCCCCAATAGCCGTGTAAATTTTCAAATTGATCCACCGACCCGTTTTTCCGGACCGATCGATCAAATTGTTACAAAAGAATTAAAGGATCAAGTGTTCCTAAACATCGTGTAATCATGATCAAAATGAAAACACCCATTTTTTTCGACTATTTTTAGAACTTTGCAGTAATTGCTTGTTAAATTTAAGAAAAAAATTGAAAAATTAAAAAAAAATTCTAATCTGTTTAAATTTGTAACATTTTTCAGGAAACAATGGTGACTCGTTGTTGCCACGCTTCGGCTTTGGCGCACCATAATTTCACTCATCTTTAATTGCATTGATTAAAAGTTGATACCCCTAAGCGATATTCACTAGTCGATCTGAGAACTTGTATGCCATTAATTGTCAATATTTTCTGCGAAGGTTATTAGGGATACAAAAAACACTTTTTTCAAAAATGATCTCTCGTTTAGAAGGAGAAACCAATGAACAATTTTTTTCAAAAACTAATCTTTTTTTGGTCAATTTTTTCTACGTTTTGGTAAACAAAATTAATCTAATGTTTTTGTAAACTCTCATTTTTTTTCAATTTTTTATCATGCCTAGTTTTGAAAAAAATATTTTTTTCCATAACCCTAATAACCTTCGTAGAAAATATTGAGAATTAATTGCATAAATGTTCTCAGATCGACTATTAAATACAGCTTGGGAGTATCAATTTTAATTGATGCAATTAAAGACGAGTGAAATTAAAGAGCGCAAAGGGCGAATCGTGTAAAAAATGAGTCAGTATTGTTTCCTGAAATATTTTACAAATTAAAAAAAATGTCCATCTCTCGAATTTTGTTCTTATATTTAACAAGCAACTAGTGCCAAGTTGTGAAAAAAGTCGAAGAAAATTAGTATTTTTATTTTGATGATGATTACAAGATGTTTAGGAATAATACACTTGTTCCTTTAATTGTTTTGTAAAACTTCGATTAACTTTTGATGGAAAACGGTTCGATGAATCAATTTGCAGACTAACAGGGGTATTGGGGGTCACATTAGTCTTTGCATCAATATTTGTAACGTAGTGGTAGATTTACTGAAAATCCAGAAAAAAGTCATTTTTTGTCCTTTACCAAATAACGGTTAAGGGTGAAAAAAATCACAAAAACCAACGGGAGGGGCTGGCAAGAAATTCATTCGACTTTTCAAAGCTGCCCTCTAATTCCCGTTGCGATAATTGGTTGCTGAGATATCGATAATCAAAGACAAAAGGATCTTTTTTCATTCGAAGTCGGATATCTCAGCAAAAAAATTGACGTAGAGAGATAAAAACCAAATTAAAGCTGTATAAACAAGCTAACTGACCTATACATTGAGTTAACTGAAACAAAATTCCTTAGTCCGATGACCCCTGAAAAAAAAACAAATTTAGAATTTTTTCTCCCGGTATTTCTTATGATTGCGCGATAGCCGTAGATCACAATTTTTTTGCCGAAAGAACTCGAAACTATGATCTTGAAGCTTCAAAAGGCTTTTTTCATCTCGATGCGACAATTTTTCACATAGACACAGCGCATAAATCAAACCAAACAAACAGACCTAAACAAACCCTAAAAAATGAAGAAATTTTGTTCCTGTCATTTTTGGAGTCGTATATAAAAAATTATGGTTCAAAAAACGAACTTTTTTTTAACTCGTCTCTTTTCTTTAATTATTTTAAAGTTTCCCCTCATTTAACTGCTAAAACTAACGTAATAAACGAAAATATTTTACTCTTAGTTCCACGATTAAATTGACGATAGTTTACTGCGTTCCACGGAGAGGGTATGAGGTTGAAGTTTGCAACGTTGGAACGTAATAAAAATTAAAATTTGTTAAGTCCTTTTTTATATTTCGGCAACCTTTGCTTACAATAATCCTCCAACCATTTTTCAAGATTGTTGAAAAAAATCGTCACCGTGTACTCCCATCTAAGGGGTCACACCACTGTAGAATCTTAAAAAAATTGTTTTTTTTTTACTTGACTTAAACGATGCTTTGAACCAATTATAATAAGGGGAAAGAGTTTGGCACCTGTAAAACAAGATCCGCAGGCCCGTATGGGTCTGCGGTGGCAGTGGCTGACCCGTGTGCGAGACATCGACCGTTTTTCTCGAAACACAATTTTCAAAACGGCACGCAGCATAGCTCCAACAATTTTCATCATTTTCACTCTCAATTTTGGGTACATGTTTAAAATAACATTCCGAAGAGAAATAAGTACGGGCTTTTGTATGAGTTAGTTATAACATTAGTTATTACCGAATGATTGTCCTTTTTTTCTGTCGAAAATTAAGTTTTTAGTTTAATGCTTGCCAATTACACAAAAATTAATATTTTCACAATTCTCTACGTATTTCTCTAGCTATACTCGTGTAAATTAATAGATTTTTTTAAATTTTATTCTAAAATCAAATTTGCGTCAGCTATACTGCGTGCCGCAGAGCGTCTCAAATTCAACATGCCTCGCCAGAATGGCTCCAGCCTCACCTTTTGGCATAATTGTTTAATATAAATTTCATTTTGTTCACTTGAAAGATATGGCTAATAACATCCTTGAATATTAATATTCTCTTATTCCTCCTTCTACAAAAAAAAATCGCGAAATATCACTCAATTTTGGACGTTTACAGTGGTGTAAGCTCTTATGGTAAAACGAGCGTGCGCTCTTGATTTCTATCGATTTTGTTCAAATTTAAACCAGACATTGTTCATATTATTATGCAAGTTTGAGTGAAATTTCAGAACAGTTGACTATTTAGATTGGGAGATAATGGATTTTTTAATTGCAACTTTTAACACTGCAGGGTCTGCATAGGCCGAAAGTCAGGTCACATAATTCGGCGTACCATTCTATTGTGTTTATGGATTTTGAAAAAAAAAAAAATGATTATATAACAAACTAGTTAGGGAACGAGTGGAAAAGTTTGAATTGTCTTCACTATTCAGTTTTTCTAAAGACGTTCAGTAACGACAGAATAACTCTCGGTAAAAAATATTTATCCCCTATAATAAGAAGACATTATGCAACACCGCAGAACAGCATTGTTCAATATTTCGATAAAAAAGATAATTATTGTGTTCCTAAAGTTAAACACATTTAACGTGAAGAAAAAGATTTGCGTTCTAAACATTAATATTTCATATTGTTTATGTTATTGCATTGTGTCTTCTCATAGAGGACAAATATTTTTCACGGAAAATTACTCTGTCTAAATTTCAATACAGACCCTAGAGTGTTAAAAGTTACAATTTCAAAATCCATTATCTCCGAATCTAAATAGTCGACTGACCTGCCATTTCACTGAAACATGCATAATGATACGAATAATGTCTGGTTAAAATTTGAACAAAATTTATAAAAATCGAGAGTGCACGCTTGTTCTACCTTAACGCGTTCAACCATTGACCATTCAATTCTGTTGCCCTGGAGGTTTGGACCCGGCGACTCTGAGTATGAGATGATGGTAGCCGTAAACATTGAGATGCAAGAAGGACGTTGCGTCCTCGCCCTTTGTTTTGAAACGTACATACGTAAGCGAAAGACCTTGCATAGATTGGTGGTGCGATCCATGGTGAGATATTGTTTCTGAGCGAAGCCGAAGGGTTCAACAAGTTCCTTGAGGTCAGCCTCGCTGGTGCTCTCGCAGAGATTGGAGACAGCGGTGATATCCGGGCGGATACTGGAACTGTATACTGTGGCCGCAACAATTGATGCGGTTTCTCATCCTCGGCAGTACGTACTTGATGCCCTGGATAAATCCGATGGTCCATCTAGATGGTAAATCGATGCTACATTAGTTCTGTTTTCTACATGATAGCCCAGGTACCGTACCTACCATGTGTATGCGTACGTTATCGGTACCAGTTTAGTATGGTGAGGATACGGAACCGGTATATTTTACTATTGCACAGTGTACCAGTACCATGCTAGTAACACATACATTTGCGTGTAGTGGTGTACTACCGTACAGGTTCACCGAGGGTCTTCTATCTTTGTACATCATACCAATAGTACTCTCGGTCATCAGGGTGAAGCTATCGAGGAATCGCCAAAGGTCCACAAATAATCCGTGTTTGAGATGTGACAGTTTTGCGTTCGTAGGCAAAGGGTGTTGAACTTTCGTGCATAATTTTGGTCGCACACTGATCAGGAAATCGAGGATTTCGAGGGGTAATGGAAATGGCTACGGATCATCGAAAAATATGCTATCTGCGATTTTTTCACGAATAAATACCGAGGTATTTCTGCGAAGAGCAAATAAGCTTGAGTTTTTTGCACCGGAGCCGTTGGCTGTTTGACACATCGGCGAGCGAGAAAACAATGCGAGGGAAGATCGTGGCAAATTGCAAAGAACGTAAATTGAGGTTATAGCACGTACGTACCTTGACTTCCGGTGTTTTCTCCTTCGACTTCTCGCTGTCACTGTGTTCCTCGATCTTCTTCATGTAATCGGCCGCGGCGGTTTTCTCGTAGATTATTTCTTTGTCGTCGGTGGTGTGCCGGCGTCCTGATGCGTTCTTCACAGCAAAAAAAACTCACCAAAACGCGACGAAAACAAACTTCACTCGATCACACACACTATTTACATTCTATCACACACATCGTATGAAATATATTTCGAACGAATGTTCGAGGTTATGGCCGGAGGTTATGGCTCCGGCTTTCGACCTGTCAAAAAATAAATTGTTCCGGGAGGAGGCGAGCGCGGTCGGTAAACACAGGACGAAGCGAGCTGCGCGCCGCCAGTGAGAAAACGGATGCACTGAACGCTCGCTCCGGTACATGATATTTTGAGCTTTGTTGGTACATTTTTGCTAAATTGATGTAAAAATTTCAAAATGCTTTTTCTCCGCCATTTGTTCATGAAAACAGGTGAAACGAAGCTCAAAATGTGTGCTCTTTCACTGTCGAGAGCATGATTCGCGCCAAATTAACGAAAATGCGATGCAATGGTTAATAATTCACAGTTTTTCGCATGGTAACCACAAACTGCAAATTTTTTTTCGAAATTTTGGAAAATTTTGCGAATCATGCTCTCGGAGCACGCATCCTGCATGCACACAACAAATTTCAATCCAATTGGTTGATCCGTTTGGGAGAATTCCCATTTCAAAATTTCGATGCGGTCGGAGGCATGTGGCACATGGCCTTAAGGCGATGTGCCACATGCCTCCGACCGCTTCGAAATTTTGAAAAAAGAATTCTCCCAAACGGAACAACCGATTGGAATGAAATTTGTTGTGTGCATGCAGGACACTTGCTCCGAGGGGATGATGCTCTCCGTTATCCAAAATTTCCAAAAAAAAATTACAGTTTGTGGTTACCCTGCGAAAAATGGTGAATTATTAACCATTGCATCGCATTTTCAGTGATTTTCTGAGCGTCATCCTCTGGACCGCAAAAAAGCACACATTTTAAGCTTTGTTTCACCTGTTTTCATGAACAAATGGCGGAGAAAAAGCATTTTGAAATTTTTACATAAATGTAGCAAAAATGTATCGACTAAGCTCAAAATATCAGTTACCGGAGCGAGTGTTCAGTTTATCCGTTTTCTCACTAGCGGCGCGCAGCTCGCTTCGCCTTTTTTTACCGACCGCGCTCGCCTCCTTCCGGAACAATTTATTTTTGACAGGCCGAAAGCCTGAGCTATAACCTCACACATTCGTGCGAAATATATTTCAAGCGATGTGTAAAAGTGTGTGATAGAGTGAAGTTTGTTTTCGTCGCGTTTTGGTGAGTTTTTTTTTGACGTGAAAAACGAAACGAGCCCGGTGGTCGAGGACGTCGCCTCAGCTCGCCGGCACACCACCGACGAGAAGTAATCGACGAGAAAACCGCCGCGGCCGATTACACGAAGAAGATCGAGGAACATAGTGACAGCGAGAAGCCGAAGGAGAAAACACCGGAAGTCAAGGTACGTACGTGCTATAACTTCATAACTTCAATTTACGTACTTTGTTATTTGCCACGATTTTCCCTCGCATTGCTTTCCCACTCGCCGATGTGTCAAACAGCCAAGGGCTCCGATGCAAGAAAACTTTCATCTCCGATGAAAGAGATGGTACCCTACGGTGTACCTGTACGGTAGTACATGCTACACGCAAATGTACGTGTTACTAGTATGGTACCGGTACACTGTGCAATAGTAAGATATACCGGTTCCGTATCCTCACCATACTAATGCTAGTACCGATACGGTACGCACACACGTGGTAGGTATGGTACCTGGGCTATCATGTAAGAACCAGAACTAAAATAGCGTCGGATTTATCATCTAGATGGACCATCGGATTTATCCAGTGCAGCAAGTACGTACTGCCGAGGATAAGAAACCACGTCAATCGTCGTAGCCACAATATATAGTCCCGGTGTCGAGAGGATATCACCGCAGTCTCCAATCTCTCTGAGAGCGCCAGCGAGGCTGACCTCAAGGAACAATATCTCGCCATGGATCGCACCACCAATCTGTGCAAGGCCTTTCGCTTACGTATGTATGTTTCAAAACAAAGAGCGAGGACGCTAGGGCCTTCTTACGTTGCAATGGTTACGGCTACCATCATCTCATACTCAGAGTTGATGGGTCCAAACCTTCAGCCCAACAGAATTGAATGCTCAACGGTTGAACGTGTTAAGGTAGAACAAGCATGCGCTCTTGATTTTTATAGATTTTGTTTGAATTTTAACCAGACATTGTTCGTATAATTATGCATGTTTCAGTGAAATTTCAGAACAGTCGACTACTTAGATTCGGAGATAATGGGTTTTGAAATTGCAACTTTTAACACTGCAGGGTCTGCATTGAAATTTAGACAGCGTAATTTTTTGTAACAAATATTTGTCCTCTATAAAAAGACACAAGGCAATAACATGAGCAATATAAAATATTAATGTTTATAACGCAAATATTTCTTTTTACGTTAAAAGTTTTCAACTTTAGAAACACGATAATTATCTTTTTTCTCGACATATTGAACAATACTGTTCTACGGTGTTGCATAATGTCTTCTTATCATAGGCGACAAATATTTTTTACCGAGAGTTATTCTGTCGTTACTGAACGTCTTTAACAAAACTGAATAGCAAAGACAATCCAAACTTTTTTCACTCGTTTCCTAACTAGTTTGCTATCTAATCATAATTTTTTTTCAAAATGAATAACCCAATACAAAATGAATAACCCAATAATAGTACGCCGAATTATGTGACCTGACTTTCGGCCAATGCAGACCCTGCAGTGTTAAAAGTTGCTATTGAAAAATCCATTATCTCCCAATCTAAATAGTCAACTGTTCTGAAATTTCACTCAAACTTGCATAATAATATGAACAATGTCTGGTTAAAATTTGAACAAAATCAATAGAAATCAGGAGCGCACGCTCGTTTTACCATAAGGGCTTACACTACTGTAAACGGCCAAAATTGAGTGATATTTCGCGATTTTTTTTTGTAGGACAAATGAGAGACTATTAATATTCAAGGATGTTATTAGTCATATCTTCGAGTGGCCGAAATGAAATTTATATTAAAAAATTATGCCAAAAGGTGACGCTGAAGCCATTCTGGTGAGGCATGTTTAATTTGAGACGCTCTGTGGCACGCAGTATAGCTGACGCAAATTTTATTTTAGAATAAAATAAAAAAATTCTATTAATTTACACGAGTATAGCTAGAGAAATACGTAGAGGATTGTGAAAATATTAATTTTTGTATAATTGGGGAGCATTAATCCAAAAACTTGATTTTCGACAGAAAAAAGGATAATCATTTCGTAAATTACTAATGTTATAACTAACTCATAGAAAGTCCCGTATGTATTTCTCTTTGGAATATTATTTTAAACGTGTACTCAAAATTTGGAGTGAAAATAATGAAAATTTTTTTTGTTATGCGGCGTGCCGTTTTGAAAAATTGTGTTTCGAGATAAACCAGCGTAACGCAGAGTTTCTTCTCCGTTCCCTGGTGGACTATGGACAAAATATTTCCGATGAAACTTTTCGAGGAGAATAAGCCACTGTCCGGGCTGAATCTCCGTCGTCTGATGACATCAGCACCGTACCCATACCTTCATGAGGCGAGCGGTGGACAAAGTGTATATGAATCGTGGTCGAGGTATTTGTTTAAATTTATTAAAACGGACGGTAAGATGTCACCACCTTTCCACAGGGCAAGTCTTTAGTAACTCGGAAAGCCGAAAGTTGAATTGTTGTAAAAAATTATTGAAAACTTTCTATTTTGGTAAAGTCAGCATTTTATTTCAAATTCGTTCAGGTCAAAATGACGCAGTGTGTCAAGGAAGGAGAACACCACCGTCACTGCCCATTTTCGACCATTTTTTTAGATTTTTAAAAAAAGAAACCAATAAAGTACATGGTCAAAAGAACTTTTCGGCTTTATCAGGTATATATTGAAGTATGTAAAAAGAGTTTATTTGTCAAAAGAACAGAAAATCGCTGTGTACGAGTTGTTATAGCACTACTGGTTTTCAGTCAACCCTCTCCATAGTGTTGAAGTTTGCATCGTTGGAACGCAACGAAAGCTCTTGCTGACATTTTATTTTTTAATATTTTTATTGTTATAGAAAATCTTTTTTTTTTAAGATTTATATTGTAGATCGCTAAATAAACATCTTAAAAAATAGTTAGAAGATTTTTGTGAGCAAGATTTGCAAAAATAAATTAAAGGAATTCACGAATATTAATTTTCGTTGCGTTCCAACGATACAAACTTCAACCTCATACTCTCTCCACGGAACGCAGTAGAACTATCGTACATTTAATCCTGGAACTAAGAACGAAATATTTTTGTTAATTATGTTAGTTTTAGAAGTCAAGTACGGGGAAAAATTTCAAAATAATTATAAAAAAATCGTAACGAGTTTGAAAAAAAGTTCGTGTTTTCGACCATAATTTTTATATACTACTCCAAATAATTAAAGGAACAGAAAATTTCTTCATTTTTTCGAGTCTTTTTTGAAGCGCTGCATTTATGTGAAAGATGGTCGCATTGAGATAAAAAAAGCCTTAGAAGCTTCAAGTTTCTAGTTTCGCGATTTTTTGGCAATTTTTTTTGTGAGCTGCGGTTTTCACTCTATCATAAGAATAGCGGAGGAAAAAAATTGCCAAATTTATTTGTTTTTTTTTTCAAGGTTTCAGGGGCTAGTTAATTTTTTTCCCACGTAACTCAATGTATAGGTCCGTTAGCTTGTTGATTCAGCTTTAATTTGCATTTTTTGTTTCTCTACGTCAGTTTTTTGCTGAGATATCCTACTTTTAATAAAAAAGATCCTTTTGTCGTTGTTCATCAATATCACAGCAACCAATGATTGCAACGGAAATTAAAGGGCAACTTTGAAAACTTGAATAAATTTCCTACCAGCCCCTTTCGTTGATCTTTCAGAAAAACATTTTTTCACCCTTAACATTAATTTGAAAAAAGGACAAAAAGTGACTTTTTATAGTTTGTCAGTAAATCTACTATTACCTTACAAATATTGATGGAAACACTAATGTTGCCGCGTTTTTTTTTTCAAGCGTAATATAGCCCCAATAGCCCTGTTAATTTTCAAATTGATCCATCGAACCGTTTTTCCGGACTCATTGATCAATGTTTTACAGAACAATAAAAGGCACAAGTGTATTGTTTCTAAACATCGTGTAATCATCATCAAAATGGAAAGACCAATTTTCTTCGACTCTTTTCACAAATTTGCACTAGTTTCTTGTTAAATTTAAGGTATTCCTTTCACGAACCCAAATATTTTACACTTAACTGATTTTCGTCTATAATGAAGTAAAAATGCATCCCAGTATACTGGTAAAATTTCAAGCCAAGTTACCGCACCTTTAACGAAAAATTACGGCCCTCAAAATCGTCTCATTTATACGGCGCTTTATGGACATGTCACGCTGGCCACATTTCTATCTAATAATTTATACACTAAATAACTTCAGATGCCTGATATAAACTGCTCACAGGTGTGAAAAAGTCTAAAGATTCCGTAACGACAATAAAAACAGAGGGTCACCGAACGTTTAAAGAAAATATTAATGTTAAAACTTGACTTGAAAAATGTGACTAACAGATGAATTTTTGTAGCCGCGACGTTTCAAATAAATGTAAAACTGTCTCAATCTACTAAATTTGCACGAAATGTTTATTCTAGTTTATCGTTGTGTATAATAATCCATTCTAACTTATTTTTTTATTAAGCGCAATTGTAATTTTCCGACGATTCAGAAGGCCCTGCTTATGCCCCCACAAAATACGGCCCTACGCAAAAGGGATGGGTGGGGGTAAAAATGTCGAATGACCATATATAGAACGACAAACATTTCGAAACGACAGAATTATGAACTCTCAAAATAACGAAGGTTAAATCATTCGAAATTTTATCTTTCGACTGATAAAAAAATCGAATGACTATAAATCGAACCATTATTTATTGGAGAGGTAATTTATTAGAAAACGAATATTCAGATTGTCTGAAATTCGGAACATAAAAATACAGAATCGAAAAATGTAGAACACCCATATCTCCGAAACAGAAAATAGCGAGTGCCTAATATGCGTAATACCGTCTATGGCGAAAAGCAATATATCGAAACGCAAAATGTCGATGGCCCGAAATGTAGAACGCCGAAAGGTCGAACGACCAAAATGGCGAACGTGGTGGGGCCCGTCACGTGGGATGACTGTCTTACGATATTTTAGCCTACAGACCGCCAGCGCCATCTCGCAGCTTCACTCTGAGGCGCAAGTGACGTATTGCTCGATTCGCCATTCGGGCCGTTCTACATTTTGACCCTCCGCGATTTCAACCACTCTACTTTTTGGCCGTTCGCTTTAATGATTTTCTGCATTGTGAACCATCGCCATTTTTTTAATTCGGAGAATTGTCGTCTCGAATTATTTGGTGTTATGCATACAGGCCCATCGATTTTATGTTTTTCGATATTTTATTAAATCTGATTTTTGTTTTTCGCTATATATCAACTTCCGAGATGTTCATATTCGTAATTGTTATTTTCGACTTCACAGGCTCTAGTAAGATTGATCTATCTATATTCGAACATTCGTCATTTTCGAATTCGACATTTTGGCCCATCGGCATATCGATCGTTCGACATTTTTCCCCCCACCCAAAGGGATACCTTAAGAAAAAAATTCAAAAAATCTCAATTTTTTAAAATATTGCTTTTAACTTTGTAAAACATTTCAGGAAACAATACTGACTCATTTTTTACCCGATTCGGCCTTTGCGCACTATAATTTCACTCATGTTTAATTGCATTAATTAAAAGTTGATAACCCCAAACTGTATTCAATAGTCGATCTGAGAACATTTATGCGATTAACTCTTGATATTTTTTACGAAGGTTATTAGGGTTCCAGAAAACAGGTTTTTTTTCAAACTAGGCATGAACAAAAATTGAAAGAAGTTAAAGTTTACAAAAACTTTAGATTAATTTTTTTTACCAAAACGTAGAAAAAAATTACCACAAAAAGAGTAGTTTAAAAAAATGTTAATTGATTTTTTCTTTAAAAAAAGATCAGTTTTGAAAGAAAGTTTTTTTTGTAACCCTAATAACCTTCGCAGAAAATATCGAGAATTCATCTCATACAAGTTCTCAGATCGGCTAGTGAATACAGCTTGGGTGTATCAACTTTTAATTAATGCAATTAAAGATGAGTGGCATTATGGTGCGCAAAGGTCGCATCGTGTAAAAATGAGTCAGTATTGTTTCCTAAAATGTTTGACAAATTTGAAGAAAAAAAATTGAAATTTTTTGAACTTTTTTTTTCTTGACCTTAACAACCGGGCAACGTTAGTCTTTCCATCATTACTTAAAGTATTATACATTTACTATAATATATGAAGCAGTAGTACATTTACTGAAAAACTATAAAAAGTCATTTTTTGTCTTCTTTCAAATTAATATTAATGGGGAAAAAATGTTTTTTTTTTCTAAAAAAATCAACGAAAGGGTCGGGTAGGAAATTTATTTAAGTTTTCAAAGCTTCCCGTGCAATCATTGGTTGCTGAGAAAACGGTGATCGAAGACAAAAGGATCTTTTTACATTCAAAGTCGGATATCTTAGCAAAAAATTGACGTAGAGAGACAAAAAAACCAAATTGAAACTGAATAAACAAGCTAACTGACCTATACATGTATTTAACTGAAATAACATTCTCGAGCGCGTGGACCCTTGAAAAAAAACCCAAAAAATTTGGAAACAAATTTTCTCTCGCTATTTTTTATTATTGCGCGATTACAGTAGCTCAAAAATTTGTTTTGACAACAGATTCCGCAACTAGAAACTTGAAGCTTCATGATGCTTTTTTTCATCTCGATGCGACCATTTTTCACATTGATACAGCGCTTCAAAAAACACTTTGAAAAATTGAATAAGTTGGATTAGTCGATTGGACGAAAATTGTTCGAGTTCTGCTGCGTCCCGATTTCGAAAGCGTGGTTTGGAGAAAAAACGTGTGTGAAGTCAACGGTTAAACGACAGAGCTGAAGAACTTTTGTTTCCATAATCTAATCCCACCTTTTGGTCGAAAATAAAACTATTTTTAGTCGGTGAATTTCTTCCCATAGATAATAGGCGTACAAGAGTTGAGAATTGCGACTACCGGCATGGCATCGCCGAAGACGCTTTTCAGCGCCGGAGACCCTATAAAAATAGCTCGAAAACCACGTTAAAACTGTTTTTTTTTTCGGCTATATACGAATTTTCATAATATTTTTAGAGGTTATAAGGATTCTTTAAATGTTTAAAAAAAATGTTTTTTCGAAAGTTTTCCACTGGTGTCCTCTTTTAAACATATCGCGATCGTAAAACTTCACCGCTCTTCTGTAGGGCGAGACTCCTGCGATCGTCATTGCTAGAAAATTCGATCCTTGGAGGAACTTGCCGAAGATAAATCCCGGCAGAGAGAAAAAATTCTAAACGTATTTATTTTAGCAATAATTATAAAATTTCACCACTCTGTCGCAAAGTGAGACTCGGTCGATCGCGTTCGCTCGCTCGCGAATTTGGTCGGCCGCAGCCAACCTGCCGAAGATAAGCCATGGCAGAGAAAAAATTTCCAAGGATGTTGTAAAAGTGCTTCCAACAAACCGATTTTTCGAAAATTTTACACCGATGATCTCTAAACAATTCGCTATAGTAAAATTTTACCACTCTTCTGTAGAGCGAGACTTCTCCGATCGTCATTGCGAGAAAATTTGATCTTTGGAGAAACCTGCCGAAGATAAATTCCGGCAGAGAGAAAAAATGCTAAACGAATTTTTTTTAGCATAATTAGTAATAATTTAGTAATAATAAAATTTTACCACTCTTTCGTAGAGTGAGACCCGGTCGATCTCGTTCGCTTGCGAATTTGGTCGGCCGCAGACAACCTGCCGAAGATAAGCCATGGCAGAGAAAAAGTGCCAATCGCAATTGTTTAAACAAAGAGCATTGTGACATTTTTTAAGTTTCCAAGGATTTTTTAAAAGTGCTTTCAACAAAACGATTTTTCGAAAAACTTTCACCGATGACCGCTAAACAATTCGCGATAGTCAAATTTTACCGCTCTTCTGTAGAGCGAGACTTCTCCGATCGCCATTGCTAGAAAATTCGATCCTTGGAGAAACCTGCCGAAGATGAATTCCGGCAGAGAGAAAAAATGCTGAACGAATTTTTTTTTAGCATAATTAGTAATAATTTAGTAATAATAAAATTTTACCACTCTTTCGCAGAGTGAGACCCGGTCGATCTCGTTCGCTCGCGAATTTGGTCGGCCGCAGACAACCTGCCGAAGATAAGCCATGGCAGAGAAAAAACGCCGATCGCAATTGTTTAAACAAAGAGCATTGTAAAATTTTACCACTCTTTTGTAGAGTGAGTTTCAAGCAATTTCGGTCGCTCGAAATTTTGGCAGGGATCGATATCGTTAACGATAAGCGGCATCGATGTTACAAATTGTGCTCGAGCTTATTTCCTTAAATGAATTAAAAAAGTATGGGAAAATGCCTGAGTGTTTTAGTTGTAGCCGTCGTCGAAAAAAAAAATCGATTCGATGGCTGCATATACAATGTAAAATGCAACAAAGTTTCACCGCTCTCCTGCCGAGCGAGCGCATGCTTCCAACACAAGCGTACCATGGTCGCTACGCATAGTTGTGTGAATTGTGTGATACACACATAGATGTAAGGTGCTTGCGTACGACCGAACGGCGCGCAAGAATGGATTCGTTCTTTTTGCACGCGGTCGGTGTAGCAAGCACACACACACACACACGCGCGCGCTCAGCGATCGCCGTCTATTTGGCTTCGACTCTTCGTCCCAGTGCGAAGCATCGAGACCGAATTCGCGATCGCTGCGCTGTCCGTCGGTAGCAACTCGTAGCTAAAAACTACGAGATCTGCGCTACCGACGTAACGAGCGGCCGCGTCGAAATTTTCTGACGTGTGGCACATGGCCTTAAACGGAGTGTAAGATAGTCCTATCGCCAGGCTTCAATCCATAGGATTTTCATAACATTTTTTTAGCTCCACTAAATATATTAATAATCGTCTCTGCAAAATTTCAGGGTCGTTTATCGACCGGATTACAGAGAAAAGAAATATTAAAATTGCGTTCTTTGTGGAGGAATTCCGAGACGACATACAAAAATCCAATTTTCGGTCGCTACAAAAGTGTACATAATAGTGGAAATCCGTCAGATCCTTAAAAATAAACAGATTTGCATACATAACACTTGTAGTAATCCAGTGCTCTCAGAAAAAAATTACGCTTATTGGCCTAATTCTTATGTAATATCAAGTTTAATTTGAACTTCCGGTATTGGATTTAGTACCACTTGCTACGATAAAGAGACGTGACAGCAAGGCGACAGCTGACTGTAGTCCTAACCTCATCTCACTCATTCGAATTTCCACACATATTTCATTTTTAACCGACACATTTCGCCGACACAAATTTTCCACGCTTTTTACCAGTCGTCGCCCGAATACAATGCTTTATATTTCCCGCACCTGACATTGTTTTCACAGATCGACGTTGAAAAGCATGGAGGTTAAACTCGCCTGGTTGAGTAAAAAGAGACGGAGATAGAACCAATTTTGCCAAATATCAAACCTAGAAATACTGCGCTAATCGTTGGAATAACTATTTTTTCATTTTTCTAATTAAATGTGAACATTAATTAAACAGTTGACACATGGAAAATTTAGTTATTACAAATTCTTGCATATGTTACAAATATAAATTGTACAAGTCTCAAGTATGATCAGTGGTATGACTAGTGTAAGCGATAGGACTATTTTAAATTGACATTAAGGGTAACTTTGACTGTTTTTGGGATAATTCAATAGAGCCCTATACTTATATACATTTAATGTAAACATTTAATGTATATTGTGTACGTTTAATGTATATTAGTATATGTGTAACAAAGGCTCGACCAATCCTGCCTTCGAATGTGTGGTGTACGAGGACACCGACTAATTCTCTTTTAACTTTTTTCTATTGTTGCTCAAATTTGTTGTTCAAGATTGATATTACGGTGGTTAAGTTGATTTCGATCTCAATGATAATTATAAGACTGATTAAGGGGGAAAATTCTTTTCGACGCACGAGACATTTTTCATGAATTTTTTCAAAGGTGATAAAATAATTCCATCATTTAAAAATGTTCACATTATCTTATTACAACTTTCAAGTGTTAATTTTCTTGTCTTGTTTAAACAAAACAAAATGGGGGCGTTATAAGTTATTCCTTTAGGCGTCGTTGAAAAACTGCTTATGTTATAGCTCAAAAGTCATTGATCGATCTGTCGAAAATTTTGAGGATTTCTCACTACCACATTATTGGAAGGATATACCTATGCAATACAAAAGTATAAAATTAAAAATTAAGTAGGCTTCGTAATGAAATTTTCATATTTTCGACCCTTTTCTCGACAATTTTTACCCCAAAAAAGTAATTTATTTACGCGTAAACCTTAAAACTTTAGGTGTATCCTTTTAATAATGTTATAGTGAGAAACCTCCCAAAATTTCAGTCAGATCGTTCAATGACTTTCCGAGCTATAACATGAGCAGTTTTTCAAAAGACGCCTAAAGGAATCCCTTATAACGCCGCCATTTTGTTGTTTAAAAAAGAAAAAAATGTCAACACTCAAAAGTTGCAATAAGATAATGTCAAAATTTTCAAATGATGCGATTATTTTATCACCCTTAATAAAATTGACGAAAAATGGCTCATTTTCGTGCGTCGAAAGGGATTTTCTCCCTTAGGTGCCTACAATAGTACCCTAGGTACTTGATATTTTTATGTAAAATGTTTCCTCAATAAAGATGACAATTTGACTGTAAATAATCGTTGTTTTTTATTTAACTCCATGTTTAATGTACAAAAAATTATTTATTTTTTATCAAAATGACGTCAAAGTAATCCTTAATCTTTGACATAAGTTGCATTTCAATGCCTTGTCACACTCGAGGTTACTTTGACACTCAAACAAAATATATATAAAATTCTCTGGGCTTGACTTTTTATACATTTGACAGCCAAAGGGCACATCGTTCTATTGGAGAAAAAAGATGGAATTTAGGATGTTAAAAATAACCGACAAAAAAACTTCCAAAACCTGTTCAATGTACTCAGCCAGACTATTGATGGATCTGTACGAGCAAATTGGTAATATCCGAGCGCCAGGTAATTATGGGGAGACACTAGTGCAGAGTTTATACATATACGAGCACGGGTTATAATGTACATAGTGTAAAGTTGAATGCACCACGCGGATCAAGGAGGCTCCTCGAGAGACTCTCGAGACTGGGCTCGGTGTGCACAGAGAATGCGCGGGACTTGACTACCGAGTTTCCAGACGTCACTCATCCCAGATGTAGCGCGCGCGCTATACGGAACGCATCCTTGTAACTCTGCGTAACACGAGAATTCCTTTGTATATCCCCAGAGAATTTCCAACGTGACGTGGACCAAATTGATATTCGATATTGGAAGTTATTCCGCGGATGAATCGCGGTGTTTCCCAACGCGGGGGATCGATTTCCCAGTTACCCACGCGGTGTTCCGTACAATGGTAAGTAACTCCTGCTCGTTTTTTCTTTTGGTCGCTTGCAAAGGTCCACGGGGCTTCTGTATTCGAGCGTTCGCGATGCAAACCCAAACCGTGCGTTGTACACTGCAAAAACAAATGTGTTGGTCTTACACACTTTAGGTGTGTAAATGGCTGTAAACGCTTTTTACACGTTTTGACGTGTGTGAAAAAAATAACGGTGTAAAAACAACACGGATAGATGCGTTCAAACAACACACTTATTTTTGCAGTACTGTATATACATGGGATGCGTCGGAATAGCAAATGAAATAACAAAAGGTTTTATCGTAAAAATATATGGATTTATTGAACTGAACTCAACAGTACTTATATATTACTCTGTAGTATGTATAAGAGGTGTCACTGTTTTTCTTGTCTTCGAATAGGCTAGGTTCTCATACAGCTTCACGATGACGGCAGCTTTTTGCTGATCAGTGATGGCCTCGAAAGATAAATACGTCGCTAAAGATTCACTGCAGCTATCGAGTTTTTGGAAAATAGATTCCAATTTCAGGTTCGTCCACGTGACAAACTCAAAAATCATCTATAAATGAAACGGAAAGTTGAGACCGAATGTGGTCTTCAATTAACCGGTTAATCAATTGATGACAAATCAACTAATGAGTTTCGCGTGATGCCGTAACCAAGGTGATTTTTAAAACATATGATCAATAACTGACAATTAACACACTTAAGGCGTAACCCCTACCTGTAGCGCAAAAAGGCCTTTTTCATGAATTTTTTCAAAGAAAACTACAAAACTTTTTTAATCGATCAATATACCATCTTAAAGAACATATCTTGAAGAACTTTCAGTAATTTTTTTATTGAAAAATATTACATTGTTTAGTGGCAAATGGCCGTCAATGAAATAATGTTTTTATATACACGGTTTGCGGTGACCAACATTGCGGCGAAGTGGATCACCTGAAAAAAAAATGCGGATGGATTTAGTCAAATATAAGTATAAACTAGTCTTTAATCGAAGGATTTTAAAAAATATTCATTTTTCACAAAATGGCGGACAGTCAAAGTTAATGGTTTGATTTTAACGAAAAAAACGGCCGTTTTTTACTATAAAACGGCCATTTTTTTTTTTCGAAAAAAAAATCGAACGATTAAAGACTACATTTTTATGTATTAAATAAGCCTGCAAAATTTCAAGAAGATCGGTTCATTAGTGTTCGAGTACTCTTGGTCACCGACTTCAGAAATGCCATTTTGAGAAAAACGCGTTTAAAGTTTCAATTTCAGTTTACACGAAGAAAATATTTTTTTTGTAAACTTACATAGAGTCATCTATTCCGGGCCCATACGGAAGTATGGGCCCGGATACTTATACTTCAAAAAAATGCAATAAAAAAAATCGATTTTTTCAAAATCGCAAGTGGGGGTAACCCCTTAAACCGTGTTGCTTTTTCCCGTGTTATTATTGCTCGTGTGTTGCTATCAACGTGTGGTGTTTAGTCCAATGTGTGTAAATATGCGTCTTGTATGTTGATTCTACACGCTTTATGTGTGTTCGAATAAGCGTGTTATTGATGGGGACAGCTACGAGAGTGTGTAATCATTTAATGTGTTAAAATTCCACACTTACGTGTGTAATTTTAACGCATTACGTGCAATTGTAACGTATTATGTGTTGCCTAATGCATAAGTGTGTAGAATCAACATTGCAATGCGTGTCTAGGCGTTGTGTTGTATTACTTCTACATACTCTGCACACACGTTAAACACGCCTAGTTTAGTTAGAGAAAATAGAGTAGCCATTGTTGATTATGACACTGGAATAACACTATCAGTCACTAGTAGTATCCACCAGAAACAGTTTTTGAGTCGATTTTTGTTTATTTTCTCGTTAAATACTCATGTGTAGTAAACGCACGACCCACATGAAATGTTATACCATAGGTTAGTGGGAGTGTTATTAAGGCAGGAAACCAGTTCAGGAGTACAGTAGAGCGCCGATTATCCGAATGGCGATTCGGTTTATCCAAAACGTCAATTATGCGAATGGCGATTTGGGTTATCCAAAATATCAATTATCTAAACAATAATTTTGTTCATCCGAATCATCAGTTATTCGAACGATTACGCTCCATATATTGTTGCACGATGTATACATTGTTGTACGTCCCTTCCAACTTCTCAGTCTATGCTCGCGCGCTCTTTGCTGTCTGCTATAGCGGTCGAAATTTAGCAGCAAAGAAATGAGCTTCTGTGTGAAGCAGAAGAAAATCAACGACTTTTTCAAAAATAAATATATAAAGACTCAAAGATGAACGAATGTTGATTACTTTTAAATACATATTTACCTTCGTTCCATATCATTAAATGATACAATGGTTATTTGCAATTCACCAGAAATGTACTTGTATTATTAACATATTATTACCCAGGTAGGAAATCAAAAGGCTGACGATGGAAACAAGCTTGTGCGAGCCTTGTTTCACCGAGCCTGAGTGAGACAGACCTGGCCCAGGTTTCATTGCATCGTTTGGAGCAGCCTGGAACCAAGACTGGCTGCTTAGCCTAAACTCAGGGTTATTTCAAGCTTTATTCAGTCGGTGAATTTTGAGGCTGAAAAATCAAGGCTGGATGCAGGCTTGTTTCAGGTTGTGATAAAATAAAATAAGTTTAAAATAATATTTTTTCTGTACTGTTATGAAAAAAAAATTTAGCAATAAATTTGTCGGGTGCGAAGGCACGAAAAACGAAAGCGAAGGAGGCAGCTCAGAACATTTAAACATATGCTCTTATCGATGCGTCTTGTATGTTGATTCGTCTGTGTGCATAATTTTGTATGCACTGTGTGCATAATTTTGTATGCATTCGTCTGTGTGCATAATTTGTTCCTCATTTATGAGGTACACAAAAAAGTGTATACGAAAATAAAAGTACGCAATAAAATAAAGTATTGTTTTTTAAAATATTTTTTATATATATTTTGTAACAAATAATATAACAAATAATAAGTATATATAATAAATCAAATGAATTCTTTACAAATTTATTAAATTTACCCCAATGTAGAATATAGAAAACTAAAAACAGGCCTCATATAGCCTCGGGAAGAGTTTGGGAAAAGCCTGGTCATAAATGCTCGTGAAGGCTTCATTAAGGCTCGTTTTGAGCCTTGTTGTTTCGTCGTTTCAGGCTTAGTACAGGCTTTTCTACCAGCCTGTGGTCAAGCCTGTGTGCAAGAGCCTGAAACCGCGTTATCATGCAGAGGTTCAGCTAGGCCTGAAATCAAGCTGGTGCTCAGCCTGAATTAAAAAATGTGAGCCTTGTTTCAGAGCTTGGCGAGGCCTTTTTTCATCGTCAATTCCTATCTGGGTATGGTTCATTGTATTTTTAAATATATGTATTTTACCAGATTGAAAAAATAAACGTTTTTTTCGCCCACGGAATGTTGCTGTTCGGTCATCCGAATTTCCGATTATCCGAAAGGTGCCTTAGGTTCGGTATTGCAGTCTTTGGAGAAAGGCACCCAGGCACTGCATCCATAAGACATTGGATGACCTAAGACGACACCAAAGCTTGCATCTCTACCGACGAGGAATGTTTATCACGCAAACGTAAAGATTGATTTTTTCTTGGGTATTTGATTGATGTGATATTCAATCAAATAATTTTGATTTGAAAGCACGCTAATTGCTACTCCAGACTACTTTGTCATAAGATTTCCCTGCATTATTTCTATCTCTCTCTCTCTCTCTAGAGAGGGAGAGAGAGAAAGAGAGAGAGAGAGAGAAATAATGCAGGGAAATCTTATATATATATATATATATATATATATATGCAGGGAAATATATATATGTGTGTATGTATATATTCCTAGTGCGTTCTTACTCAGCCATGCATGAAAACTTGCTCGTTTGCGAGTTACGACGATCTCCGCAAAAAGGAGAGAGAGAGGGACAGAGGGAGAGAGAGAGAGAGAGAGAGAGAGAGAGAGAGAGAGAGAGAGAGAGACCAAGATCTGAATTTTCGCGAACACATGCACACGCCCAACAAAATTAAATTTTCGTTTTTCCGAGATGTGCAGCTATGTCTTCTCGATGATTTTCCGAGTTCTCAAGATGTTTTCAACCAATAGGAATGGAGTTCCAATCGGTGGGCTGCTCGACATTTTTTTCGCAATCATCAGTATCATGTTTTTCAACTGAGAAATAGCAAAATAGCCGATTGAAACTCATCCCCTCGGTGTTTTCGTTTTATCATAGACGAGAAAGAGGGCGAGAGAGAGGGCGAGAGAGAGAGAGAGGGAGAGAGAGAGAGAGAGAGAGAGAGAAATAGCGAAAAAAGGAAAATGCCGAAAGTGGGAAGCCAACTACGACTGTCGGTGGGTGTTACATAACTGAGGACTGCCCTGCCTATGTCACGATAATCGCACACCTGTTTCGAGGCGGTAATTTATTAATGTGTGGGAGCAACGCAGGAAGAGGGAGAAAGAGAAAGGGCGCGGGGGAGAGAGGAAGCAAAGACAGAAGAAGAGTGGAAGAGTTTGAGATAGAAAGTGACGGAGGTATAGAGGAATTTCGTCCTCGTTGCCAAGATTCTCGCCCTATCTTTTGCCGGGCTTATATTCGCGGGAAATAGAGTTAGGGTGGAGCCAAAAAAACAGAGACGATCGTCGCAGCAAGGTGAATATTAGTTAACGTCAACGCCCATTATTCACTCGGCTAATAAAACGTGAAGGTGCCTCGTTTCGACGGCGAAGCATGAAAATGAAATAATTTGACGTTGGCAGTGAGCAGTTTGCGGCTCGTAGGATCCCGTGCCTTTCTTACTTCAGGACACGTTTGTCGCGATTTTCTTAACTTCATTGTTTATCAATATTTTTTAAGAAAAAATAATCCAAACCTGGCTAGACTATGTACTAAGGGGCAGTCCACTTTGGAATTACGAAAAAAGGCTATTTTCGCGATTTTTTTGGGGATGTTATAAAATACATGAATATAAAAGTTGTTGTGCTTGATAAATAGTCTTGAAATACATTAAAAAAATTTAATTCTTTTTTATTCATTTTTAAGTTCAAAAACTATAGTTCAACGTAACGCCTCAAAAATAGGTGGGCTAGGTAGCTCCATCACAGCTCGGCAACGGCTTGTCTGAAACAAAAACATCAAAGTCCATTAGATTCGGTATGACACCAGCTACAAAATGACCCTTGGATATAAAGTTTTATCAAAAAATAAAAAAATAGCAGAGGAAAAACGAATAAAGTTTTTAAAAACGCGTTTTTCGCAGTTTTTCGCAAAAAAAGAGTAAAAATCGGAATTTTAAAACCCTCGAGGGTCATCTTGTCGCGAATCATGTTTACAATATGTGATTCAAATTTTAAGTGAATCAGTTTATTAGTTTTAGAGATACGATGGAGCTAGATTTTGAAAACGTTGTTTCGAGAAAAACGCGTTTGAAGTTTATACTATGAAAAACTCTTACCTAAACTCAATCGGCATATCCTGCACCGTACAAAATCCCTTCTGATTGCTCATCATCGTCGATTTCTTCAAGTCTTGCTTGCTTTCGATTTTTTGAAATTTTCAAAGTGGACTGGCCCCTTAATTTTGTGTAGAATCTTGACCACGTCGTGCCAATGCCCTCGCAAAAAAAAATTAAAAATCGACCTGTTTTGGACCTCAAGCTTTCCGTGAAGCTGCTATTTTTTCTTTCGAATTCTCATCCATGAAGCCACCGTCCAATGGACATAGCGTTTAACGGGTGAGGCCGAGTTGTAACAGTCGAAAACAGCTCATTTTTGGGATTTTTTTTTCGAAAATCGTGATGATGAATTTCTACATAAATTGAGTATTTGAAAAAGTATCACCTAAAGAGCAGTCTGTAATTTTTTACGTAAATATATTTAATTATAATCAATTTACAGCCGATGCCCGGGGAGCACCTCTCGAAAACGTTTTTTGCGGTGAGCACGGTCTTACATACAAGTCTTGAAACGACGGTCGTATTTGGTAGGCAGCGACTGGGCCGCTTAGTGTCCAAGTTTTTTTTCTTGTCGTCGCCACCGTGTGTCGCTGTGATCGGGGGGTGTCACGAGACTAACCTGAACGGATCATAAAATGTTTCGTCGTATAGGCGTATGTGCGTATAACAGTTGAAAATCGTTACGCGCACAAAAAAGTTGGATATGCCTAAATAACTATTGGTGACAATTTAATTCAGTGATAATTCAGAGCTTTCGGGTTTCGAGTGCGCAGCGTCACAATTCACCTCAACTACCATCGCAATACAAAGAACAAAATATCAATCATTTTTATCATAGTCGCTTGAGTTTTGCACGCGGTTAATATAGATTTGGTTTTATTTTTAAGCATGTATGTAGAAATTTGTTCATTTTAGCATGCAACTACATACTTTTTCGCTTACTTTCCGCGTAATGGAGATTTCTTACAAAAAAGAAACAAGAACCCGTATACCGAGACATTACAGTCTAAAGTGCATGCGCTGTGAGCAAGACAAAGACAGATAATATTGCTGTCTCCTTCGCACACGACACCCCCTTCCTATGTGCATCATGCGGCCGAAAATTGAAGCCAAAACTGGACGCTAAGTGAACCTCCCCCCATTTCCGTCGTTTCAGGACCTTTATCCAAGACCGTGGCGGTGAGCAATGCCCTCCTGAACCAGGTTATCTAGTATAAAAAAGTCTAACAGATTTCGTCAGTATATTAGTTAAACCCATAATTTATTGAACGAATTTCCGAAATATAAAATTTAAACTGAATGGCGCGTGGTCAAAGTAAATTTTGATGTTTGCAAAAAAATGGACATTTTTCGAGCATTAAATCGGAAGCATACATTAGAAAAAAAAAACTTTCGATCAAATACCATATTTTTATATCTAATAAAATCCCTAAAAATGTTGGAATGATCGCTGCAGTAGTTTTAGAAATATTTTGCTCGCTGACTTAAACAAACTTTCGAGAAAAAAGCGTTCAGGGGAAGGTTCTGCCTTGTTGGATCAAAAAATGTTCGATATTTCACCAATTTTTTATGCGGAAAGTATTAAATATAGAATGTTGAATTTTGGTATGTTGACTAAGCGGTCTTTATTGAACATCAAAATATTTTTTAAAGTTTGACAAAACATGTTGGTGGAAGTGGGAGGAGCCACGTATGTCGGTGCGCGGGCGATGACATTCTTCGCTTGCGGAAGTTCTAAGCCCCGGACAGGTGATCTGAAGTGAAAAAATCAAACATATTTTTACTTTGTACACAATTTCGTATAAGTTGATCTAGAATCAGGAAGAAAAATTTAAAAATAAAAAAAAGCGAGCAAAAAACTGCGAAAATTTTTGGGGAAAAAAAACAAACTTCCTTCCGATGGCTCACAATTTTTTTATTTTTCAATTTTTCTTCTTGATTCTAGGTCAAATGATATACAATATTGTACAAAGTAAAAATATTTTTGATTTTTTTGCTTCAGATCAGCTGTCCGAGACTTAGGACTTCCGCAAGCGAAGAATGTCATCGCCCGCGCACCGACATACGTGGCTCCTCCAACTCCCACCACCATATTTTCTCAAACTTTAAAAAATATTTTGATGTTCAATAAAGAGCGCTTAGTCAATATATCGAATATCAACATTCTGTAGTTAATACTTTTCGCATAAAAAATTGGTGAAAAATCGAACATATTTTGGCCCAACAAGGCAGAACCGTCCCTTGAGGTTTCGAACGACGCTCCGAGCGTTCCGACGGACGTCAATATAACAGCATATTATTCTGTCAATTTTTATCCGACCACCTTGAAGTTTCCAAGAAACATTTATAAGGTGACATACTGTCAAAATATATTGGTTTTGAAAAAAGTGATTTTTCGACTTTTACAACTACCCAAGTAGGAAATTAAAAGGCTGACGATGGAAACAAGCTTGTGCGAGCCTTATTTCACCTAGCCTGAGTGAGACAGACCTGGCCCAGGTTTCATTGCATCGTTTGGAGCAGCCTGGAACCAAGACTGGCTGCTTAGACTAAACTCAGGGTTATTTCAAGCTTTATTCAGCCGGTAAATTTTGAGGCTGAAAAATCAAGGCTGGATGCAGGCTTGTTTCAGGTTGTGATAAAATAAAATAAGTTTAAAATAATATTTTTTCTGTACTTTTATGAAAAAAAAATTTAGCAATAAATTTGTCGGGTGCGAAGGCACGAAAAACGAAAGCGAAGGAGGCAGCTCAGAACATTTAAACATATTCTCTTATAGATATTTATGAGGTACACAAAAAAGTGTATACGAAAATAAAAGTACGCAATAAAATAAAGTATTGTTTTTTAAAATGTTTTTAATATATATTTTGTAACAAATAATATTACAAATAATAAATATATATAATAAATCAAATGAATTATTTACAGATTTATTAAATTTACCCCAATGTAGAATATAGAAAACTAAAAACAGGCCTCATATAGCCTCGGGAAGAGTTTGTGAAAAGCCTGGTCATAAATGCTCGTGAAGGCTTTATTAAGGCTCGTTTTGAGCCTTGTTGTTTCGTCGTTTCAGGCTCAGTACAGGCTTTTCTACCAGCCTTTGGTCAAGCCTGTGTGCAAGAGCCTGAAACCGCGTTATCATTCAGAGGTTCAGCTAGGCCTGAAATCAGGCTGGTGCTCAGCCTGAATTAAAAAATGTGAGCCTTGTTTCAGAGCTTGGCGAGCCCTTTTTTCATTGTCAATTCCTACCTGGGTAGGCATAATCCCTTAACGGGCAAGATGAAGTTCGCTATAATCGAACTTCATCCGAGAATATTCGCCACACGTGCGCGCAGATCATCTTGGAGGAATCGTGCTGGTGCACGAGGCCAGGTGGCCTCACTATTTTCGTGGGTTCGTCTCACAAGTGCAATCCTTACGGATAACAAGCCGTTCGTAAATGTCACCAAGAGAGCAGCATCGAAAGCGTGGCACTGTTGTGCGGTTGGGCAGTTGTCTTCATGAGGAAAAGACAGAGAGAAAGAGAGAGAGAGAGCGAGAGAGAGGAGTAGTTGCATCGGAGTGAGGGAAACGGGAGTGCGTTGAAGATGTTGCAGTGGATGAGATACAACCCAGTGGCAGCGAAGAGGATTATGGAACATACATAGTCTGCTCGCTTAGCTACGAGGGAGACAGATTATGGAGCATCGTATAGGATCAGACCAAAGGGCCCTGTAGCTCGTACATAATATATATACATGCAACGTGATGCATACAGATATTGTGGCCACCCTGCAAATTGTTCCGTCCAAGCAGCCCAGCAGCATTCACCCTGTTTACCTTCTAGATCCATTATAAACGCACAAAATAAACACGCCTAGGCCTCCACCTATATGGAATCAAGAGACCACCATCCGGATATACGCGTAACCATAACCTGTGGAAGACCGTGGCAAAGTCAACGCACCCCCGGATACGAGGCAATGCCGATTGTATGGCTTTCCGCACAAGTTAATTGCTTGTTCATTAAATTAATCAAGGCAAACTTTCCAATTAGCGATACTGGCCCGAGTTACGTTACAACTTTGATGTCGATCACGTTGTCGGGTTCGCATCCGCACGATTTTCCCAACAACGTTAATCCCCGATGCACTCACTCGTGCGCACGAGGATATAGGGGCAGCCTTGTATGTCTGAATGTCCATTTAGATTCGATGGGAAGTACATAGATATTCGAGGGACTCCATCAATCTCTAATCGTTTTGAGCCTCGGATGCTAACATTACGTCGTTGTATCATTTCCAGCCACGCATTATTTACTGTTTTGAAAATGTACCGAGAGAGATAAAATGTAGGAAAAAATTGGAGGGTTTGTTGAGGCAGTAGTCTGGTCTAGAAATTTGACAAAATCGATTTTTTTCTTTATTTTATTATTCCTTAGACCTTTCTTAATACGCTCGTGAAAACTGTTCATTGATATTTTAAAAATTAGCAGAGTAATATAAATTATAAGCAAGCCGCGCGCAAACCTCATCTAACGGTATCAAAACTTTAAACGCGTTTATCTCAGAACTATGTTTTTCAAATCGGCGCCCACGATATCTCGATAACTAATTGACCGATCCAGCTCAATTTTTGCACATACCTTCGGTAGCCTCTTCCTGATGACTGGTAGCAGAATTGAGTCGAACAATAATTTTGCCCATATTTTATAACTCGTCGAATACCAGAAAATCTATGAAATATCGTTTATCAGAGTTTAACAGGCCGCCATTTTGTAACAAATTTTTTTTAAGGACCAATTCTGCTACCAGTGTTCAAAATACTCATACAGATTGAGAATATATATATTTTTTTTTTTCAGATGCATACATCACCCAGAGTGGACGCCGATTGAGGCGGTTTTCGGCGGACCATGTTGTAAACAAAATAAAAAACTACATGAAAATATTTAAACTAAATTTTTGTGGATACATTCTCAAAGGAACAATAAATACATATGTAAAATTCCATCAAGACAACTTCAACGGTTTAAAAGTTATTCCAACCCAAAAATGTCGTCAAAAATCTCGTTCTAGCCCAGACTACTACCTTAAGGCGGGATATACATTTAGACAGGAAAAAAATAATCAATATTGAGGCATGTTTCAAACTAAGAAATAATTATTCTACAATTATGAAACTTTAATAGGTATACTTTAATA
Organism: Ophion slaviceki; assembly: GCA_944452715.1. Classification (NCBI taxonomy): domain Eukaryota; kingdom Metazoa; phylum Arthropoda; class Insecta; order Hymenoptera; family Ichneumonidae; genus Ophion; species Ophion slaviceki. Next base: position 36,303,300 of record OX101789.1, read on the forward strand.
GTATATTTAAGTATACAAAACATTTTTTTTTAATTAATTCATCATCAAAATGACGGAGCTGTGGCAGAGTGTTACAGCAAGGTCACCGCGGGAGTTGCGCATCGGCGTGCAGTCTAGCTTCCCCTAGACTTTGATTTGCAAAAAAGTTGAAACATTTTTTCAGTTAGAACATTTATAGTTTCTATGGGACGGTAATTAAAATGAAGAAATTGCAAATTTAAGAAAAAGGCACGCATTTACCAAAAAAATCAACATTTCACGCAACATTTCTGTAAAATGTGGATGAAAAAAGTAGTTTTTTTTTCCAATTTTTCAAAAACAATTCTCGTCAAGTAGAAGGTACTAATATTAGCAATATTTCTACCAAGTTTCAACTCAATCGGCTTAATGGTTTTTGAGTAATCCTATACGCCAATTTCGATGATGCAGTTTTGGGAAAAAAGCGTTTGAAGTTCAAGCCCGCTCCGAATTCGAGCGATGAGGCACAGCGTTGATGGGCTGTAACGTTTGAAGTTTTTCGAATTTCGCTTTGAAACTTTAGGAAAATATTCTACATACATAGTTCTATCGTTTAAAGAAAAAAAATCAATTTTTTGATCGTGGTAAATGTAGATCCCGCCTCAATTCGTGACGGAAAAATTGTCGCAATGAATTCTCCCAATGAGAGAGAGAGAAAAGTCTCCCACTGAGAAAACAAAGAAGTGATGACGCTCCGAAGAAACGCAATGTGTCACGGGCCGCTGTCAACGACGTGCGATTTGTAAAAATAAGACGCTCCTGTAATTACACTGATTTTATACTGATACTGATATATTGATTTTGTTTGGGTTCGTACTGTTATGTGTTAAAATTTTTTATCTATGTTGGAAAAATATAAGAGTTTCAACCGCCTCATTGTACCCTACGTTTCGCAGTAGTTGGCACTGTACCCACCCATACGATACATTGTATCCCATTATTTAGGTATTTTTTACTTTTTTGCAAAAAAATATGGGAGCTTCATTGTACGCCCAAAGGTCTATGAAATTGGTTACGACTTTTTTTCTAATCAGACTACCTTGATTAGAGTAAAAATTCGTTAGAAAGACGTGACACCCTGTACACCTCCTTCCCCTACACGTTTTTAACATTGATGAGGCTTCTGATGAAGTTTGCATCGTTGGAATCCAACGAAAAATAATTCCGCTCAATAGCCTTGAAGTTTGCATCATTGAGATGCAATTAAAGTTCTTTTTTGTGTCCTTATTTTTATTTAAGAAATTACTTTTTGCATATTTAGATTGTGAATCTTGAAATGAATCCCTTTAAAAGTTGATTCGAGGATTTTGGTAGGCAAAACGTGCGAAAAGAAACGTAAGCAAAACAAAAAAGTGATTTTCATTGCATTCCAACTATGCAAACATCGATCTCAATCTGTTCAATTGTTCAAATTTTTGTTTAGCTGTAAAAATCACTCACATGTTTTTACGTATTCTTGTTGGAGATTTACGACCTCAATTTGCAAGAAAACAAAACTTTGGATATGCGTAATAATAAAGTGATGGAAAATTAACAAAAAGATCGTTGCACTCAAACGATGCAAACTTCAACGTCATAGGGTTGTGTTTAATTACCATGAAATGGTGCATACGCAGATATATATATACACACTGTGTCTCTTGATCCCACATTATGTGAGATGTATGTAGGTATGAAATACTGAATGTGGCACGAGCTTGAACGGGTCTTCGGTCTACATGTGTACCTAACTGATGTTGTTTGAGGGTAAATATCGTCCATTGCAACCAGTGACCTCTCTCATGCTCCCAATCGAATTCCTTTATATTATTTCCCTTCAACCCTGCATCTCCCTCCCTCTCCAACCCCACTTCTCTTTCTCTCATTTCCTCAGCTTTTCGCTTTTATTTTGAGAATGCACCACGTAGAAGCTGCCAATGCAGTTTCATTGGTAAAATCGAATCAAGGAAGCAATGGAATTGAAGGAGCTGCGGAATTAAATTGTGGCAGGACGCGCTTAATGTCCAAGCACGTTGGCTTCAACGCGACATTTTTTCAGTTGACATTACCAGGTAGCGAAGTGGAAGTAGGGGAAGTAGGGGCAAGATGAGAACGCTAAGGTCATGTTCGAATAAAGCAATCCATATGAATCAGTCAACATTAATTATTCTTTTAAGGGGAGAGTAGGGGCTTGCACTTTTGAAAAATCGATTTTCTTGGTCTTTTCTTATAGTTAAACATTTCAAAAATATAATCCCAAAATTTCAAGCCAATCAGAGCAAAACTCTCGAAGTTATTGACTATTTAGTTCCCCTCCTCTAATACTGCAGCTCCGACTTCTCTAAACTTCAAACGCGTTTTTCTCGAAACCACTTTTTCAAAATCCGCCTTCAATGCCATTTGAAAACTACATGACCGATTTATTCCAAACTTGGTACACACTTTCTACATTTAAAATACCTCCCCCCAACGGTTAGTTTGAGATTCTTTTTTACATCAAGGGGGTTTTCCGCCTCCAAAATGGCGGAATTTTTCGTGAAAAATAGCACTTTTCACTTTACATGACCAACAAAAATTTAGTCATGAAAAACAAAAATTATCAAAGACCGTTGGGGGGAGGATTTGATGATACTTTGACTAAATTTTAATGGTACTTGATTTCAGATAATTTCTAGCTGAGATACAGCGAACACCGCAAATCGTGTTTTTCCAAAGGCGTTCTTGGAAAAGCTTTGTCACCGGCTTGTTTGTGGATATTTTCGCGTACAAATTTCACGAAATGTTCTTGAAATGATACTTAACAATGTACAAAAGGTTTCAATAAATTTACTCTATCTATTTAGATGAAACAAATTCGCAAAAAAGTGTTTTTTTTCACGCTGAAACCCCTATCCTCCCCTTCAACTAATCAACGTTTGTTAATCCCTTAATTTTAGACACAACAAATCAGTCTTTCTGATTGTTAGCATACAGTATATATTTTTAATGAAAGTAGTTCTGTAGTTTTGGTCAGATTTTAGGAATTGGCTAAAATCTAACTATGGTGTAGATATGACCTTTACGGACTGATGCCCAAAAATTCAATTCAATTCCCCGTTTAGTATTTTAGTACGCGGGTAGTAGTTTAGTAGTATTTAGTAGTTTAGGGGTATTTTTGTACGCGGTCCCTATACCTAACACGTAAACCGATGGGAGTTTGCTCGCATTTCTCGATATTGGTTCTAAACGGATCTTGGGGTTTCAAAATAAAAACACACGTGTACGCAGTACTATTGTGGGATTGATTTTAAAAAAATGACAAACTTTGACTGTTTAGTTTCGGAGATATCGACTTATGAAAAGTCGTAATTTTATTCCACACCGAACTCGGGCCCAACCATCTGTAACGGAAAGGCAACAGTGTACGCTGCAGCCAGCTGATCGGTGCGTGGTCTGGGAACTCGAAGCGTGTTTTTTTCCTGAGTTCTAGTAATTCTGAGACGGATGTGAATTAAATTACTTCTGCAAACAAATTTAATTTATTCAATTTATGCATGTATTTATGCATGTATTTGGCTTTGTTACAGCGAATACAATTTTAACTTTAACTTTCGACAGCGAATTTTTGTTGCTGATCGTTGAGGTTATGGTTATTCTCATCGCCTTTAGCCGCATTTGCTTGACACATGCCAGCCACAGCTTTCAGTCGCTTAGCATGCGCCTTTTTTCTTGCAAACTTTCCTTTGTATCGCATTTGGGTTGACATTTTCACGCTTTTTTAATTTACAGAAAATATTTCGTGAAAGACAGATCGTGGGAAGCTCAACGCTGTGATTGCAGGAAAATCGCGCTGTTGCTACGATTACAGCGTCGCTCTCTATACGAGTATGAGACCTATCTATGCGTGAGGTGCGAATGTGTGGGACATATAGAGGGTACAAGCTCTGTCAAAAATTTACAATCAACAGCATCGTATGGGCATTGAATGTTACGCTTCGACCGAAACTTTTAGCTCATACGTGTACCTACAGAACTTGTAAGGAACTGTAAGGAATCTTAAACCTTTATTTTGACCATCTTACCCCATATGCAGGGTAAGATGAAACAGCGCTGGTAGCATGATGGGACAGGAATTATTGACATCTTTCGCATAAAAAAATGGGTTCACTCTCGATACCAGCAGTTTGATAAGCTAATCGTCTGAGTTCTGTAGTTTTTGGTCCGAATAACTTTGTTTTCATATCTTTTAAATCATTTGTTAGTTCTTCTTCTTCCTTCGGTAGAAACACCGGTTGAAGAGGAAGCAAAGGCTCCACTAGTTTCATTTCACCCTTTCTTATAGCTTCAACACGTCTCTTTAACGTCGATAGTGGTACGTTGTGAAATATTGCGCCTTTGCGATAGCTTTCATTCATCTCGCCCCAGACAGTTAACGAATCAACAAAAAATCACGAAATAACCTTGAAAATCTCTGACAAACTGTTTTTATAACATCAAGAATTAATACTTTCCTTGTGTTTACTTACCTGTCTCTCATTAATATCAGCAACTCAAACGAACTGAATCTGAGACTCATTCACCTCCCCGCCGACCCTTCAAACTCCAACGGGAGGACTGTGCTCGCACAGACTGTTTTGTAGCTAGGGTTATGTTTCATCTTACCCCGCATCTTCGTCTTGCCCCTAGTTACCCTACATCGATCTGGAGGTGTGATTGCAAAAGCAAGTACCAGGTGGCACCTCATGGCCTTCATGTTGTCTACGCCATCGGCCACTGATTTTTCATCAGCTCAGTGCAGAAAAGTGAGCTCTTTGTCGATCAACGTCACGAAAAAGTAAGTCAATCGTGGGACGGGATATCCCGCGAATTATCAAGCAATAATTTGTCATTACAATTTGACGTTTTCGTGCTAGGTCCTCAAGCTCAATTGGGTGGAGAACGTTGGCAGAGGGATTATTCCCACCATCCATAACGGAATGCGAACGAAATGGAGAAAAGCCCATTACGTAGGATTCCACGGTATACATCAGTGCCCATAGCTCAGCGCAGATCGTACATAAAACTGTCGTTCTTCGGGAGAAATGCTCGAAGGTATATGCGACAGATGGAAAGACAATGAGAGTATCAGCGGGAGGAGCGTGGACTCGCGCCCAAGGACGTAGATATATTGGAGCAGTGGTATAAAATACAGATGTTGAAGCTCGCAAATGTGCCGGCAAATGGAGAACAAGGTGTGCGGCACGCTTTGAACAATGCCCGTTGGTCTCTGTGACGGATCGATGGAACGGGTACAGGAGGTACAGGGATACAGCTAGCGCAGTTTGCGTATGTACCCAGCGGGATACGTATGACAGAAAAAGAGCCAGGGAGAGCGGAAGAGAGAATTATATCTGAGGAAGATACGAAAGACGAGCAATTCGTTTGGACACCATGCCAGGCAATATATAGACTGTACCTTATCTAGAAGTTTTCCACCCTCTCGAGTCTCGTTCGCGCTCTCGCTCCACTTGCACATTCGGGAATTACTGCAGCTTGGAACCGTGTCTTACCCTCTGTTTTCCTCCGACCATTGTCTCGCATTTGCCTCGATTCTGCTTCCGCTTCGCTCATATAACTAGTGACACTTAAATCGACAGCGATGTGTGCCCGCACAAGATTTGCCGACGAGAAATTTGTTGGCGAGTCCCCAGATCCTGCCACATTCGTATAGGGATTTGAAAGGTACGCCGCAAGTAGGGAGTCCACATTGGGATCCAATTGGATTCTGCTCCCAGACAAGCGATACTTGATTGAAGCAGCTTTGAGTCAATGAATCTTCCTCTTTGATTCGCAGAGCGGAATCGCTCAAATCCTGCCACATTCCTATAGGGATTTGAAAGGGACGCTGCAAGTAGGGAGTCCACATTGGGATCCAATTGGATTCTGCTCCCAGACAAGTGATACTTGATTGAAGCAGCGTTGGGTCAATGAATCTTCCTGTTTGATTCGCAGAGCGGATTCGCAGTCACCAATCGTGATTTTCTTCTATCGGATGGTTGATGTTTCCCGTGCAAAAACGTGTTGGGTAGTCTTCAGATCCTACCACATTCATTTAGGAATTTGATGGGGACGCCGTACGTAGGGAGACCACATTGGGATGCAATTGGATTCTGCACTGCTCCCAGGAAAGCGATATTTGATTGAAGCAGCTTTCAGTCAATGAATCTTCCTGTTTGATCAGCAGAGCGGAGTTGCAGTCATAAGTCGTGATGTTTTTTTATCGGATTCTTGATTCTTCCCGTGCAGAAATGTGTTAAGTAGTCTTCAGATCCTACCACATCTTTATAGGGATTTTATAGGGGCGCCGCACGCAGGGAGTCCACATTGGAACCCAAGTAGATTCCGCGCTGTCTCCCGATTGACGTCGTTTGCGAATTCTTATGTGAAATTTTCAAACGGAATGCATCGGATCGTGGAAAAAACAACAAATCAAATTTGTGAGGGAGTCTCTAGATGCACCCACATATCTATAGGGATTTGTTAGGGACACCGCATGTAGGGAGTCCTCATGAGGATCGAATTGGATTCTGCACTGTTCCCGTGACAAGTGACACTTGATTCAAGCAGCTTTGAGTCAACGAATCTTCCTATTTTATTCACAGTGCGGAATCGTCGTCATCAATCGTGATGTTCTTTCATCGGATCGTTGATTCTTCCCGTGCAGACATGTCTTGGGGAGCCTTCAGATCCTACCACATCCCTATATGGATTTGATACATTCAAATGCAAGTGGATTTCGCGCTATCTCCCGATTGACGTTGTTTGAGAATCCTTACGTGAAATTGGAAAAAGGAGTTTGTTGGATCTCAGAAAAAATCCTTTCGTGATCCCGTGTACAAATTTGTTGGAGAGCCTCAAGTCGCACCCACACCTCTATAGGAATTTGTTACGTACTCCGCAGATATGGAGTCCTCATTGGGATCCAATTGGATTTTGCCCTGTTCCCCGATGAACGTCATTTGAGAATTCTCACCACGTTAGAATCGAAAATATGTGAGAAGTCACGAAAAAAAACTCGGCGTGTTGAAACATAATATGCACGATTGGTGAGCGTGTACGTGCATGGTAATCAAAGTGCAGTAAAATAAATAAACGATAATTGAAGTGGACTTTCGGTGATGGGATTTAAATAGATTTTTAAGATATTTCAAGCAATTTATACTTTTTTTTAAACGAGATTTGTTCTTTTTTTAAGATCCACTCATTTTGTATGTCTATCTATTTTGCTTAGAAGATTCAACGTACAAAATGCGATTGGATCCATCAAGAATCGTACCGGATTCTTGAATGTGGGAATCCTTTAGGGTTCAAATTGGATTCGTACATTCCAATAGGGAATTTTGATGATAGGGACCCAATACGATGACCCATTGAATCGCTATCGGAAATCAGAGTTAAGTATGGAAATCCAATTGCATTCTCACCACAATTTCTGCACGGGCATTCTTACCACTGACATGAGTGAGGAATGACCACTCTGTTGGTAATCATTTTTGCCCGAAGCGCATCTATATCGGTAAATTATGGTATATCGGGAATGGGCAGCGCACGAGAAAAACTATGAGCTTTACCTTTCTTTCTTTTTGCCTACTCGTTTATACGTATGCATTCAAGGGTTGGGGGATATGGGAGAGCTGCAACGATAGCAGCAGACGCCGTGAAACACACCCTCGGCTGGCCCCGGCAACCGAATAAAAATTGATTCGCTCCAGACTTTCCGTATCGAATCTCTTCTCTTTTATATATATATATATATATATATATATATATATATATATATGTGTGTGTGTATGTATGTATGTATGTATATAGAGAAATGAACCCGTTTTATCCATGTGATGTTAGCTATCAGCACATCTGGCTGTTTTGAGGATACTCGAACTTTTTCAAACCAATGACTGACGCCCATCACCGGAAAGACCTTCATATAAATATTCTTACCTCCATCTAAAGGTGCTTCAAAAGACATTTGGGTTAACGTAATGTTGAAGAATGCACACAATTGACTCCTATGAGGAAAGTCCATGGAGTTGAACTTGAAATCAAATTTCCATAAACATGTGACAACGACGATTCATACTTTCAAAAAAGTGATTCCTTTTTGCACATACGCGTAATTCGACCATTTTCTAATAATTCTAACCTTTTTTTAACTAATTTATTTCGTGAATATACTTAAATTCGAAACAATTTTTTTTTAATCTTAGGTTCGCTTTAAATATTATTGTACCACTGTATCTTGCTTGGACAATTTATCATTTTTCAAGTTGAAAATTGATAGTGTCACGCTATAAGTTAAAAATTGAGATTATCATTTTCTAAGTTAAAAATTGATAATGTGAACGATAGAGAATACAACAAAAACGAAGCAATGTCAGTTAATGCTAAACGTATGCTGATTTTATAAGACGATGATTTTTTTTGTAATTTGTGTTCAGCCTTGCTCGTTCCATCGGATTAATTAATTTCGGATGGCATTGAAGTTTGCATCGTAGAAATACAACTAAAGTTTTTTTCAATTTTTTTTTTCCTCCATTGTTATTACAATCTAGAATTATCATAGATCAAGATCGTGAATCTGGAGGCAAAAAAAAATCATTTAGGTGACTTTCGTACCGTCAATCGGCAAAAAAAATGTCATCGATAGAAAAAAAAAAAATTTTGTTTTTTTTCCCCAACGATGCAAACTTCAACATAATTTATTTCGGTTGAATCCGAACCCGCGTCGTGAGTCAACGTTTGATGGAGCATTGGCTCGCAAAGTTGCAACCGAGCTTGGCCTTCAATATTGAAGGGCGTTTGTTTTTTATGTTCAAGCTCGATTTTGCCCCAGTCCCTCATATATCCGGACGGTCTACGTACTATAAGTGATAGACGGTAAGTGATTCTCGGAGAATGGGGGTCAATAAAATAGAAAGTGCTAGAATCGCCAGCGATGCCAAGGGTCAAGGAAATATAAGAATATAGCTCTGCAAAAAGATGATTCCGAAGACGCTTGACTTCAAGGACCGTCCTCAAAGTAGCCAATTGATCCCAACTACAACATAAAGTAGGGGAACTAGGGGCAAGACGAAGGTGCGAGGTAAGATGAGTGAAAAAACGATCTAATTTTTGGTAAAGTTTACCATCGTTCCAGTTCATTTGAGTTGCTGATATTGATGAGAGACACGTAAGTAAACACAATCAAAGTACTAATTTTTGATACAATGAGAACGGTTAGTCAAACACTTTCAAGGTTTTTGCGGGATTTTTTACAACGTACCACTATATACGTTACAGAGACGTGTTGAAGATATAAGAAAGGGTGACATGAAACTAGCAGGGCCTTTGGTTCCTCTTCAACCGGTCTTTCTACCAGAGGAAGAAGAAGAACTAACAAATTATTCAAAAGATATGAAAGCAAGATTATTCGGACTAAATACTACAGAACTTAGATGATTGGCTTATCAAATTGCTGGTATTGAGAATGAAACCATCTTTACAAGCTTTTATTTAACTTGACTTTCTACAAGATGCAAAACGGAAAATCGACATTTCACCCACTTCCCGACTACTTAGAGCTCTGAAATTTTGCTAACATGCAGCTAATATGTGACAATGCATGATTCAAGTGAAAAAAAATATCCATAAAATTTTGAACTTTTCATGTAAAATTAGCGATATCTAATAATCCATATAAAATCTCACTAACACATACAAACAAATTCTTGGCCAACTGTGTTCGCATGTGAAAAGTTTAAATTCAGCAATTGGTCGTAAGTTAAATCCCAATTAGAATCTTTGTTATTTTTTTACAAGCATTCCATGTTTCTAACGTACAAACTCGTAAACTAGTAAACTACTAGTAACAACTAACTAGTAAAATCAATTAAAGAAGCTCAAGAGGAGAAAATAATTTATATGTAAAAAATATTAAAATTTTTTTTATCAAGTTACCTATATGTGACTATAAATAAAAGGTTCGGGTGGTCAAAATTAAGACGTTTAATTTTTAATTTACATAAACCGGTTAGCATATCAAATGTATTCAATTTACTGTAAAACAACCTCAGATTTCTTAAATAAAAATTCCAAAACTAAGTATAAACGTGTGATAGCAATTTCTCAAATTACTATTGTGCCAAATGAAATACGGTTAATTAAACTGGATCGATCAAATTTATTAAACATTTGTGACATGGTAAAACAAATGATTTTCTACTTATTAGTACATTTAATAAAAGCTTATTTTTTTCAATATTTCTTTTCATACGCGCAAGATGCCAATAATTCTTGTTCCCTCATGCTTCCAGCGCTGTTTCGTCTTTCCCTGCATATGAGGTAAGTTGGGAAAAATGACGGTTCAATTAAAAAATATATTATATGCTAATAATCGAAGACTGATTTTTTGTTTCCAAAAGTAAAAGATTGATGAATGTTGATTAGTTTAAAAGAATAATTAAAGTTAACTGATTCCTGCCCCTACTACCCCTAAACACCGACGTCTTCAAAATCACCATTGGACAAATGTAAGCATATTCATACAAATGTCATTTCAAGGACAATCGGGTCCCAAAAGCAACGATTTGTTTTGTAAAATTTTACGGAAACTCATTCTCACCGGGTTCGAAATATTCTTTCCACATATGCGTGCACGTATTTGCCCAAGGCCCCCGGCGATCTCTTATTTCATACCGCAGGGGGCGCAACTTCTATCACGGTTGAGCTTCATTTCTGTTACGGCCAGACGCATAAACCATAAGGACAGGTGTGCCATACGTGCAAAATTCAGAGTCGGCGAATTCGTGTGTGCGTGTGCGTGCGTGCGTGTGTGTGTGTGTGTGTGAGTGTGTGTGTGTGTGTGTGTGTGTGTGTGTGTGTGTGTTTGTGTGTGTGTGTGTGTGTGTGTGCGCGCGTGCGTGTGCGTGGGTGTGTGTGTGTGTGTGTGTGCGCGTGTGTGTGTGTGCGTGCATGTGTGTTGGTGTGTGTGTGAATGTCATGTAGTAAGAGAAACAAGTGCACGGACCGAAAGTGCACACCGGCTGCGATCTCAGTTCGGGTCGGTCCTCTCTCGGAAGATTTCACTTTTTCACCCCTATCCGCGTTTCTCTCGTCTTATTCTTCCGCAATTCTCTTTTTTCTCTCTCATCTTGTTCGACATCGTGTTCGACGGGAAAGAAAAATATGGGGAGTCCGACAGGGAGTAAGGGGGAGAGAGAGGGGGTGAGAGAGAGAGAGAGAGAGAGAGAGAGAGAGAGAGAGAGAGAGAGAGAGAGAGAGAGAGAGAGAGAGAGAGAGAGAGAGAGAGAGAGAGAGGAGAGCACAATCCAACGGGGACACACACGCGAATTTATCGATGGAAATATTCGATAACCGCGTGTCCGTTGGTAACCCCGTCGTGAGAGATAACGAAAATATTGAAGCGATAGAGAACGAGAAAAAGGTATATACAGCGAGAGGATTGTAACTGCGCACATGGGATCCGCTGTGGCACAAGAGGAATAACGTTATATGTATATTCACGGAAAATAAATCGATTTCCTCGTCGCTTAGTTCCTTTTATTTATTCTCTTTCGACTGCAATATTCGAATGAATTACACGAGATTGCGATTCGTTTGGCTCGTGTAACGCGATAAGGCGGACAACGAGAGAGAGAACACGATTTATTTATTTTTCCAAAAGCGTATCTCTTGTCTCAGCTGAAAATTGAGCTTTATCCACAAAATCAAGCAACGGATGATAAACCGAACTGGAGAGTCGACAATTTTCCGGTGGATCCGGAAAATCACGTTCGTCCTATATTTGAAGCTAGAATTATTATTCGAATGTCGAAAACGCTGCATCTTGTTTCGCTCGATACAAATATTTATATTTGCTGCTGAAATTTGCATCGCTGGGATGCAATGTGAATTCTTTTCTTTTCTTTTGTTATATATTTTAATTTCTGCCGTATGTCTAATACTTTTTCGTTCCTTTCGATTGTCGATCTTCAAAGAAACATTTTTAAAATGATTGTCGGATTTTCATAGCAGAAACGGGGAAAACATATTTGAGGGATTGAAAAAATGTTCATTGCACCCCAGCGTTGCAAACTTTGGTCTTATTGCTTAGAAGGAACTTAAAAAATGGTTGAGGAATTTTCATAGCGAAAAACAGGAAAAGGAAATTTTAGCAAGATGATAAAATAATTTCATCGCATCCCAATGATGCATTCAATGTCATTATTTAAATCTAAGAAGTTCTTTAGTTTTAATCTGAAATCATATGAATTGTAGAAGTTCTTGAATTTTTAATTAAAATTATTCAAATAAATGTTCTTTAAATATAATTTAATATTGTCTAAATTAAAGAACTTCTTTTATTTTATTTTCAATTATCTAGATAAAAGAAGTTGTTTAATTTTTATTTTTATTTATTCAAATTAGAAAAGTAAAGAACTTTTCTAATTTGAATAAATAAAAATAAAAATTAACTATAAATAATTATATAAATAATTATAAAAACTTATATAAATAATAAAATAATAATAAACTATATAAAAATTAAAAAATAAAAAATAAAAATTAACATTTTGAATGTTTTAAATTAAAGACGTTCTTTAACTTTAATTTAAAATTCCTTAAATTAAAAAAGTTCTTCAATTTAAACAATGCCATTGAACTTTGCATCGTTGAAATGCAATGCATTTTTCATCCCTCAAATTTCCTTTTCTCTGTTTTCGCTACGGAAAGCCCTCAACTATTTATTAAGATGCTTCCTGTAATAAAAAAATATTCTGTTAGAATGCAACGATTCATTTTTCATCACTTAAGGATGTATGGCAGCTACTGCAGAGTCGTTACAGAACTGATTATGCAATTTGCAAAAATCACATTTAAAGACTAAATAAAATAATTGTAGTATTCATTGAAGCTAAAAAGGAGATTTACCACAGCTCAAAGTAAAACATGCGGTACAGAAAGAAGAATTTTCAATTTTTAACTGCAAATTTAGTTGCTGATTTGATGTACGTTTTCCCTGACGTTGTCGTGGTTACGACATACGAGCTAAAGAAATACGAAAACGGTCCCATTTAACTCGCAATATCTCGCAAAATATATGGGCACATGTCGATTTTTTTTAACGTATCATGCATATTACAGCGATACCGCACAAAAGTTTTTTTTTACAAAAGAGTACTCCGGAAATACCTTTTTTGCCAATGTAAAGGGAATTTTGGACGTACAGTCCTATGTTCCCCGTGTTAAATGACCCAACTTTGAATTCGTTTATCTCAGCATTCACGTGGGCAAATTTTGTTTTTTTTTTTAATCTCAAAAAGTTCTCGATGTTTTCCTTTACAATATCAGTGAGTTTCAATTCGAACAGTAGTAAATAACTTAGTTGCCATACATCCTTAAGCTTCTTTTTCTTTTTTTGCTACGAAAATTCGTCAATCATTTTTCGTTTTCTGCTGGATAAACTCGAGCAACTGTTTCTATTTTTCTTTGTTTTTCTTCCAAATAAATCCCCACATTTGTTTCTTTTTTTTCCTTCCACACTCGCTGCGATCCCGCCACGAAGATACGACGGAAATTTGTTTTCCCAATCACGGTATAGTAGCGTGACTGCGAAATCCGAACTATCTTTGATAGCCTCGATAAACTCGAATGACATCAATGCAACGATCCTATAGGAAATAGACGTTTTCGTTCGATGGGCTTTAACTTTTAACCGACGATGGGAAACGCGTCATTGCCGCTACTGCAGCCGCGTTAGTTATGGCGGTTATATTAAATTTTGCATGGGTATATAAAGCTGTACATGCGTAGCTCTGTATAGGCATCATGTACCTACGTATCGAAAATGTACGCGTACATGTACAGGTAGAGGTCGATGTGTTCTGGCGCGGAAAGCCCGGGGAACTGTTTGCTCGATACGATAATGCGCCCGCTGCATAATCGTTATTTTAATGGAGGTGAGGCAGGCGGTCTCATAGTTGACGTTACGATATATACGTATATATCTATAGTCCTTGATGAATATAAAACCCTTACATGTTTCCTGCCAATCTTCAACAACGACGCGAACTACGCCCCCCCCCCTCCCCCGGCTTATTCTCTCTTTTATTTTTTTTCATTCGAAAAGAAGCCGCCAATTGGCCATTAAGGGGCTATACCAATGTGACACTTGAAAAAAATCGATTTTTTTGCCTTTTTCGACAGTCTATACTTTCAAGAATATCCTGCAATAATATCAAGGCCGTATGTCTAATAATTTTATCTTGCAAAAATCGATAGTTAAATCTTTAAACGCGTTTTTCTCGAGATGAGATTTTTCAAATTTGCTGACATTGTAACTCAAAGAGCAATTATCCGATGGACTTGAAATTTGAACTGAGTACTCTTCAATATATTTACTCTACAATGGCGTAGGATATTTTTGATTGGATGAAAATTGACGATTTGACATTGAAAAGAACGACCATTTTGCAAGAAAACAGACTTTTTTTCATAACTACGCCATTTTGTAAGATTTTGATATTTTTCGAAAATCCTACGTCATTGTACAGGAAATACCTTCCAGTTTAACGACATTTTTTCCTTTTTGGGTTTCAGCTACTCAATCAGCCGGAATCATGTCAGCAGTGGAGGAACTTTTTTTTGGCGCCTCCGAAGGCGGCGCATAAGTCGCTTGGAACTCTATATTTTTCTATGAAAAAATTATATAATATAGGTCAATTATAGTCAAATATATTCTTAATTTTCGGAACAATTTAATTGGGTACTTTTCTTCCAAAAAATTTCCGAAAATCACCCAAATTTTCAGCGTTTACACTGGTATAGCCCCTTAAAGAACTCTCAAGGACACGCGGTTAAGGCGGGAGCCTGCATTAGAAGGACCAAAAAAGTGTTTTTTCGGGAATTTTTTTCGAAGGGAAAAAAAACAAGTGAGCCTAGTAAACATTGAAGTATCTTTTCATGTATATTTGAAAAGTATAAACAAAATTGTTAACGTCCAACAATAAATTACTACAGATTTATCAGCCTATTCTATGCGCATCTCGCCACTGCAGTTCTCAATCGGCGGGAAAGATGCAGCTCGTAATTCTTGACGGAAACAAAAAAAAACCAATAAAATTTTTAATTGTCATATATTTTTCTTCTGGGTGAATTAAGAAAAAGCTGCAAGAAATCGTCGAATCATAACTTTTCTCAGGTTTGGGAAAAATGTGTTTAAAAAAAAACACTTTAACGTGCTATAAAAATTGTTTAAAAAGATGTTTTCGACGACTTTTTTAATTCTCTTAGAAGAGATATGCATATTGAAGAAAATAAACTTTGGTTTGATTCAATAGGTCGATAAGTTTTTTTTGCTATCACGCCCGCCAATTTGGAAAAATCGTGATAATGAAAACTGGAAGAAACGCGCTTCAAAGTTATCAATAGGAGGAAATATCAATATCAAATATCAATCGCTTCTCTGCTTTTGGCCTTGTATCTTCGAAAATATTTACAATTGGCCTCTTTTACTTTGTAAATATATTCTTGGATAGATTATCTATTGATTTAATCAATTTAAAAAAAAAAACGATTTTTTGAACCTGGCCTCAAGGGAGGACACCACTGTAGCTTCCCATTTTCGACTGTTTTCTTTGGAACTTTTTTGGAAGAAATGAATAAAATGATGATCAAAAGAACGTTTAGGCTTTATTAGGTATATATTGAAGTATGTAAAAAAATGTATTCGTCAAAAGAATATAAAATGGCGGCACGAGTCGCTATAGCACTACTGGTTATCAGAACTGACGTGAATTTAGTCCTGGAACTAAGAGTGAAATATTTTCGTTAATTATATTTGTTGCAGCAATCAAGTACGGGGGAAAATATAAATATAAACGAAAAAAAAAATAGAGACGACTTTGAAAAAAAGTTAGTTTTTTTACCATAATTTTCATATATAAAGTGTTCTGCTGCGTGCCGATTTCAAAAACATGGTTTTGAGAAAAACGTGTTGGAAGTTTGAATTGAATGATAGACGCTGCAGCTAAATAATGTTTTCTCCGGTAATCTAACGCCACCTATTGGTAGAAAAATTTTAAACTATTTTTAGTCAGTAAGTTTTTTTCCCAAAGATAATATGCTTACAAGAGTCGAGAATTGCATTTACCGGCGTGGCATCACCGTGGGCGCTTTTTAGCACTCGGAAACTCCCCTCCAAGATTGCTCAAAAACCACTTCAAAACTGTTTTTTTTTTCAGCTATAAACGAATATGCAACATTTTTCTGAAGGTTCGGAGGATTTTTTAAAAGTGTTTCCCAAAAATCGAAATTAAAAAATAAAAAATAAAGAGAAAAAAACATTGCATTCAGCAATGCAAACGTTAATCTCATCAGGCTTGATATGTATTACCATGTAGGGGAAGTAGGAGCAAGATGAGAATGCTAGGGTCATGTTCAAATAAAACAATACATATGAATGATTCAACTTTAATTATTCTTCTAAGCTAACCAGCATGGATTAATCCTCAAATTTTGGAAACAAAAAATCAGTCTTTCTGATTGTTAGCATACAATATTTATTTTTAATTAAACCTTGATTTTTCCCATCTCACCCTATATGCGGGCGAGAAGAAACCGCGCTGGGAGCATGATGGAACGAGAATTTTGGGCATCTTTCGCATATAAAAATGGTTTAATTCTGACTACCAGCAATTCGATAAGCCATCAATATCAGCAACTCAAATGAATTTAAACGATGGTGAACTTGACCAAAAATGATCACAGTTGATACTTTAACACTCATTCACCCCTCCACCACCCCCTTAAACTTCAAGGGGAGCACCGTGCTCGCACGCACTGTTTAGTAGCTAGACTTATGATTTATCTTAGCCCTCAACTTCGTCAGCAGCCGTGCCGGATTTATACTTTTCTTAAGGGGTTAGGCCACAGTAACGGGTATAAAATCATGTGCGAATTTAACAATTTTTTTCGTATTAAAAAGTGATTCACTCATAAAATTAATTACACATCTATTTAGTATGAATATCAAGCTGTTAGAAATTTTTTTTCTTTGTACAAAATGGACGACTACTAATATTTCCTTTTGTTATCTTTTTTAGGCGCTCCGCGGCGTGACATTTAGCATCCACAATTTTTTACCTAGAACAAAAAACAAAAATTCTCGTCACTCTACATTAGAATACCTAGAGAAGTACGTACGGAATTAAAAAATATTGTTTTATTCAAAAGTTGTAGGTATTTGAACTTAAAAAATGAATTTTCAGTGAAAAATTTCGTATAAAACTGCACATAAAATGAAAAGTTTTCGATTAATCAGAAATTCCATTCGTACTTCTCTGCGAAAGGCAATTAGGAACATGACTTTGAAATTTGAAGTAAATCGAGTGAAAATTGTTGAAGATATTTGTCACGCCAATTGGAAAAAAGCTGTTTCGAGAAAAACGCGTTTAAAGTTTTACATACTCTATGGCCGTGCCAGAGGCAGGCTTACGTTATACGCTCAAAGTTGGTGGAAAAAAGTCCTTGCTATAAATCGAATATTAACTTATTCTTACGATGATAAAGCACCGTTTTAGCGAAAAAAAAAATCGATTTTTTTTTAATTCTACTGTGGCCTTACCCCTTAAGTATAGGCCGCTTGACTTTGTGCCGCCCCTCCTATCTTCAACACTTGTGTTTACCCAGGCCTTTTCAGGTGCCTCTAAAATCCGCCGCCCCCTAGAGTCCCCCTAGGCAGCAAGTCCAGGACTGGTCAGCAGGGCGGAAAACAAGTGCTGATGCAATAAAAACGAAAAACCTATGAAACGTCAGGGGTAGGAGCGTGGAGAAAGCAAGGGTTGCAAAGTGCCGCGAGCAAGGGTTGAAAGAGTCCAGGATTATGTTTTTACGAGATAGCAAACGCATCCTTTTTTTTCGCATATTCTTCCTGCTTCCTTTTTTTGGTACAGTGAGCAGAGTAGGTAGAATCGGCTGGAGCGTGCCGTATCGCAGTCGACCGCCCTTGGTCTCTACGAGGGCGCGTGTTCTCTCATTAAGCCCGTCCCGAAAATAATTAGGGGAAGCTGCGTTGCCGCTGTAATCAGAGGCCCGCGAGAGCCTGCCCGATGGCTTCGCCCGCTCGGATCGACGCGGTCACCCGTGCGGATACGTAAGGCTGGCCCTCGTTCTCCGGGGCAATCGCACGAGTATATTCGTAGCACGCGTCGCCACACGAGTACATTCACAATGGAGGAAGAGGAGAGCGCACGAAGGTACAACGGGCAATTGCGCCACTGCAGCTGGTCGAGGCTAAGGGTGCAAGAGGGGAAATGTGAGGGGGAGGAAAGCTCCATACTCGCGCGAGACGCGTAACGAGCGTTCCTAACGAGGGTGCAGGCAGCAGATTTAACGGGCAGATGATGGTGATCCGATATACCCGATTGATGCGCCTACATACACGAGCTGGTTATTACGGGATCAGTGTACACGGAAGACCGGTAATGCGAATCGTACCTCACGCCGATCTCGCTCGTAACGAGGTCGACGATCCACGAGATTCCACGTCGTGCTACAACGAAACGCTTCACGTCTCGTCCTCGAGCTTTTTAAGGCGTTAGCCCCACTTGTAGCGCAAAAAAGGCCTTTTTCATGAATTTTTTTAAAGAAAACTACAAAACTTTTTTAATCGATCAATATACCATCTTAAAGAACACATCTTGAAGAACTTTCAGTAATTTTTTTATTGAAAAATATTACATTGTTTAGTGGCAAATGGCCGTCAATGAAATAATGTTTTTATATACACGGTTTGCGGTGACCAACATTGCGGCGAAGTGGATCATCTGAAAAAAAATGCGGATGGATTTAGTCAAATATAAGTATAAACTAGTCTTTAATCGAAGGATTTTAAAAAATATTCATTTTTCACAAAATGGCGGACAGTAAAAGTTAATGGTTCGATTTTAACGAAAAAAAACGGCCGTTTTTTGGCTATAAAACGGCCATTTTTTCGAAAAAAAAAATCGGACGATTAAAGACTACATTTTTATGTATTAAATAAGCCTGCAAAATTTCAAGAAGATCGGTTCATTAGTGTTCGAGTAATCTTGGTCACCGACTTCAGAAATGCGATTTTGAGAAAAACGCGTTTAAAGTTTCAATTTCAGTTTACACGAAGAAAATATTTTTTTTTTGTAAACTTACATAGAGTCATCTATTCCGGGCATCAAAAAAAAACTGCACTTCAAATTGCACTTCAAAAAAATGCAATAAAAAAAATCGATTTTTTCAAAATCGCAAGTGGGGGTAACCCCTTAATTCGTTGAGGCGCAACGGGACTTGCCAGGGTGATGAGGAGGAGTCGGTAAGAAAGTCCAAGGCGATTCATTAGCTAAGAGACATTTGGACCTCCGTTTTGCCAAAGTAGCCAATCTTTGAAATTCTCAAATGTAGGATTTCAGATAGTGTTGACGTTTGCATCGATGGAACCCTTCGAAAGCACTTTGCATTTTATTTTTCTCATATTTGTTAGAAGTTCAGATTTCATATATTTGTTATCAGAAGTTCATATTTGTTAGAAGTTCATATTTCTTATATTTGTTAGCATTTTATATTCACATAGAAGATCTTTTTATAGATTTATGTTGTAGATCGCTGTATAAATATCTTTAAAAAGGGGTTGTAGGATTTTTGTGGGTGAAAGCTGCCAAAAGAAATTGAAGAACTTCCGAAATATTATGATATTGAAATTTGCATTGTTGGAACGTAATGAAAGTTCAGTAGTTCCATTTGTTTTCGACCAATTTGGGCTACGAAAAACACTTGAATGTTTTTTTTTTCTACTATCCTTGTGAGAAATCTGAAACCCAAATTTATCGGATCAGATTCTGGGTGATGAAGAAAATGGAAAAATAAAGCGAAACTCAGAATTTACGTTGCGTTCCAGCGATGCAATCTTCAACCTCGTAAAATATTGATTTTTATTGCATTCCACCGATACAAACTTCAACCTCATTAATTTCAGCACGTTGTGATGAATCACACTACAATGATGTGGCGAATAATTGTGAAATTTTTCAAAACAATGTTTTAAGCGTAAATTAGGTACCCTCGCACGGAAAATCGGAAACATTCTCTACCATTTTTCTATTGTGCTTTTTCATATAATGTCTGAGAGTAAAACAACGTGTCATATGAACGCAAGCAAAACCGCTGCAAATGATAAAGGTTTTTTATTTATTATAATTGTAATGATTTATTTAAATTATAATTATTTATTTCGATTATAATTATTTATTACATCTACAATTTTTTATTCCAACGACGATTATTTATACAATCATAATTCTTCGACGGGTTAGTGGAGCAGGTCCAAATTTTGCATGCAGGCTTACAAGAAACATCACTTGAGTCCACCTTCGATTTTGTTGAAATTCAAATTTGTTATAAAGCATTGAAAACTGTTACGCAAGTATTCTTTTTACCGGCGGAAACAGGGTTTTAAGGGGAGAAACAACCGCTGAAAGAAAGGCATGTCCACCCCTTAATTTTTTTCTCAATATTTCTATACTGCATTTTCCATCGCTTTACATTAGAAGAATTTTGGTTTTTGTTTCATTCAGATCGGTGGACGGCTTGTGGGTGAAACTGCAAAATCACATCTTGACATGCGTTTCTTGAATGGGTAGTTTCTCCCCTTAAAACCGTTTCTCCACCGAAAAAGAAAAACACGTGTCTAATAGTTGTCAATGTGTTGACGTATATGGGTTTAAAAAATCGAAGCCGAACACTTAAGTGATGTTCCTCGTTAGTGCAAACGGAATAGTAATGCATCCAATTTTGAGTACCGTGGTATCCTTTCTGCAGAACTCCCAAATCCTGAAGAGGAAAATTTCGTCCGAAAAAAAAAACAGTTTTTCCTTTCTCTCCCTCTTTCTCTCTCTCTCTTTCTTTTTTCTACCCTCGTACAGCACTAGGTTGATCGATCAGTGCGCAAAAATTATTTTATGGGATCCTATTGCTTGCAATGAGCTTTTGGAATTTCGAATCCTCCCTTTTTTTCAAGCAACGATCAATCAACGTGGCCTGGAGTCACGAGGGTGCGCGATCCTTCGAACTGAAGTACGAGCGGACACGTATATATTTATATACGATAGGGTTGTGCGTCCTCGTAGCACACCGTGCTATTTCGATGCACAGCCACGTACTCGGGAGCGACTGCGCCACTCTCGCGGTACAAAATTAGATTAGGTACAACGTCGGCATCGACAACGCGTGTAATATCGCAAGGGCTTCCGAGTTGCCATATGCTCCCTGTTACGATGTCAATATTATCAAGTCGAGGGTATCGCGAGCTTGCGCCGTCACTCCACTCACTTTTCTTCATTCCGACCTTACCTTCGACTGGAGCGAAAAAAATATTACACAGCCTCTCTGCACGCTTACTTGATTACTCGAGGCTCCTGAATATACCCCAGTCCAACATCAATTTGATACTGTCAAATCTCGTCTCAACATTCCACTGCTTTAGAGCTTTCGGGTAGGATTTCGTTTTTTATTCGTGTAAAGTTCGTCCTCTAAAAAGATTTCTATATTTCAGCTTTGTCCTCATGTCGCCATGTTAAATCTTCGATTTGAGATGACAATCATGTGTGACTGTAATTCGTAGCGTTCATCTCGTTTTCTTTCTCGCAACGATCTCAAACTGTTTCGAAAAATAAACTACACAGACATTAACAATGAGATAGAGGCAATGGGAAAAAGAATGGTTGATTTTTCAATGAAAAATGTATCAGGCGTGCAAATAAATAATCCAAATTATTTTAAGCAGTTCAGAATTTTTATTAAAATAAATCGATATTCCCATTCTTTTGCGGTTATATAGTGTTGACATATAGTTATTCAAAATGACAGTTGGTATGCCGGAAAGTCTAACATAAGCTTCGAAACTATTCAGTTCAGTACAGTCGAAAATGGCAACAGATAAGGTGCATGTCCGACACTGCATTCTTTACGAATTCCAACAAGGAAAAAAATGCTGCAAGAGCGCGCGAATCGATTTGTTCCTTTCTCGGCGAAGGTGTTGTAATTTCCATAATTATGTGTTTTCTTCAATGAAACCTACTACGGCAGAATTTCCATCTGTCAGTAGATACAGAATCAACATTTCCGCAAAATGGTTCCTGATCGTGAGCAAGTTGATATGATCTTAATTATATCGATTTTTCATGCTGAATCTTTATCGATCATCTTGAAATATTATTGAAAATTTTGTCAAAAGAGTGAACGTTTGCAAACAGGAACCAGGCGGCCATTTATCGGATATTGTGTTCCACACGTAAACTCCATGCGTATTCAAAATAAAAATATTCGTGCTTTCAAAATAAATAATAAGTTTCATTAATAAAATAAAATGTCAGGTCATTTTCAGACACCCTATAAACATATTTGCTCTATTATTTGATTCTCTGATTTCCATCGTACACCCTTGCGGGTTTTTACGTATTACCCTTTCCAAAAGAACTCTTTCCCATGACTCTCTACCTAATTGTCTAATCTAACCTAGCATCCGTTGCGTCCACAGCCGTATCGAGCTACCCTATACCGCATTTGCCGAATGTGCGGGGAAACTGTGGAAAACCCGGACCAGTATAGACGGCCCCATATAATTCTGATTCTCTCGAGCACAGACGTTTCACTCAAGTATCTACACCAAGGTCTCAAAAGTATCGGCCTTCCGCTGACAGGCTGATGCGCCAGCCGGTGCACGGCTATATACATACCGTATATATATATATATACCAGCTCAGAGGGCTATTCCTCGACCTAATAAAGTACTGATTCATTTCGTATTAAAACCAAAATCACACTTCATAAATCCGGATCTCGTCGAAGTGTGTACGATCAGGCTTAAACAACGCAAAAAACAGGAACGAGTACTTACTGACAGAAAAGAGGCAACCAGGTCACGCTCGTATTGCGAAGGGTTAGGTAGATCGTAACATCGCAGCGAGTAATCGGTTTACCACCCATTTGAGATCACGTTGTGTACACAACTGTGCCTCACATCAACTGCATCCGAGGTATATTACGACGTTTTTTTATGGATACGAAAAGTCAGCCTCTCTCGTATCATGTATGACCCACCCCATTTTCCCTGTCACTTCCCTGTACACACACACACACACACACACGCGCATATATATATATATATATATATATATATATATATATATATATATATATATATACATATATATATACACACAGGGTGTCCCTCTTATCTCTGCCACCCGAAATAACTCGGTAATTATCGACGTCGCGAAAAAATATTTCAGACAAAAGTTGTACGGTGTGAAGGGGGCCATCAAATGCGGCCACCAATTTTTTTTTTATTTCGGCGGAGGCGCTGACGCACAGTGACGGTCACCTCCACTTTTTTAAATGGAATGGTACTTTTTTCAACCATCTCAGCCTCCTTGAGCACCTCAAGCCTCATAAAAAAACATTAGAGGGTCAAAGTCGTTCAAGGTCATTCAAGGTCACCTATTAAAAAGAAATACAAATGTAAATATCTCGAATCGCTACCACATATTTGGTAGTGATCCGAGATATTTAGATTTGTATCAACGATACTGCCCTTGAATGACCTTGAACGACTTTGACCCTCGAATGTGTTTTATGTGGCTTGAGGTGCTCCGCAAGATGGTTGAAAAAAATGTACCATTCCATTAAAAAAAGTGGATGTGACCTTCACTGTGGGTAAGCGCCTTCGCTGGAATAAAAAAAATTGGTCGTATTTAATGGCACCTTTCACACCGTACAACTTTTGTCTAGAACATTTTTTTATGGCGTCGATAATTACCGAGTTATTTCGGGTGGCAGAGATAAGAGGGACACCCCATATATATATATATATATATATACATAGGTGTATGTGTCTACAGGTACGTATGTTGGGTGCAAGCATTGAGAATTTTACGCTCGCGCCAGAAAGCGCACTCTCGGCAAGGATCTCTCTCTCTCTCTCTCTCTCTCTCTCTCTAGCGCGAACGCGAACCCGTCCGCTGTATCTTTAACACCCTCGACGACAACGAAGATGACAATGCGCTGGAAAAAGTTTATGTATTTTCGTATGAACGCGCGCAACGAGCAGTCGAGAGGGAAAAATGAAAAACGAACAGTGATGAACTCGCGGATCGACGCCATCTTTGTTTTTTTTTGTGAATACAACTTTCTTGTTTGCAGTGGGAGTGCACTTGAACCCAAACTAACGAACAGGAAGTATCCACGAATCCGTCCAATATATGCGTCTGCTCGTGGCCATTTTTACCATTTTTACATTGGGGGAGCAAAAAAAAATTTTTTTTTTTGCGGCCCTTTTTTATGTTCTCGCGTGAGAGCGTTCGGTGCCGTTTTTCGTGAGCTACATTCATCAAAGTGGATATACCTGTACGGCGATCGAGAGAGTGATGCATCGGCATCGGTGCATCGTCAGATGACGTATCCGATGATAAAATTCTGCAGTATATTCCGGTCCGACCTTTGTGTATTTGCAGTGTGTCAAAACGGTGACGTTTCGTTCCCATAGGGATACCATATCGTCTATAATAGTGAGTTTGACATCGGATGTTTTTTTTTTCGTTTTCTGTTTGCATCTAGACTCGACTATAAAAGGGAGTTTGGTATCCGATTTTATACCGACTTTTTTTGTTCACAGCTCCTCGCGACGAGTAGAATAATACGTAGTTTTTCAACCTAATCGATCTCACGATTCTTTTTATCCTGGAATTTTTGGATCGGAGAGCGAAAAACACGCGTTCTTCTGAACGTCAATGTGGCTTCGTGTCGTGGTCATTTTTAGGGAGAACGGAATGAACGGTGAGAAATTATGAGGATGCAAAGTGCAAATATTTATTTACGCTTTGCTTATTCACGTTATTCGAATAATGACGAAGTGTGATGTGAATTACGTTTTGTACCGGAAGTACCTGCTCGTTTTATTTCTCTCTCACTTTTTTATGGTGTTAATCTTGCACCGCTGGGATGCTACGGAAATTCTTCTGAATGTTTTTTTCTTTATTTTTATTATAACCTAAAATCTTTGTCTGCAGCTTTTTTTGATACATTTTCAATGAGGATTCTCAAAAATGTTCCAGTGACTTTCGTAGCCTAAGGGTCTCAGAAAAAATACGGAATACGAAAAAAAAAAAGATTATCGTTGTGTTCCAACGATGCAAATATTTCAATGCTATTATTTTCTTTAATACATGCTCAAATTATTCGAATAATTCTGCTATGGAAGTTAAGGCCTTAGGCCACAGTAACGGGTATAAAATCATGTGCAAATTTAACAAATTTTTTTCGTATGAAAAAGTGATTCACTCAAAATTAATTACACATCTATTTAGTATGAATATCAAGCTGTGAGAATTTTTTTTTTCGTTGCACAAAATAGGTGACTACGAATATTTTCTATTGTTATCTTTTTTTAAGCGCTCCGCGACGTGACATTTAGCATCCACAATTTTTGACCTAGAACAAAAAACAAAAATTCTCGTCAATCTACATCACAATACCTAGAGAAGTACGTACGGAATTTAAAAAATATTGTTTTATTCAGAAGTTGTAGGTATTTGAACTTAAGAAATGAATTTTCCGTGAAAGATTTCGTTGTAACTGCTCATAAACTGCTCATAAAATGAAAAGTTATCGATTAATCAGAAATTCCTTACGTACTTCTCTGCGAAATGCAATTAGGAACATAACTTTCAAATTTGAAGTAAATCGAGTGAAAATTGTTGAAGTTATTTGTCACGCCAATTGGAAAAAAGCTGTTTCGCGAAGTTTCGAGTAGTCGGCCATTTTGTACATCGAAAAAAAATTCTAACATCTTGATATTCATACTAAATAGATGTGTAATTAGTTTCATGAGTGAATTACTTTTTCGTACGAAAAAAAATTGTTAAATTCGCACATTATACCCGTTACTATGGCCTAAGGCCTTAAGGTATTCCTTTCATGAACCCAAATATTTAACATTTAACCGATTTTCGTCTTTAATCAAGTAAAAATACATCCGAGTATACTGGTAAAATTTCAAGCCAAGTCATCGAACTTTTAACGAAAAATTACGACTCTAAAAATGGTCTCATTTATACGGCGCTTTATGGAGATGTCACGCTGGCCACATTTCTATCTAATTATTTATACACTTAATAACTCTAGATGCGTGATATAAATTGCTCACAGGTGTAAAAAAATCTAATGTTTCCGTAATGACAATAAAAACGGCGGTTCACCGAATGTTTAAAGAAAATATAAATGATAAAACTTGGAAAAATGTGACTAGCAGAAGAATTTTTGTATCCGTGACGTTTAAAAAAATGTAAAAATGTCTGAATATACTTAATTTGCGCGAATTTTTTTATTCTTGTTTATCGTCGTGTATAATAATCGATTAAAACTTATTTTTTATTGAGCGCTATTGTAATTTACCGATGAATCAGAAGGGCCCTACTTATGCCCCCACAAAATACGGCCCTTCGCGAAAGGAATACCTTAACCCTCTCTTCTTGCGTGCCCACGTGTTCACTACTGCCATCCTTCCTCCGTCCTTCATCCCCATAAATCGCCCACCAATTTCAAGCTTCCCCAATCCAGCGTCTTCTTTTTCTCCGTCTTTTTTTCAACCCTGTCATCAAAAACGTACAAATTTGAACCATCCCAGAAGTTTAATCCCAATCTACGCAAGCTCGAGTCATATAGCCAGATATTTTGCACCAACGAAACGTGGCTCGGTTTGTAACCGGAAAACTTTCGAATCTAATAACTGTTGTAATGAAAATTTGCACGATTGCTCGTACATATGCGTAATGATAGTGAGTGAGAGTCCGTATCGGGTGTACGGAGTTGCCTCATCGAAACGAACATAATGGTACACATTGTAGCAAGGACGAAAAGTGGCCCACGCGTGGATTATTTCCGTTGTTGTGCACACGTGGCAGTGCTCGGGCTGTGCGTTAAAACTTGGTGGTAGAGCAAACACACGAGGAGTTAGTATACACGAGGCTTTTATAGGCAATGGTACTTCTCTGTTCCTCGTGTTATCCGAGTCCATACGAATCTGGATAATGTATGTAAAACCAAGCCAAATACCGGAGCTCAACTCGTGTTCACTGTATACGAGAGGGTAGTTGTCCATGCTCTATTTGTTCGGAGTATTGTCCAGTCACCACCCCCGCACTTCCTCTCTCTCTCTCTCTCTCTCTCTCTCTCTCTCTCTCTCTCTCTCTCTCCCTCTCCCTCTCTCTCTTTGCCTCTCTTCTCCCTCTCACCTTCATCCTCGTTTTCGACACTCGAGAATCTCCCCCGCTTTTCAACCCTTCTTCTCTCCATCCCTCTGTGTCTCTCCGTCTCTTTTATTTTTCATTCAGCCTCTGACTCTCGTCTGTTATTTGCTCTGGCAACAAAGGGGTTGCTCGCATCGGGGTGGCACTCCATCAATCATATCGTTCACGTGACAAAATGGCGAGACTCCCTTGCTCGGACTGCTTGTTTGCCGATACAAGCAAGCCGAAATCGACAGTCCTGGGCTGATCTTTCGCGATACCTTCAGCATGTCCTTCGTGCAATTCCACATGCAATTTTTCGTCCGAATTGCACTGATAAAATCACTGAAGCGAGCCCGGCGAACTTCCAGATGGTTGACTCGATGAAAGTTGTATACGGAGTTCGGTGGGCGGGGAGCAGGGGCTGGAAGGGGGTGCGGAAGTACCGATGGAAAAACGACGTTATTCCTTGCCCGGGGTCCCGGGAACCCCCTGGTACACGACGCATATCAAACGGCCCTAATTCATGCAAATCGTAAATCAATAGGAAGGCAGCAAGGGAATCACGTCAAACAAGGTTTCTCTTTCGGAAATTAAACACTGCGAGGGGGAGAGATAGGGCTTTGACTCTTTTGCCCACGGGTCGTTGCCGTTATCGTTGAATCGATACGGTTCTCATACCTTAAAGAGACATCGCGAAAACTTTATTCACTTCCTTCTTACCCGTTGGGTGGAGAAAAATGTCGCCACGGATAGACGTGTCTTCATGCAGATACTTGAGAACCTTTGTCACGCTTTTCGTCGGACTTTTGACCCCCTGATGCGACCCCTCAATTTTATCGCGTGCCTGTTATCAAATTATTTACGATAATGCGGCGTTCAAAATTTGACATTTATAAACTCTCGTTGCAGGGAGTTCGTTTGGGTTTGTGAGATTGTTGATTTACTTTACAATCGGGTTTATCGAAATTTTCTCCAAATTCCTAGTATGTTCTCTAGTTTTTGTCGAATTGTGGAAATATTGGAAAAATGTATTCCTCATTCATTTTTATCGTGTTCAGCTCGTCGACGTAAAGGATTCTAGCTATCAATACCCTGGCTCCTCGATACTGGAATCATCATGAAAGCATTGACGACCAATCAACGTTCTGGTAACGAACAGGGCGAGCCGCTTGAGAAAAACCCACACCCCAAAAGGAAACAGCTTTTAATTATGAGAAGAGCACTAGAGAGAAGTTGTCGTAGGGATCCAATTGGATTTCCATACTTGTCCCCACTTCCTGATAGAAATCCAATGGGTCATTCCATTGGATCCGTATACTATAACGTCACGCTCGTACATTGGATTCTCATCGGGATTCCCCATTGAAATCCAATGTACGAATTGCAGTACATTGGATTTATATACCGTCGTGGAATCTATCAAGAATCGTAGGTAGAATCCATAAAAAATCGTATCAGATTCTGTTCCACAATGTGGGAATTCTTTAGGAATAAAGTTGTATTCGTGCATTGAACTACATTGGGGAATCCCAATTAGAATCCAATGTACGAATACAGTATACAAACAATCTGGATCTCAAAGGATTCCCACATTATCGAACAGAATCCGATACGATTCTTGATGGATTCGACCACATTCTGTACGGTGAATTTTCCAAACAATTGATATATATATATATATATATATATATATATATATATATATATATATATAAACGTGTTATCGGCAATGTGTGCATAATGCAGGCACTCTATTGAATACCTACTAATTCAATACAACAGCGGGTTCGTCAAGGCAATATGTAAAATATTTTATCTATCGTTAACCATCACATATCATACCCAGGTAATGTATGCAATACCTAGGAATGATATAGAACGCCATTTGGAGATCAGGTAAAGTATAAAATGATGGATAAATAAAACATCTTTGTTTGCTTAAAATCATCAATTCAATAAATCGTTTCAATAGAATGGTAGTTATTTGTTCGTACATGTTGAACTATTGTGACATTTTGTTTGGGTTTGTTGGGGTCTTCAATAGTTCAATATGTCTTACATGTTAGACTGTTGGGTCTTTATAATAATAATCCATATTACCATATTACAAAATTTAATATAATGATTAACGAAATTTCTTTACATTGCCAATATAACGTAAATAAATTCCATTACTCATTATATTAAATTTTGTAATGTAAAAAAATTCGATTACACATTACATTGCACTTAGTAGTGTTAAAAAATGTCATTACCCATTACTATGTAATGTAATGAGTAATGGACATTTTTTACATTACAAAATCACATGTAATGCGTAACGAAAATTGTTTACATTACAAAATATAATGTAACGAGTAATGGAATTTTTTTACATTACTGAATGTAATGTAATGGATAATGAAAAATGTTTTCATTACCCATTAAAGAAGTAATGAATAATGCATCACTTTTTCATCACTTTCGCAACCATGCTCGGGATTCCCCAACAAATTTGACCAGTGGATCACGAAAGGATTTTTTGTAGATCCAACAGGGAAATTGCGCAGAATCCAGTTGGATTCCAATGTGGACTCCCTGGTTGCGAAGTCTCTATCAAATCCCTGCAGGGAACTGCTAGGATCTGGGAGCTCCCCAACAAATGTGTGCACCAGAAGAATCAACCATCCGATAAAAGAACATCACCATTGATGACGGCGATTCCGCTCTGCGAATTAAACAGGAAGATTCATTGACTCGGAGCTGCTTCAATCAAGTGTCGCTTGTCGCGTTTGAAATCATCGTGAATTATACTATCGTTCGACGATGATCGCGTCATCGTCCAATTATAATCACGTATGATATCGTTGCCACCGGAAATATCGGCGTTACATTTGGCAATATTTGGCCACGTAAATGAGAGCCGCGAGCAACCGAACGAACCAAAGAGCGATGAAGATAGATATATCGAGACAGAGGGACGAGGGGGATATTAGAGGAGAGGGAACCAATAGAATTTCCTCGATAATTCATTTCGCCCATACCAAAATCGACCGATCGGTATGGGCCTAGCGTGCGTAGGACAGCGCATCATGAGCTCTCTCTCCTGTATTAATTAACGAAATAACGATGCTTAATTGCCTCGCTATAACGAAGCGTAGGCGTCCGGAAATGAAGGTTACAGTGCTGCACCCCTCCTCAACGCCCCCGCGACCACCCCCGTCTGCTGGCCGGTTCCTTTATCTGTTTAGCTCGCTTTAGCTTTTCGCTCCGCTCGTCGAAAACGAGCAGCAGAGAACAATTAACGAACTTACTCGTTATAGAATATAGATTATCGATCATGCATGTATTATCCCTTCTCGCTGTACATATATATATATAACCCAAACGGCTGTACAGGTCCACGGGGTATAGATAATTCGGCCCTAGATGAGTGATAATCGTTAGCTGATGAACCTAACGTATATCGGGCCCCTATTTTATTCATCCAACCCTACGTTGCATCGTTCTCGTATAATCCAGTAATATGGTCTCCCGCGGATCTCGCCCTCCGCCTCCTGGTACCGCTTCGTCAATGAGTTCTCGCCACCCTTGCGGGGAACTCGCAGCCGAGAAGCCGTTCACAGCGGAAAACCTCCGAATGTCTGTCGACTCTCGATGATGTCACTCGGAATTTTGCGATTCCGGGCTGGCGCTCGGTCTCATTGGGGATGACGTGGAAATTTCCATCGTTCGAGGGCGACGATTTTTTTCTTCATTTTTTCTTCATTTATTTTTATTACAATCGAAAAACTTTTTTTTGTAAATTTTGATGACAAGTCTCTAACGAGAATACGTCGAAGTATTCCAGTGATGTTCGTAGCCTGGATCGGCCAAAAAGGAATGTCATCAATGGAACGGAATGTATTTTCGTTGCGTCCCAATGATTCAATGGTGAGCTTCAATATCTGAAATAAATGGGGGGATGGTGATCTTCTGAAGTTGAAAAAAAACAATATATATTCGGCAAACCAGAACTGACAACAAATAAAGTAATACATAAATTTATATAAACATTTGATCGAAACGTTGGAAATTTGACGGACGTTTTTTTTTTCATCGGCGAAAGAAGAATTGACACATTTTTTCACGATGTTGAAATTTGCGTCGGTTGAATGCAACCATTTTTTTCTTTATTTTTTATTTGTTTATTGCCGTTGGTTTGAAGAATCTTTTTTTGCAAATTATGGTCGTAAATATCTAATGAGAATGCGTAAAAGTATTCCAGTGATGTTCATCGCTTGAATCGGCCAAAGAGAAATTTTATCAATTGAACGGAATCAATTTTCGCTGCGTTCCAGCGATACAATGGTGAGTTTCAATATCGGAAATAAATGACGGGATGGTATTCCCCCAAAGTTGAAAAAAAAACAATATATATTCGGCAAAATAAAAACCGACGACCAAAAAATGTTAAATAAAATAAACCTCGGCCAAGTGCGAGTCGGGCCTCGCTCTATTAGAGTTCCGTGCATATGACCAATTAACTTATTTTTTCAACAAGACGTTTAATTAGATAATGCTTTTTTTCCGTCTTAGTTCTTAGATAGGACTAAACTGAAGCTTTCATTATTAGCTGTAAGCTAATAATGAAAGTATTTAAAATTATTGTTATTCAAATATGTACAATACGAAATGACTTATTTTTGGAGTCGGTGCCAGCCAATTGCCAATATTGTCGCATTATTCGCAGAAAAACAGGGGGCGAAGAGAAATCAATTAAATATACGGACTACAGTCTTTTTTAAATGTGCAATCTCGTTCCTTCCATTACCGCAATCTCTCGTTCTTGGCTGGCACCGACCCCAAAAATAAGTCATTTGGTATTGTAAATATTTAAATAACAATAATTTTATATATTTTCATTATAAATTTATTATTTTGGGTATACTATAAATTATTATATAGGGTGTCCCTCTTATCTCTGCCACCAGAAATAACTCGGTAATTATCGACGTCACAAAAAAATGTTTCAGACAAAAGTTGGACCATCCAATTGAGGTGCTCCATCTTGTGGAGCACCTCAAGCCGCATAAAAAAACATTAGGGGGTCAAAGTCGTTCAAGGTCATTGAAAGTTACCTATTAAAATGAAATACATGTCTAAAAATCTCGGATCACTACCAAATATTTGGTATTTGGTAGTGATATTTAGAGATATTTAGATTTGTATCATCGATACTGACCTTGAATGACCTCGAACGACTTTGATCCCCTAAAATTTTTTATGCAGCCGTCATACCATAAAACTTTTGTCTAGAACATTTTTTTGTGACGTCGATAATTACCGAGTTATTTCACCCTGTATATACTACATTATGAATCAGCGTTTTCAGTATTTGCTGTTTAAATTCAGTATATGGTACATTATATACAGAAATACCAACTTCCTGACTAGTTTAGTTTTTTAGATAGACCCCGTAACAAAAATGGTCTAAAACTGACAACTTTGACGGCCCCACATTTCTTTTTTTTCGTGGATAAAAAAGGACAAAATACATTTGTACTCTACTCAATGACCTTCAAAAAATGACATCCCACATGCCAGGGTAAGCATTTTTCCTTATTCTGCTCCTTATTCAAGCAGGGGACCCCCATGAAAAATAATTTAATTGAATTTCTAATTCAAGATCCGGATTTGGGTCAACATTCTACACGAAATATTCAAATTTCAGGTCTGTAACTCATTCCGTTTACGAGCTCGAGACCCGTGACATACGGACGGACAGACAGCAGAGTGACATTAATAGGGTTTCGTTTTTCCGTATGGGTACGGAACCCGGAAAAAAAATTTGATCGCAGCCTTGGAAATTGGAAAAATGTTTTTTTTTTTTTTTCATCGGCGAAAAAAGAACTGTCACATTTCTCCATGACGTTGAAATTTGCATCGTTCGAATGCAACAATTTTTTTCTTCATTTTTATTATTATCTAAATATTTTTTTTTTGCAAATTGTGGCCGTAAATTTCTAATGAGAATACGTAAAAGTATTCCAGTTATGTCAATAGCCTGAGTTGGCTGGAAAGAAATGTTATCAATTGAATAGAATTAATTTTCGTAGCGTTCCAACCATGTGAATTTCAAGATCATCAGTGGGGCTGGACGACGATCAGCGGCTGGAACACCCGTAAATTGAGAGACCTTTCGGAATGATCGCAAGCGCTCGGGAATCTTGGGCGATTCAGGTACGAGTCTTTCTCTCGGTAAGAGGCGACAAAGGATTAGCATCTCAACTGATTGCTGCGGGAGTGAAGTAGCCGAAAACTTTAGGAATTTGATTCGAGGGTGGATTTGAGAAATGTGGTGGCCCGCGTCCATTTGCCGTGGATATTTCTTTTGAACTAAATTAGTCTGTATATAATTCTCTCCCAAATGTTACGAATAACCAGCTCTCCGAGGGAAATTTGCCTACTGGAAGAAAGGATTTGTATTTGGAAAGTTTTTGATTTAATTGAACTTGGGGAAGGGTAAGAATGTATCGAACAATCCCAGGCAGAAGTTGCGAAAATATGAAATTTTCGAATTTATGCCCCACGTTTAAAGTAAAATCGATTATAAGTGGTATGTAGACCTGATCCAGTTAAAGTGTTTTTTGATCGGTTCCCCTGTATTTATTTATATTAAAAAAAAATTATTTAATATTTTTTACGTGTTTTATGTAATGTTTTTTACGTACTTTATTGAATATTTTTTGGGGATGTTGTTTAATATTTTATTATACTTTATTCGGAATAAAGTTTTGAGAGTAAATATGCCTCGCCTCACGACTGCCGCAATTTTCGAACCCCTCACCAGTTAGCAGCGTTGCCGTACCGCTTGGTAAGAACCGATGGGAGAGCCGATCGACAAAATGAGCAAAACTTCGGTAGATTATAATTAATTGCACTAAAATAGTATGCCTGCTTGGAAAATTTACTAAAAAGTTTCTTTCGTAATTAAATTGCCATCACGAAATACCCGAAACATTCTATACCATTTTTCATTATGCTTTTTCTCATCGGATCTCAGAGTAAGACAATTACAATAAGTAGTATGAATAAGAAGTATATATAATAGTAAATATAATAAGAAGTATCACAATTCTTTAGGGGATTGGCAGGTCGATGCCAAATTTGGCAAAATACTGGCTAGGAAAATGAAATGATGCATCCAATTTAACCTCCATGGTAGCTTTTCTGCAAGACCTCAATATCTCTTCAACCAAAGCAGATATAACCCTCACCGAAACTTTACCCCTTTTTCAGAAAGAAACAGTATGTTCACTCGACGCCAGATTAAAAAACATCGTCGACGTTTTTAATTAAGATAACAGTGACTGTCGTTTGAAAAATATTACGCATATTGCTACATTCCAATATTGCTTGATCTACCTACACTGTTCTCCGATTCATAAGGATTAATTTTTTTAATTGATCAATGAAAATATCCATTGAATATTTAATAGTTATATCATTAATGAATTACTAAGGGAAGGCACCACTGTGACGGGCCGAAAAAAGCCTTTTCCTATTTTCTTTGTCTACTAGATTATTCATTTGTGATTTGTAAAATAGATATGTTATTAAGATTGTGTGTAAATTTTTATGAATATAAATTCCAAATGAACTACGTTATTGGATTATGATAAAGCCTCTGTATTAAAAAATGTATCCAGTAGATATAAATGTAGTTCCTGTTATACGTAAACGTTTGTCAAAAAAAAAAAAAATCAAAACATGGTGCGTTTTCAAAAAAAGTATAATTTTGGCGAAATTTCCACTTGCATTCAGGGGCTTAAAAAATAGTGAATGAAAAAAAAATACTGCGTACAACGATAGCCACTGCATTTACGGAAATGTTGGTTTTTTAAATCCAAAATCGGATAATTACAGCTAGTTATGATTCCAACTAGATCGAGAAAATTCGTTTCGAGAAAAACGCGCTTGAGACTTTTAGTACACGTAAATCGTTGCGCTACCTTCTCTCACTAAATCGTCTGTAACTTGGTCAATTCTCAAAATCCTAACTTGAAATTTTCTCCACATATTTTTGAATATGTATACTTTGTAAAAACACAAAAAAAAAAATTTTTTACAGGTCACGGTGGTGTCCCGCCTCAATTCTAAATATTATACAATACGAGTAATCTGAATCTGAATAAGTTTTCAGTCAGGGAAATTCTACACGTGGGGCATTTTTTTGCCAAAAATGTTATTCTTAGAATTTCCGCGTTTATTTCAGATTCGTTTTCGAGAAATTAATTTTGGGTGATTTTGAGCATGTCGTCCAGGACCACGGAAAGACAGTCGCTTGGTTTGTTTTTCGGCCCCTTCGAGAGATCCGAAGGGTTATTTGCGATATCACAGATTTCTTCGACAATGTGACTCCCGTCATCCGTTTGCACTCATTATTCTCCACGACCCTAAATCAACTCCGTAATACGGTTTACTTCTCGAGGAAGAAGAAAAAAAGGAAATCTCCGTCGAGT
The DNA here is from genome assembly GCA_944452715.1 of Ophion slaviceki. Taxonomy (NCBI): domain Eukaryota; kingdom Metazoa; phylum Arthropoda; class Insecta; order Hymenoptera; family Ichneumonidae; genus Ophion; species Ophion slaviceki. Next base: position 36,339,091 of record OX101789.1, read on the forward strand.
CAAGTATCTCACGCGCTTTATGTGCATAATCGTGTGTATCGGAGAGGGATGAAGGGTTTGTGGATTTTTCGAAGGGTGGAAGCTGACGAATATCCTGTAGCGACATATTCAACCCTGATGGCAGGTTTCACCCGAAGCATCTCTCTCTCTCTCTCTCTCTCTCTCTCTCTCTCTCTCTCTCTCTCTCTCTCTCTCTTCCTCTAGAGCCCGGTTAAAACACACCATCGAGAAAAAAACGTCGGGGGTAGGTCGACAGTCGTATATACGTATTAAGTTAAATCCTTGAACCTGCGGCGAGGCACTCCGGTATGGAGCACCGCAAAAGTCCCCGACGAGACGATGGAGGCTCAGGCATTTTTGCCCTCAGTGCGAGCACACCCTCGCCCCCTCGTCGACGGCAAATCTCTCTTCCCCGTCGGCGACGAGGACGACGAGAGGATCACGCTGGAATCGGCTGCGAGATGGTCCCTGCCAGCACAATTCACCCTCTGTTTTCATTAGTATATTAAGAACTTTCTCGACAAACCCTCGAGTTAATCCAGCCGGTAAACCGTGGAATACCTCACCGAACACCCCCGCGCACCGACGGACCCACCGCAGCTTCGAGCTCAACATCTCTCGCATCATCCACGTATACGTCAAAACGTTCGGATATTTCATTCTAAAGAATTGATGTCAATATTTCAATTAAAAGAATTGATGTCAATATTTCAATCGAAAGAATTGATGTCAATATTTCAATCAAAAGAATTGATGTCAATATTTCAATCAAAATAATTGATGTCAATATTTCAATCAAAAGAATTGATGTCAACATTTCAATCAAAAGAATTGATGTCAATATTTCAATCAAAAGAATTGATGTCAAAATTTCAATCAAAAGAATTGATGTCAATATTTCAATCAAAAGAATTGATGTCAACATTTCAATCAAAAGAATTGATGTCTATTCCGCGGGTGTGCGTTCGTTTGTTGCTTTACTATGCAGCCGGAGAGCGAACTCGCGAAGGGGCTATCGATATCCTGGAAGAGAGAAATCTTGATTGACTTTATTCACTCCCCGTGCGAATTGCGTTCTGGTGGAAAGACAGGCTACGATTATCATCGGAAGAATAAAAGTCTTACCAAGCGCTGAAAATTCACCCTTCGGACATTTATTCAAATTGAGCAGGCTATTCGAATATAATAACGAAATGAAAACGATACGTCTATTTTTTCATAAATGCTCCGAGAGTATTTTTAAAAGGGGAGATTTTGAGATTTTTTTTTCAGCAAATATAAAACATAGCAAATATTTAAAAAATTTGCTGACTTTCATGATTTTTTTAAAAGGAAAGATTTCTTCCCCTTTTTGGCACTTAGGGTATGTTTCATTACCACTTTTGGCGGTTACATTGTATTTTTTATTTATTAACCTTTAAAAATGGGCGGAGGTATGGCACGATCTTCTAAACTAAATTTTCAAAGTTGGCGTGGCGTATGAGAAAACACTGATAGACCGATTCTGATGAAATTTGCTATAAATTGAAATAAGTGCCCGTCTTCGATTTTGTTGAAACTCATGACGTGACAAAGCATTGAAAACTATTAGAAACGTATTTTTTTATCTGCGAAAAAACGTTTTTAAGGAGGGAAACGACCTTCAATTATTCCATAGTGAATTTTTCATCCCTTTACATTGAAAGAATTTCAGTTTTTGTTTCATTCAGATCGGTGGACTACTTGGGGTGAAACTGCAAAATCACCCCAACACGCTTTTCTTTGAGGGGTGGTTTCCCCCCTTGAACCGTTTTTCCGCAGATAAAAAAACGTGTCTATTACTTTTTAATACTTTATCACGCATATGAGTTTCAACAAAATCGGAGGCGGACACTTAAGTGATGTTCGTTGTTAGTGTCTAAAAGATGATCCTAAACGTTTTTGAAAATTTGAAAATAAAGTATTTTTATTGCTAATGTAGCCATATTTTTGCTGAAAATTCAATCTTTTTGTTTCAAAGCGTACCATTTCATCGACTTTCAACATTTCTTACTTTTTCTTGGTTCATATTCTGCGTATACGTGTTAATGAAAGAAAAATCTTCGTTGGATTTTTTCAGATTGAGTCCGCCCACGCTACGAGTCACGCTGTCTGCCAACATCCGCCGCAACCCGTTTAGAAGACCGTGCCAGACCTATGTCATTTTTGAAGATTAATAAAAGTAAAAAATCCATATTACAGACAAAAGTAGTAATAAAACATACCGTAGAGTCCATAAAATGATGAAGAAATGTTTCCTTTAAAAAAAAAACATGGAAATCAGCTATTCTTTCCTCGCCAAAAGGTATCTCTCCCCTTAACGCTTGATAATTTTATCCTCGACCACAAGGGACAGGAAAATCGTTCCAAATGTGGCGAGTGTCCGTTTTACGCATGTGCGCGCACATCGGGGAAACCGTAATTTTATGCGAACCCTTACGTGCGTAAGAAAATGATTCGCGGCTGATTTGGTGGTCTCGCCGGTAGCATGAAAAGCTACCCTTTCAGCATGTACGTACACGCACGTCTTTTTCAACCCTTCGTATACATGACGAAGTTTGCATCGTTGGAATCGAGAGATATTCTTTTGTTCATTCATCATTTATCTATTTTTATCATTATTGAAAGCCTTTTTTGCAAATTGAAGTCTCGAATGTCTAATGAGCATACGTAAAAATGTTTGAGTGATTTTCGCAGCCTAAAATGGCTAAAAAAATTGAGTAAAAATGTGTGAGTGATTTTCACAGCCTAAAATGGCTAAAAAAATTGAGTAAAAATGTTTGGGTGATTTTCGCAGCCTGAAATGGTACAAAAAATTGAGCAATTACAAATAATGACCTTTCGTTGCAGTCCAACGATACAGCCTTCAACATAATTCGTATCCACATAGGCTTGTGAAAATTCTATTTATTTTTTTTTAATTGGCAACCGATTTTTTTTGCAGATTTACATTCACTTTAATGGAGATCCCAAAAAACTTTTTAGTAACTTTCATAGCCTAGATGCCCTAAAAAACTTTGGGTTTAATCAAACAATAATTTTTTCACTGCATTTCAATTAACACTTCATATCGACAGCAACTTCATGTAAAAAGTTACTGAAAAAAAACCTTTCGTTAGACAATTTCGATTGTATGATAAAAATGGTAGATTTGTGTGGAACATTGAGTTTTCGGCCATTGCTCGTACACGATTACGAAGCATTCGACGCTGTTCAATTTCGTACCGTTGAAATGCAAGAAAGATTTTTTTTTGAATTTTTGTTCACTCATTTTTATTGTTGTACAAAATCTTTTTTGTAGGTTTGGATTGCAGGTCTCTAAGCAGGCATGTTACAAAATTCTCGGGACTTTATTGTGGGCAGACTCTGCCAATAGAAATTTGAGGAATGCAGAGGAAAAAAAATGTATTGCACTCAAATGATGCAAACTTCAATCTCACAGCACTTTTGGGGTTGGTATACCCGACGATGAAACTTTGTCCGCCCGGCGATCAAGGGAAAGCTCTACCTTCGCCTGCGCACCATCGAGCTACCCGCTCGATCTCACTTCGACAATTAGTCCCGTTTTTGTTTGTTATTCTGCCGAATTTCAGTGTTTCTCCCCTACCTGAATTTTCAACCATCGCCAATACAACCCTTAGCGAATGACAGATTGCTCCAACGAATTGACAGTTTAAGCTCGGAGTTTTTTTATCGCCATTGTACACACTAGGACTAGGAGGGTACATCGCCTGAAAGTTCTGTACTGCCCTTCGAACTTCCCGGGGAAAATACAAAGCCCGAGAGAATTTTTCGTCACCGGCGCCATTTTTACACCGTTAATTACCTTTTTTTCGTCTTAAACCTGAACAACCTTTTTTTGTGGTGGAGCCCAACAAACCCAACCAAAAATACTCTACGACCCACAGTAGAATTTTTCGACACTGACGGTATTTTTTACAATCTTACTCTCTTTTTTTGTTTTCGAGCAATTTAATTCTGTAAGTGAATCGATTACAGCTCGTCCATTTGGACACCGGTGATACGTTCACTTGAAGTTGCTATTGAAGTTTGCATCGTTTGAGTGCAACGAAAATTCCCGTCTGTTTTCTTTTTTCCCCATCTTCATTGTTATCCAAAAGCTTTTGCTATGGTTTTACATTTCCAGTCTCTAATAAATATATTAATAAAATATTATCGCAACTTCAATTTACCAACAAAAAAATGATTTTCGTTGCGTTCCAACTATCGAAACTACAATATCATCTTTTCGCGACTGTACCCTTTCGGAGTACTTTTTTTTATTTTCCATTTCGTGCGATCCTCCGATGCGAATATACGAATTGAGAGAATGTTCCGCTCTCTCTACAGCACTCTGTTCACACCGTCGTTGTACACCTAATCTCTTTCCCGTACCGAATTCATCCCGACACAGAGAGTTTTTCCAACTTACCCGGAGAGAGGAAGAGAGATAAAGAGAACTAGAGAGGGAGCTTTGGATTCGATGTGTGCCACGGTCTCGTTAGTCTTCTCAGTCGCGGTAGTGCCGAGCATACGATAGACCGGATAGTATCTCGAGCCCATATATATATATATATATATATATATATATATATATATATATATATATATATATATATATATATATATATATATATATATATATATATATATATATATATATATATATATATATATATATATATATATATATATATATATATATATATATATATACTGCGAAAGAAAAAGACAATCTCACCGACGTTAGTTCAGGCAAAGGGAAACTCCGACTAGATTTTTACGTGTTTTTCCGCAAAACATTACGATGCTGGAACCCTAAATGTGCGCCTTTTTCCGTCCTCTCCCCACGGAAAAGAGAGGAAAAGAGAGAGAGAGAAAAAGAAAGAGAGAGAAGCACAGATTCGAAATTCGTATCGGCCAAAGTTGGACACAAGATTAAGCGTTATCTATATAAGAAGCTCGATTCATCCCTGCTCGCTCTGACCCAAGGGACCGTGTTTTTTGTTGTTGTTCATGACCCACAAACATTTTGAGAAAAATAGTTCTCGATGTTGTAAAAGTGGAGAGAAACACTGATTGGGTAATCGATTTTCTCATTTTTGAGTCTCTCGTCCGTTTTGTTTATTTTGCAATATTGACTCAATGGAAAATCAGCCTGGCAGTTTCGTGGAGCATGCGGGATCTTTTTCCTCACGAGAGTCGTTAGGGGCTGAACGCGAAGGCCTGCACGCTTGAACTGAACGAAAGAAAAGGCACAGAGGGAGGCAAAAAACAAAAATAAAACTCGAACGCAAGAAAAATAAAGTAGAAGAAAATCGAGTCCCGAGTTCTCTCTCCTCCCTCTCCTTCGTCGTTGAACAAGAGGATGGCTTAAACAAATTCATCTCACGGCCGGGGCACTGAGAGCTAATTCATTTTTGTTAAACGAGCGGAAGGCCGAAAGTTTTTTTAAGTACATTCTCTCCCCGTCCCAAGTTCGGCCGCGTCGGGTGAGCGTCCGAGTCGAGGACCGCGAGGTACGAGGAGCTTGCAGGGTTGTGAGCTTTCGGCGTAGTGGGTCGTGCGCGCGGAAGAAAAAGCAGGTATAAGAAGGATGGAAAGATCGAGATACTGAAAAATGGAGAGGGATGTGTAGCCGGAAAAAAATCCGTTACAGTAGTTGGCCCTTCGGAGCCAGGCTATGACGATATCTATTGATCAACATAGCTGTGTGGAAATTGTCATAGGAATCCAATTGAATTCCCATACTTGTGCCTACTTCTTGATAGGGTTCCAATGGGTCATCAGATTGGGTCCTGATGAACCATCGTACATTGGATTCTTATCGGGATTGCCCATTGGAATCCCATGTAGGAATCCAATTTGAATCCACAAAGATTCCCATATTGGAATCCCATGTACGAATCCAATTTGAATCATCGAAGGTTTCCACATTGGAATCCCATGTACGAATCCAATTTGAATCCTCAAAGATTTCCACATTGGAATCCCATGTACGAATCCAATTTGAATCCTCAAAGATTTCCACATCGGAATCCCATGTACGAATCCAATTCGAATCCTCAAAGATTTCCACGTTGGAATCCTATGTACGAATCCAATTTGCATCCTCAAAGATTTCCACATTGGAATCCTATGTACGAATCCCATTTGCATCCTCAAAGATTTCCACATGGGACTCCCATGTACGAATCCAGTTTGAATCGTCGATGATTCCCACATTGGAATTTCATGTGCGAATCCAATTTGAATCCTCAAAGATTCCCACATTGGAATCCCATGTACGAATCCAAATTGAATCCTCAAAGATTTCCACACTGGAATCCCATGTACGAATCCAATTTGAATCCTCGAAGGTTTCCACATTGGAATACCATGTACGAATCCAATTTGAATCCTCAAAGATTTCCACAATGGAATTTCATGTACGAATCCAATTCGAATCCTCAAAGATTCCCACATTGGAATCCCATGTACGAATCAAATTTGAATCCTCAAAGATTCCCACATTGGAATCCTATGTACGAATCCAATTTGCATCCTCAAAGATTTCCACATGGGACTCCCATGTACGAATCCAGTTTGAATCGTCGATGATTCCCACATTGGAATTTCATGTACGAATCCAATTCGAATCCTCAAAGATTCCCACATTGGAATCCCATATACGAATCCAATTCGAATCCTCAAAGATTCCCACATTGGAATCCCATGTACGAATCCAATTTGAATCCTCAAAGATTCCCATATTAGAATCCCATGTACGAATCCAATTTAAATCCTCAAAGATTCCCACATTGGAATCCCATATACGAATCCAATTCGAATCCTCAAAGATTTCCACATTGGAATCCAATTTGAATCCTCAAAGATTCCCATATTAGAATCCAATTCGAATCCTCAAAGATTCCCACATTGGAATCCCATGTACGAATCCAATTTGAATCCTCAAAGATTCCCATATTAGAATCCCATGTACGAATCCAATTTGAATCCTCAAAGATTTCCACATTGGAATTCCATGTACGAATCCAATTTGAATCCTCAAAGATTCCCACATTGGAATCACATGTGCGAATCCAATTTGAATCCAAAGATTTCCACATTATCGAACAGAATCCGAACGCTTCTTGATGAATCCCATCGCATTCTGTACGTTGCATTTTCTAAACAAAATAAATAGACATATTTAGAAAATGAGCGAATATTTAAGAAGTATAAATCTTATCTTAAAACGTATGAATCGCTTAAAGAAGTAGGGGAACTAGGGGCAAAACGAAGGTAAGGGATAAGATGAATCATAAGTGTAGCTACTAAACAGTGTGTGCGAGAATTTTGTGATTTTTTGTTGATTCGTTAACCGTCTAATGGAGCAAGATGAATACAACTTATCGCAAAGCCGCAATATTTTACAACGTACTACTATCTATCTTAGATCTACGTTAGAGAGACGTGTTGAAGCTATTAGAAAGGGTGAAATGAAGCTGGTAGGGTCTCTGGTTCATCTTCAACCGGTCTTTCGACCAGAGGAAGAAGAAGACCTGACAAATGATTTAAGGGGCTATACCAGTGGGAACGCTGAAAATTTGGATGATTTTCGGGAATTTTTTGGAAGAAAAGTACCAATTAAATGTTTCGGAAAATTAAAAATATTTTTGGCTATATTTGACCTATATCACATAATTTTTTCTTAGAAAAATATTGAAATCCAAGCGACTTATGCGCTGCCTTTAGAGGCGCCAAAAAAAAAGTTCCTCCACTGCTGACATGATTCCGGCCGATTGAGTAGCTGAAACCGAAGAAGGAAAAAAATGTCGTTAAACTGGAAGGTATTTCCTATACAATGATGTAGGATTTTCGAAAAATATCTAAATCTAACAAAATGGCGTAGTTATGAAAAAAGTCTGTTTTCTTGCCTATAAAATGGTCGTTTTTTTTCAATGCCAAATCGTCAATTTTCATCCAATCAAAAATATCCTACGTCATTGTAGAGTAAATATATTCAAGAGTACTCAGTTCAAATTTCAAGTCAATCGGATAATTGCTCTTTGAGTTACAATGTCAGCAAATTTGAAAAATCTCATTTCGAGAAAAACGCCTTTAAATATTTAACTATCGATTTTTGCAAGATAAAATCATATAAATGACAATGATATTCTTGACAGTATAAGATGTCGAAAAAGGCAAAAAAAATCGATTTTTTGAAAGTGTCACACTGGTATAGCCCCTTAAAAGATATGGAAGCAAGATTATTCGGACTAACCAGTGCAGAACTTAGACGATTGGCTTATCAAAGTGCTGGTCTTGCGAATGAAACCTTTTTATATGCGACAAATGCCAATGATTCTAGTCCCATCATACTCTCAGCGCTGCTTCATCTTGTCCCACATATAGGGTAAGATGGGAAAAATAAAGGTTTAATTGAAAATATATATTGCATGCTAAAAATCAGGAAGCCTGATTTTCTTTTTCAAAATTAAAATATTGACAAATGTTTTTTGTTTAAAAGAATAAAGTTGACTGATTCATATGTATAGTTTTATTTGAACGTGACCTTAGCGTTCTCATCTTGTCCCTACTTCCTCTACTCCCCACAAATTTGTGAACGGGATCACGAGAGGATATTTTTTGGGTGATCCAACAAATTTCGGTTGAGAATTTTGGGTAAAAAATTCTCACACGACGTCGATCGAGAAATAGCCCGGAATCCGTTTGGATTCCAATTTGGACTCCCTACGTGCATTTTTTTTAAACAAATCCCTATACTGATGTTGTAGGATCTGGGGAGACCCCAACACATTTCTGCACGGGGAACTTTTTTCTCTCTCTCTCTATCCGAGGTGATCCACGGGCGAAGACTTGCCAATCACTGTGACCGACTGATGGTTGTACTTGTTCGAGGCAAGACGAGAGCCAAAGGACAAGAGGGAAGACGAAAGGAAGAGAGAAAGATCGAGCGAAGAGTTTTTCTAAGGAGTTTTCAAGAATAGTAGTTACCAAACATTTATTGCGTGCGCCCGGTTGTAATTTAATCTAGCCTTTAATGTACTTAGACCTCGATAAAAACTCGTACCCACGGCCAAAGGAGCAGCGATGTGGGCTTTCCGCCCACAGCAGCACGGTTCTTCTTTTCCGCAGCAATTTTTAATTAGATCCTGCGCTCGCGCGCGGTCTCTATACGTATATAGATAGAGCTTTTCGTTCGAAGGATGCGGTCCCCCCCCCCCTCTTGCTCACTCCCATGTGCAGAACCCATGGAAATCGATAAAACTTTACGAAAATCTAGTGAAAATTTGAGACGCCGCTCGAACTCGGCAAGATGTTGCATTTCACTTTTCCCTGTACTTGCGAAAAGTCTCCATTTTCCTCGGTACGTACAAACACGTGGAACTTCGCTCAGAGGCCCTTTATTTCAAGACTGAGTTAAGAATGTATGTGGAAATCTCGAAGAAACGCTAACACGGTCATAAAAACTGGGGAGCATTGTTACTTCGTTTCTTTTAAGGCTGAGTGAAAAATTTGGGGTCCGCTATCTCCTTGAATAATTATGTTCCGTTCTTCGCAAAAGCGTTCTTTGAAGTGTGTGTGTATTTTTTTTTACTTATTTAGAATGGGGGTGATGTTTGCGTCGTTGGAAGGCAACGAAAATTATTTTCTTCTTTTTTTCATTAATATCCAAAATCATATGTTACGAATTTGTTGCAGATCGCTAAATAAGAATCCCGAAAAAATGTTTACGTGATTTTCGTACCTTAAATCTACGAGAGGGAATCTGGAAAATTCGATAAAAAAATCACTTTCGTTGCATTTCAACGTCATTATTTGGAAGTATCATTTTGTGACACGAAAGTCTCATTTAGAAACATCATATAAATTATTTTGCGTTCGCAAAAGCGTTCTTTTGGAATGTCATTTTACTCTCTTGTAATGAAAAACATATCGAAAATCGGTCGACTTTTTTCTAGTTTGCGATTTTTGTAATGACAAAAATTACAAACTGTATCTGGTCAAATGACAGATGTTGTGCGTAAAATCCCGACGTCGTCGTCCTAATACTCGAATCGGAAAGGAATATTAAAGATCGACCGGTTTTTTGGGCCCCAAGTTTACGTACACTCCTGTATATGAGGCGCGCCATATTCATTCCTCAACAGTTCTACCCTATCGAAGTTAAGGCGTTACCCCCACTTGTAGCGCAAAAAAAGGCCTTTTTCATGAATTTTTTTAAAGAAAACTACAAAACTTTTTTAATCGATCAATATACCATCTTAAAGAACACATCTTGAAGAACTTTCAGTAATTTTTTTATTGAAAAATATTACATTGTTTAGTGGCAAATGGCCGTCAATGAAATAATGTTTTTATATACACGGTTTGCAGTGACCAACATTGCGGCGAAGTGGATCATCTGAAAAAAAAAATGCGGATGGATTTAGTCAAATATAAGTATAAACTAGTCTTTAATCGAAGGATTTTAGAAAAATATTCATTTGTCACAAAATGGCGGACAGTCAAAGTTAATGGCTCGATTTTAACGAAAAAAACGGCCGTTTTTTGGCTATAAAACGGCCATTTTTTTCGGAAAAAAAAATCGAACGATTTAAGACTACATTTTTATGTATTAAATAAGCCTGCAAAATTTCAAGAAGATCGGTTCACTAGTGTTCGAGTAATCTTGGTCACCGACTTCAGAAATGCCATTTTGAGAAAAACGCGTTTAAGGTAGTACCTCCACAGAAGAGTTGAATTAAGAAATGGTTGAAATTTGACATATATGTTATTCAATACATTATCCAAACATCTGTGCAATTTGAATAAGTTCGACCACCCCAAACCTGAGATATTTACACTTAAAGTTGGCTTGGTTTACACGCAACAAATGCGTTATGATTGGCAAACAGAGCATCATTAATTTTACCGTCAAAACTAAAATTAAGAAATTGATAAAAAACGAGGATAAGCTAGAGTAAGATATCACGAATAATGTGAAAAAAAATGAGAATGATTCACCATCTAGTTTCCAAGATATAACCATGAAAAGCCCTCACAATTTTGGTGCAAAGCCTGGCAAAGCCTGGAAAAAAAACAATTGGGGCAAAGCCTGGACAGTCCCGGCAAAAAGTTTACTGGCAATGGTAGATCAAAAACACAATATAAAATATATTTTACGGCAATAAATGATATCCATCGTATTATCTACTAGTACCGAGTCAATATTGCGTAGTTTTTAATTTTATTTATTACTATTTACACCAATTATCAATCTTTTAAACATGAACATGGTATGTAAACTTTTGGTTGAGATTTTCGCAGAGGAACTACCTTAAAGTTTCAATTTCAGTTTACACGAAGAAAATATTTTTTTTTGTAAACTTACATAGAGTCATCTATTCCGGGCCCATACAGAAGTATGGGCGCGGATACTTATACTTCAAAAAAATGCAATAAAAAAAATCGATTTTTTCAAAATCGCAAGTGGGGGTAACCCCTTAAATATCACCAAGTCCTACACAATAAATTTTATAAATTGTCAACGAACTTAAAAACAATTTTTTAAAAGTGAAACAATAAAACAAAACATTTTTAACAGAAAATGTAATACCTGGTCCTCATAGTGTACTACTTACATCTGATATTACTTCAAATCCAAAGCGAATATTTGATCATTCCAAATTTCGCTCGCTTTCACTTGGGATCGCCCATACATTCTTAAGGGCGCGTGCCGAGGGTGAGTAGCGTAGCTGCTGGATGCGTAAGTCAATGCGCGGCAGTACATATGCCCGGAAGAACGGAGTATCGGGACGTCTGGGGCTACGAAGGCGCGAAGCAACGTACATAGCAACTATTCTTACAATAGGACCTTTGCACAGGGACGCGTAACGCAGGTACCATTAGGACCGGAGCTTCAATTTACCGAGACAATTTCATCCCTCCAACCTTCGATTCTCCATTATACACGTGGTGACTATATACACGGAGAATCGGAAATGTAGTACAATTAACGACGAAAAGGGACAAAGGGTGGTATGAGGGTGTAGAAGGTGAAGATCCGCAAAGCTTGCAACACACAAAGCCACATGCATATGCTCGTCTGTGTACTGTCATTCGACTGTAAATGAATTATGTACGATGAATGGTGCAGTACGGAAGATCGTTGAATATAAGATACGGAGGAAGTAAGAGAGAGAGAAAAACAGATAGAGGGTGGGAGAAAGGGAGGGAAGGGAGGAGAGCGGGATGACGGGAGAGAGGGAAAAAGGGTCAGAGGAAGGGAGAGCAAGGGGCAGAGAGAGCGCGAGGGGGGAAGAAGGAGAGAGAGAGTCGTAGAGGGACGTTGTGAGGAAGAAAGGGGGAGAGGGAGGAAGAAAGGGATAAAGGGAGGGGGGATCAAAGAATGGCGATAGGGTGGAAGAGGGAGGAAGGGAAGAAAGGAGTGAGGAAGAGAGGGAGAAGGAGGAAGGGTAGAAAGGGGGAGGGAGGAAGGAAGGGATGAAGGGAGGGGGGATCAAAGAAGGCAGATAGGGCGGAAGAGGGAGGAAGGAAGGGTAGGAAGGAGAGAGGGAGAGGGAGAAAGGGTAGAAAGGAGAGATCGAGAAGGAGGGAGGGAGAGGATGGAAGGGAGGGGAAGAGCAGGAGGAGCGAAAGGCAGAGAGAGCAAGGGGAGAGGAAGAGAGGGGGGAGGGGGACGTAGGTAGGAAGAAAAAGGGCGAGGGAGGAAGGAAGGGATGAAGGGAGAGAGAAGCAGGAAGGGAGAAAGGAGAGGGCGAGGAAGGGAGGGAGAGGGAAGAAAGGTAGAAAGGAGAGAGCGTGAAGGAGGGAGGGAGAGGATGGAAGAGCGGGGGAGAGCAGGAGAGCAAGGGCCAGAGAGATCCCGGGGGGAGGGAGAGAGGGAGAAATAATGAGAGAGAGAGCGAAAGATCGAGACAGACGCGTAGTCTTAAGAGCAATTTGAGGAAGAGAGGGACAGCCCGAAGAAGATAGTGCACGCGCGCAAGGTCCTCCGGACCCGCAACTTTGAAACAATTAACCGGGACTTGTTATCTCACTCCCGATGCCGTTGTCAGGGAGGTGAAGAAGTGAATCCGCGACGAAGCTGCACATACCGCACCCTCGCGCACAAACGGCGCGCCGGAGAAAGATACGGCGATAGTGACTCCTACGCGCAGTGGAGTTACGTGCCGAGCTTGCAATTAAATCTATTACCTACGAATTATGATGGCTTCGTGCGGGCTTGTGTTACGACGAACAATACAACGCGCGGCGGGATGACGTATATTGGAAGAGCCTTGAAGGGACGCGTACTGAGCGTTTATTGTTCGGAAGATCGGCCCTGAGATTCGTATATATATATAGGTAAATGTCGTTTCAAACCTGTTAACGTACGTAGTGGTGACTATTGCCACATATGGCTACACTGGAGACGTTTTAGATGGACTGGATGGTTTATCCAGGATACTGGATGTTTTAGACGAATCGTTGATTTTGGGACCAGGAGAGTTATTGATATGATCTTCATGTAAATATGTCTACACTTCTCGAACAGTGCTTCTGAAGTCGTTCAAATATTGTTCTTTTATTATTTAAATATTATTATTTATATTTATTACGTATATTTATTTTTGTATTTATATTTATTATTTACAATTATTTACATATGTTTATCATTGATATTATCTTTTTCACGACGTTGAAGTTTGCATCGTCGGAACGCATCGATCTTATTGTTCATTTTTGATTTCTTTTTTTTTATCATTACCCAAATACTTTTTCTGCACATTGGGCCCGCGAATGTTTAATAAGAGTAATTTTAACGTTCCAATGAACCAAACTTCAACGTCATTTTGTTCAGTTGCTCTTAATATTAATTCATTATGTGAGCAACTATGAGGATGTTCCTCAAAGTCTGCTGCCTTCAAAATTACCTCTTCCCATACATACATATACATATACACATACACACGCATATATATATAAATTTCTTGTGGGACGATCATGGGACGAAGGGAAGAGAATGTTCGTCGCGAAATTTCACAATAGGAAGCGAATACCGCGGGCGAAGGGTTGGGCTTTGTGTACGGAGCCCTTCGTAAGCCTGCCCGTAAATCCTATCCAATTACGTATTGATATATGTATATATATATATATATATATATATATATATATATATATATATATATATATATATATATATATATATATACACATACACACACACACACACACACACACACACACATATACGCACATGGCCCGTGCACAGGACCAATCCATCACGATTTGATACGCGACGCTGGTGGGTACGAGGGAAAAGGAAATTCTCGGCAAACCTTATCCGATCTAATAGATTACACAGAAATTACATTAATAACATTATTACCGCGAGTACTCAGATATAATTGTTGGATTAAGCCAAGGCGGATTTCAATTATTACAATGGAGACAATTGCGAGAAGACATTTCGGTACTGCAGCCCACCCCACCGCGCCACGACGTCCACGATACATCATCCCCGATGAAAATACTACACTGATTAATAATTATAATAATTATGAGCTCTCTCGATGAATTTTCTCCTGCCCAGTCTCCGGGGGACAGAAGCGATGGATATAAATTTCATGTATGCACTCAACGGACTGTGGCTTTTAATTTCGTAAGTAAGCACCACTGTGCACACGTACTATTATTGTACAATATTGGATATCCACGATGTATACGTATATATACAGGGTGTCCTTCTTATCTCTGCCACCCGAAATAACTCGGTAATTATCGACGTCACAAAAAAATGTTCCGGACAAAATTTGTACGGTGTAAAGGGGGCCATCAAATGCGACAATTTTTTTTTTATTTCGGTGGAGGTGCTGACGCGAAGTGAAGGTCACCTCCACTTTTTAAAAGGCATTTGTACATTTTTTTCATCCATCTTGTGGAGCATCTCATGCCGCATAAAAAACATTAGGGGGTGAAAATCGTTCAAGGTCATTCAAGGTCACCTATTTAGATTTGTATCATCGATATTGATCTTGAATGACCTTGAACATGCATTATTGGGCAAATGAGAATCCTCGATGGATGAGAACTGTACTATTTCAACATCCGTGGTCCGTTAATTGTCGGTGCGGCATTGTCGGCGATCACCTCATTGGACCATATTTTTATGAAGGTCGCTTCACTGGGCAAGTTTACGCAGACTTTTCGCAAAACGTACTGCCTCAATTAATGGAAGACGTGACCTCGCATGTTCGCGTGAACAAGTGGATCCTTTGAAAGTGATTATTCCGATATTTTTCGATTTTTCGACTATTTTCATACTTTGCGTGTCTAGAATGACCTGGTGTTGTAGGTCACTGAATTCGTCTTAAAATCGGTAATAATGTCATCGAAAAAAATACGTGGTTCCATTTAAAAAAGTGGAGTTGACCTTGACGTAGGTTCAGCGCCTCCGCCGATAAAAAAATAAGGTGGTCCAGTATGACGTCCTTCTCGAACACTGAAACTTTTGTCTGAAACATTTTTGGATATGATCAATAGTTTGAGTGCTGTTGCTCTGTAACACTTTATGTGCCTCACCCTGTATACACGCGTAAAAAAAATAATATTCATTCATGCAGACATGTCTCCATGTACGTACTGAACAAAAAACGTACATAAATAGAAAATGAAAATGACAAATAGAATCGGCATTGAGCAGTCTCTTGAGGGGTTAGGCCACAGTATCGAGTATAAAATCATGTGCGAATTTGACAAATATTTTCGTATGAAAAAGTGATTCACTCATAAAATTAATTACACATCTATTTAGTATGAATATCAAGCTGTTGGAATTTTTTTTTCGATGTACAAAATGGCCGACTACTACTATTTTCTTTTGTTATCTTTTTTTTAAGCGCTTCACGGCGTGACGTTTAGCATCCACAATTTTTTACCCGCAACAAAAAAAAAAATTCTCGTCAATTTACATTTTAATGACTAGAGAATTACGTACGGAATTAAAAAAATGTTGTTTTATTCAAAAGTTATAGGTACTTGAATTGAGTTGTAGGAATTTGAATGAATTTTCAGTGAAAACATTCGTATAAAACTGCTCATAAAATGAAAAGTTTTCGATTAATCAGAAATTCCGTAGGTACTTCTCTGCAAAATGCAATTAGGAACATAACTTTTAAATTTGAAGTAAATCGAGTGAAAATTGTTGAAGTTATTTGTCACGTCAATTAAAAAAAAGCTGTTTGGGGAAAAACGCGTTTAAAGTTTTAGGTACTCTAGAGCCGTGCCTGAAGTGGGCTTACGTTATGCGCTCAGTCGGTAAAAAAAATGTTCTTGCTATAAATCGAATAGTAAGTTATTCTTATGATGATAAAACACCGTCTTAGCGGGGAAAAAATCGATTTTTTGGAAATTCTACTGTGGCCTTACCCCTTAATAAATACACTTTCGAAATAATTTTTTTTTAAATTTATTTAAGTCACTATCTATAGACGAAAACGGTAGTTAAAAAAATGTCCTGACAAAATTCTAGGTCTGCGCCATTGATGAAATCTCGGAGATGGATCATCCGGAACAAAAAAATCAAACGGTTTTAGATTCAATATGTTAATTGCTATAGCTGATATCATTCGATTTTTGATATATGCAAAAATAACAAAATGGCGGATATTTTCGAAAAAACAAAAAAAAACGTGTTTTGTTCACCGTTTTTGGCAAAACAAGCAGGCAAAAAAGTAGGTAAAAGACGGAGTAAAGCAATTTTACTTGTAAGCGTAAGTTCAGTGTAAAAGTTGAGTGAAATTTACGATCGTATTCTTACCTACTACTTTGTGTGACTATATTTTTCTTGAATGGCAGCTTGTAAACGTCGAGGCATACTTTCCACAAGCTTATCAATGTGCTGCTCGTTGATATCATTATACACTCTTTGCAATTACCCTCAAAAAGTTTTATATTATTCGTTACTGTGCCCTTGTCGATTTTTCGGTCCAAAATCGACCACAGATTTATCATAGGACGTAAGTCTGACGATTATGCCGCGAAGGCAAACTTTAATCTACGACGAATGAAGAAAAAGCCACTGAATTACGAGCGGTATGCATAGCGTCATTGTCTTGTTGGAAAAGACAATCAGCATGTAGACCGAGGCTCAGCAGAAATTCCTCCAAATTGTCATTGCCAATTTTAACATAAATTTCTGCTGCTATCGTATCGTTGATTTCAACTACTTGGACTTTGACTAAACTGAAATTTCAGCATATTCAGGACGTGATCTGACCTATCAACAGTTGCAGGATTATCCATTCATAACAGGCCACCCTGTATATATAATCAACTGTAGATACTTGCTTTAATTAACTATTGGTATCAGTCAGTTTATTATTAGATTATTTATTATAATTACCACGTATTTTTATACTTTATTATGATTATTCATTCATTATAATTGATACCAATTAGTTAATATCAGTCGGTCGATTATTACATTACTCTTTATAATTACCACATATTATTATACTTTATTATAATTATTCATCAATTATAATTGATACCAATTGGAATTAATTCTACTTAAGGCAGTAGTCTGGTCTAGAGCGAGATTTTTGACGTCATTTTTGGGTTGTAATAACTTTTAAACCGTTGAAGTTGTCTTGATAAAATTTTACATATGTTTTTATTGGTCCGTTGAGAATGTATCTATATAAAAAAAAATATTTAAAATATTTCACTTAAAACCGCCTCAATCGGCGCCCACTCTGGGTGATGTTGTATGCATCTGAAAAAATATATATATATACTCTCAATCTGTATGAGTATTCTGAGCACTGGTAGCAGAATTAGTACTTAAAAAAATTTTGTTACAAAATGGCGGCCTGTTAAACTTTGATTAACGATATTTCATACATTTTCGGGTATCCGACGAGTTAAAAAATGCGGGCAAAATTATTGTTCGACTCAATTCTGCTACCAGCCTTCAGAAAGAGGCCACCGAAGGTATGTGCAAATTTTGAGCTCGATCGGTCAATTAGTTATCGAGATATCGTGGGCGCCGATTTGAAAAACATAGTTCTGAGATAAACGCGTTCAAAGTTTTGATACCGTTAGATGAGGTTTGCGCGCGGCTTGCTTATAATTTCTATTACTGTGCCAATTTTGGAAATATCAATAAACGGTTTTCACGAGCTTATTAAGAAAGGTCCAAGGAATAATAAAATGAAAAAAAAAATCGATTTTGTCAAATTTCTAGACCAGACTACTTAATTCCAATAAACATATATAAAAAAGAAATGGCAATTCTAATTAACTCTAATTAATATTAATGGTATTAATTAGAATTAACTATTAGCACTTGCACCCCCTACGCTTACGTGTTCATCTACGCGTGTACGTATGAATCCCTAATCCACGATAATGTGTAGGATCAAGCTGCTCGAAAGACTAGCGCGAATTTGTCGGTAAGGTGTTAAGTCGCTTGGCTAAGTCGTTTCCCGGATGTCTGCTGGGTACGATAACCAGCAAATGGGAAGAGACAGTGCGTGAGTAAGACCTGCTGCAACTGCCTGCGTAGTGTAAAACGACGGGGACAAATTCGAACCGCTAGATTGCGGAGAGATCTTTAACCGGAAGTGCGACTCCACGGAAACCAAAGAGCTGAGTGTCAGCTACGTCATTACAACCGCAGGCTGATCAACACCCTGCAATGTTCACTAGAACTCTTTTTTAAGGGGTCTTCTCACTTTAGACGCTAAAAAGGCTGTTTTCATGAACTTTGTTGATAGGCTTATATTATAGATATTGATATAAAAGTGGTTACACTTAATAAATACACTTTCGAAATACCTTTTTAAAAAATTATTTACTTAAGTCACCATTTATAGACGAAAATGGTAGTTAAATAAATGTCCTAAAAAATTGTAGGTCTGCGCTGTTGATGAAATCTCGGAGATGGATCATCCGAAACAAAAAAATCAACCGGTTTTAGATTCAGTATGTTAATGGCTATAGCGCAAACGTCTTCGTTTTTGGCCAAAAAAATAGTAAATATCAAAATTTAAGAAAATCCTTGATATGCGCTATAGCTATAGTTGTGAAGAACATGTGTTTAACATTTCATAAGGATCGGTTCAGTGGTTTCGAAGATTTTTTTCAACAAGCCGCTGAAAAACGATGTTTCGAGAAAAACGCGTTTAAAGTTTGTTTGGGTTACATAGATCGTAAAAAACATTTTTTAATGTATTTAGAAAGTGGATTTATTAAGGGGAGGGGTTTGCACTTTTGAAAAAACGATTTTTTGTCTTTTCTTATAGTTAAACATTTCAAAAATATAATCCCAAAATTTCAAGTCAATCAGAGCAAAGCTCTCGAAGTTATTGACTATTTAGTCCTGCTCCTCTAAACTTCAAACGCGTTTTTCTCGAAGCCACTTTTTTAAAGTCCGTTTTCACTGCCATTTGGAAACTACGTGACCGATTTATTTCAAACTTGGTACACACTTTCTACATATAAAATACCTCGCCCCAACGGTTAGTTTGAGATTTTTTTTTACATTGAGGCGGTTTTCCATCCCCAAAATGGCGGAATTTGTCGTGAAAAATAGCACTTTTCACTTTACATGACCACCAAAAATTTAGAAATGAAAAAAAAATTATCAAAGACCGTTGGGGGGAGGATTTGATGATACTTTGACTAAATTTTAATGGTGCTGGATTTCAGATAATTTCTAGCTGAGATACAGTGAACACCGCAAATCGTGTTTTTCCAAAGGCGTTCTTGAAAAAGCTTTGTCACCGGCTTGTTTGTGTTCCGTTGACCGTTGTTGTGGAATGTTCTTGAAATGACACTTAACAATGTAGAAAAGGTTTCAATAAATTTACTCTATCCATATAGATGAAAAAAATTCGCAAAAAAGTGTTTTTTTTTCACGCTGAAACCCCTACCCTCCCCGTAAGTGTAACAACTTTGAAATCAATATCTATAATACAAACCTATCAAAAAAAAATTCATGAAAATAGCCTTTTTTGGTGTCTGAAGTGAGAAGACCACGTAATGTGGAAAGTTTTTTTTTTCCAAAAATGTATCTTACGCAGGCTTGACGTTTGTTGTGATCCGACTGTCATCAGTAGCGGAGGGTACCAAAGTGACCATTGGTACAGTGAAGGAAAACTGCCAATGTGAAACGCCCTCTATACGCTGTCCGATTGAATGATGAAACGTTTTTCGATGGATCTGCATGGCAAGCTCGTGCTCGGTGGCTTTCGTGAGGGAAATAAAGAGGGTAGGTCGACGAAGAGAGGAAAAGGGAAAGGGAGAGTAAAAGAGGGATGGGTAGCCGCCAGAAGGTACAGGCGCGAAGTGCCGCAGGATTACTAATCGCATTCCCTCAGCACCCCCCCCCCTTATCCACCGCTGTCGGGAGCACAATTTACATTTAATCAAAGGGAAAGGGACCATTGACCACCATACCGCTACGCGTTTTCACCGTGCTATTTGCTTGCCATTGAAATCACGACTGTGGCGCGCGAGACCGAACGAAGCCTCGTCGTTTCGCGTCTTCGTGTCTTGAATTCGTAAAGTGGATACGCGCGCCGAGGCCGATGACGGGCCTGTGGGGGGTAAAGGCGGGCCGGGAAAGTGCTATCGAAGGGCGGCTTACCGATTTTGCGCTAGACTGTTTCGACGAGAGGGAGTGAGAATTTGATCCTTGCTCTTCCTCTCCGTAATTTTCGCGATACTTTGCATTTGTGTCTATATGGAGAACGTGGATTTTTGAGACATTTGTTTTCGAGGACCGTCCCCAAAACGATTGTGGTGAAGATTGGAAGGCAACGAAAGTGGGAATTCAACGAACATTGTTTTTTCTATCTTCATTTTCTCATTTCCATTATTTTACAAAGTATGTTTTTGCATATTTGAATTTTAGATCTTCAAATAAGCAACTTGAAAAAATTATTGAGGCAATTTTGTAACAAAGATAGAAATTCTTTTGAAGAATTCTTTTGGAAGAAAGAAATTCGAGAAAATGAATAGGAATAATTTTCATTGTATTTGTTGGAATGCAACGAAAATTCTTTTTTATATTTTTATCATTTTACAAAGTATTTTTTTTCATATTTCAATTCTAGATCTCCAAATAAGCGACTTGAAAAAATAAGCGAGGCGCTTTTGTAACGAATATTTGCCAAAATCCGCACAATTGAAAACGGATAATCTTTATTGCATTCGTTGGAATGCAACGAAAATCCTTTTTTATATTTTTAATTGCACATTTTTATTATGTTGCAAAATATTTTTTTTCGCATTTGATTTCTAGATCTCCGAATGAGCGACTTAACGGGTTACCCCCACTTGTAGCGCAAAAAAAGGTCTTTTTCATGAATTTTTTTAAAGAAAACTACAAAACTTTTTTAATCGATCAATATACCATCTTAAAGAACACATCTTGAAGAACTTTCAGTAATTTTTTTATTGAAAAATATTACATTGTTTAGTGGCAAATGGCCGTCAATGAAACAATGTTTTTATATACACGGTTTGCGGTGACCAACATTGCGGCGAAGTGTATCATCTGAAAAAAAAATGCGGATGGATTTAGTCAAATATAAGTATAAACTAGTCTTTAATCGAAGGATTTAAAAAAATATTCATTTTTCACAAAATGGCGGACAGTCAACGTTAATGGTTCGATTTTAACGAAAAAAACGGCCGTTTTTTGGCTATAAAACGGACATTTCTTTTCGGAAAAAAAATCGAACGATTTAAGACTACATTTTTATGTATTAAATAAGCCTGCAAAATTTCAAGAAGATCGGTTCACTAGTGTTCGAGTAATCTTGGTCACCGACTTCAGAAATGCCATTTTGAGAAAAACGCGTTTAAAGTTTCAATTTCAGTTTACACGAAGAAAATATTTTTTTTTGTAAACTTACATAGAGTCATCTATTCCGGGCCCATACAGAAGTATGGGCCCGGATACTTATACTTAAAAAAAATGCAATAAAAAAATCGATTTTTTCAAAATCGCAAGTGGGGTTAACCCCTTAAAGATATGATAGAGACGTTTTCATTACGAATATGTGCGGAAAGGAATTCGAAGAATTGAAATGGCATAATTTTTATTGCTTTCGTTGGAATGGAACAACAATTCTTTTTCATGTTTTTATTTTCTCATTTTTGTTAATTTGCAAAACAATTTTTGCAAAATTCGCAACGAATGTGTGCGGAAAGAAATTCGAACAATGAGAAGGTATGATTTTCATTGCATTTGTTGGAAAGCAATACAAAATCTTTATTATATTTTGATGTTCTCATTTTTATTATTTTGCAAAATATTTATTTCCATATTTTCGATCTAGATCTCCACAAAAGTGACTTAAAAAAAAATTGAGGCATTTTCTTGACGAATGTTTGCCGAAAGAAATTCGAACAATTGAAAAATGATCATTTTCATTGCATTCCATCGATGCAAACTTCAATCTCATCGAGGCAACATTACATAGGTACGATGGGTTCAAAATATTCTCTTTCCAGACATACATATAAGGTAATTCGAGGATAGATGGCCAGAGAGGAGAAATGGGCCCACGAAATATTACCAACTTTGATCAAGAGAGGGCAGGGTCTCTGTTGTCAGTATGGACGTTGTCATCAGTCTCGTGATACTGCATTGGAATTCGCACCAAAAATAAATGAGAAAGCGAGTAATTTGCTGTTCATTTTTTCAGGTAAGTAAAAAAAAATTACCCTTAGTTTGTGATTAAACTGCAGACATATTTTTTACCGTATTTTGATCTGTACCACTTAGGACATATACTTGTTTATAACATGACCTCTAAAAGAGGTACTGCCGTTGATTTATTTCGAAGAATGAAGGGTGCTCTCCTATATGTATTAGGAGTAATGGCCGTCATTTTTTGAGGTCAGATGGCCGTATTACCTAACACTTTTATTGCTTATTTATGACGTATTTGAACAACTTTTTTCTTGTTTTCCAATTGCCTAACGAATATGTACGAAAATCTGATGAGCGCGGCAAATGACAATGTAGCAAGAATATGAAGCATCTGAAAAGAAGGGGATGAAGACAGAAAGCGTGTCTTAGATAGTCGGGCCATCCATGGAGGAAGAGTCTAGATTGAACGAAAATGATTGAACTGAACTCCCTTATGATTCCTCCATGTGGCCATCTCACCCCAACACCTATGGCCATCTTAGCTTCAAGAGTATAGGAGAGCCGGCCACCCCAGTATTTTAGAATATATTTTTTCAAGTCAGGATCATACTTGCCTGTTGTTATTATTTCGTGTTCAATTTGATTATTAATAAACATATGACTGAACAAAAATATAAATATTTGTTTTATTTGATGGACTTCGTAATAGGAGGTCACAGAGAAAACTATGGTCATTTGTTCTCGAATTACCCTATTCACTGTCACCCATAAACGATAATACACGTGGTAATGGGGGAAGGATCTTGGTGTACCGAATACCGAAAAATAATTTAGTGTTCAAAAAAAGAATCTCGCGGACTCCAATTTCAACGTCTTCGAAGTTTGCATCGTTTGAATGCAATGAAAATTCGTGTTTTTTAATCAATTGAATATTCTTGACAAATTTTGGGCCGCGAAAATCACTGGATCGTTCGATCCATGATGGAGATCTACACTTCAAATCTGCAAAAAAGGCACCGCACAATAGAAAAAAAAATACAAAAAAATTCGTCACCTTCCGACGATATCAAATGGTGACTCGTTGGTGTTTCCTCTTCTGAGGTTAATCCCTGCATCTCTTTTCGAATTATCTATTTTTGTAGTCTTACTTCCTTTCTCTTGACTTATATAGCGTTTCTCTTTGATGCTACGTTATGATTCTAAAAATATACTTTTAAGTCAACTATTGTTTGTTTTTATATTTTGATTATTCATGCTTATATGTATGTTGTTGCCTGAAAGTGAACATCAAGGCATATACGACGTTGAAGTTTTCCTCGTTCGAATGCAACGGAAGTCGATTCTGCTGAGTTGCTGACACGTTTTATGGCCGATTTAGGCTACGCAAATCACTTGAACCTTTTTCTACGTATTCTTATTAGAGATCTACATGATGTTGAAATTTGCATCCTCGCAACGCAACGAAAATGACTTTTAAGCGCTCAATTTTTTTTGTTCTCCAAAAACCACGCACCCATTTTTACGTAGTTTTATTAAAGATTGACGACCTCAATTTACGAAGAAAAAAAACTAAGGCTTTGGATAAGAATTAAAATAAATAAATGAAAAATGATCAAAAACATCGTTGCATTCCAACGATGCGAACTTCAACGTCATCTACGACCGCAATTTGCAAAAAAAGCCTTCGGGTACTGAGAAAAATATAAAAACAAAAAAGTGAACAAAAAAATAATCACGACCTCAATTTGCGAAAAAAAATTAAGGATTTAAAGATGAAAACTTCAACCTCATAAGGCATTTAATCAACCATCAATCAGTGAATCAACTAATCAATCCTTCAACCTCCCTCTTATCTTCTTCTTATTTATCAAACGGTAACATCATTTAGAGCCCCGGAAGTGAACATTCCCTAGGACCTACAGCAAAGACTTCGCCGCGAATATTTATTTTCGATCATGTTTGTGTACCATCATCATTGCCGCATCATTTGGAAAAACGACTGCAGTACAATGACAAGTGTAGCAAGAAAAAAAAGAACAAAGAGAGAAAGAGGAGGGGGGGGGAGCCGAGAGTGAAATAACTCAGCAAATATGTAACGTGCTCGCGTACAACAGTAGGTATGCATCACACAACGCTCATTTTCCGCATACGCAAGATGTACGGATGGAGAACGTTGGTACCAGGTCCCTAAGGCGATCCCAGCAGGCTACAAATCCGTGCGATAAAATAGCGCGTGGGCCATTAACTAATCCTTTCGAGGTAAAACAGAGGCCCGAAGTGAAACTTGCCAAGGGCTTTTGCTCGCCGAGGAGAATAAGGGGTTGAAGGAAGTTCACAGGGAGAGATAAAGAGAGAGAGAGAGAGAGAGAGAGAGAGAGAGAGGGGGGGGGGAGAGAGAGAAGGATAGATACCTGCAGGTCAGAGTGAGAAAGATCGAAAGCAGAGGGAGCAAGAGATTTCGAAGGGTGGTTGCAATTGATTGGCACGACGCTGCCGTCAACACCAACTCCATGGTCTCTCTCTCTCTCTCCCTCTCTCTCTCTCTCTCTCTCTCTCTCTCTCTCTCTCTCTTTCTCTCTCTCTTACCCCCTCGCCGTTGATTAGAATGGCGTAACACGAAATCCCTCTCTAACCGGCTAATGGCCCGCCACAACCCGTGTTTACCGTGATCTTGCACATGGCTGTATATGCCACTCGCGATTTGTCATCTGCAATGCCAATGAATTCTCCATTCTCTCTCTCTCTCTCTCTCTCTCTCTCTCTCTCTCTCTCTCTCTCTCTCTCTCTCTCTCCCTCTCTCTTTCTTCCTCTCGTGCTTCGTTCCAAAACTCTTGTCGTGATGAAAGCGTTGTACCACCGAAACGCGGATAGACAGTGGATGATGAATTCATTCGGAAAAACTATGCCATACTTTCGCGAAACTTCATTCAGGGAATGTTCGTTTTCACTTGACAGCTGACATTCGGTAGATTGCAATAGCTGCACTTAGCGTCCACGCGAATCATTCCAACGCACATTTTGCGTCATTTCATTCATTTTTTCCGTGCGGGCTCAGGCATAGAACCGCAGGTGTGTTCAGCCTGAAAAAGTGTGGTTTTGGCAGACAAACAATCGGACGTGTGTTCAGCCTGAAAGAGGTTACATTTTTCCACTATTGACGGAATGATCCTTGATGTGTATCTCGGAGGGTATCAATCACCACGAGATATGGCCCAAACATTCCATTCCCAAATTGCCTGAGATCGAATAAAAAACGACAATTTCGTCTGAAATCCTGACATTTCACGTTGGGTGGGTTGGAATGAGCAAGCTTGGAATTTGCTTCTCCCTGGGCTGATTTTCGTTTGCAAAATGTCATCTTTTTCGAAACCCCGCGTCAGACGATCAGTATCGTGGCCTGTCGTTGAGCTTGATAATATTGCTGGAAGCAGAAATCAATCGAGAAATGGATTGTTGGACGAATGTCCGAAAATGGCAGACAACCGAATCGATTTAGGGTAGCCGCCTACCGTAAATTCAAACGAGTGAGAAACATTTTTGCGGCAATGACGCTTTTCCGCGTTTGGCTTTTTCATTTTATTTAGATATCGACGAATCGATTTGGCAAATGGAGATGGTTTTAGGGGATGGGAAAAGCGAGCAGCGAAGAAGGTGTGAGAGAGAGAGAGAGAGAGAGAGAGAGAGAGAGAGAGAGAGAGAGAGAGAGAGAGAGCACGAATCGCGTCGACGTCGTTACGCTTAACGGCCGCGAGTGTTGCGAAGTAGGCTATAGGCCAGAGAGGCCGCGGTGGCATGAGGGTGCGAGTGAAAGCACATCGGTGAGCTTAGGGGGTTGCCTCTGGGAATATCGAATCAATAGCGATTCGCCGTACGTTCCGAATAATTCAGAGCATGAATGTTGAATGAATTCGGTTTCCGTTCGATTTTCTGCTCTTTCTATTCCTCTCTCTCTCTCTCTCTCTCTCTCTCTCTCTCTCTCTCTCTCTCTCTCTCTCTCTCTCTCTCTCTCTCTCTCTCTCTCTCCCCTCTCTATTTTGATCTCTTCCAGACTATCACCCTTTCCCAGCGTGCACACGAGCGCACGGCGAACTTTCACGCTCATCCACTATTTACCGTTCCGAATTCGTAAATGAGTGGGCCACCCTGTGAGGAGGGCGCAAAGGGGGCTTAAGAGTTTCGCCTGGACATTCGTGGCAGGTGCGGCGATATTCGACGCACGTATACAAGATGGTTCAAAACACGCGGGACTGAATAGCGTCTCAATGGATTTTTTAAACCTTTTTTTTTCAAATATATCCGCACTATGATTGAAATATATCCAATTTGTGCATGGCGCTTTTATTGAATGTAACAAAAGCTGAAACATCGCGAATTTTTTTCTACCGAAACAATGCGTGTCTCTACTTTTCCATGTGGGATTGAAGTTTGCATCGATGGAGTGCAATGAAATTTATTTTATTTTACTTACTCGATTTTTTCAGCAGATTTTAACTACCAAAATCGCTCAACAATGTTTCGCGGTGATTATTGGGAGAACGGCAATTGAAATTTGCAAAAAAAATTTGGTATCATAGTAAAAATACGAATGTGACTTTTCCTTGCATTCCAACGATCCCAACTTCAATACCATCTCGTCCATAGGGAACGATCGTTTACGACAAGATGAGCTAATTTGTTCATAGCGATGATACCTAGGAGTTTAAAATGGTCATCCATCATATACATATTTACATAGTGTACATATTTTACCACAAGAACGAACTTGCGGGAGTTCGACTACGAATCAGAAAAAAACACTTTTATTGTGAACACCATGGGGATATATTTGCGCGCATTAATTAAACAACTCAAAATTTCTTAAGCCGAGGTGAACTGATGCTGTGGAAAAAACCACCCATTTTCTCACATTAAGTTACAACTTCATTTCTCAGAATGTGAACAATAAAACTTCCTCAACAAAACACCATCATAAATGTACATTTAAATATCAAGTTAGTTTAAATAAATAAAGTGATTATCCGAAAGTCACCTGATGTATCATCGATCGTTTTTAAATACGATAAACAATAAAATTTAAATGATTGAAATGTACTCAATAATTTCGAATAAAATTTAAATTATCGAAACTCATTTGCCAATTTCGGTGAGCTGGATTTTCATCATTCTCACATTTTCGTAATTACCCACGCGAGCTTTAAAACGATAATAAGCTTTATTTGCGGAGAGTCTGTTCGCAGAATCGGATGACAACTGAATTGTGAATTTTTCATAATCTTCAATAATATCGAGCTCGAGAATGGAACGAGATAGAGATGCACTTATGCGGAGCAGGAAAACCACCAGCAAGACCGCTATATTTTGCCTATCAGAGGAGTTCGTTGTACCGAGCTCTACCAAACAGAAACGATGCTCCGAAATATTTAATCAGCTGGATACGAGAGATATTAATCATCAGACGAAACGGAACTGTTGCCTGTGTACATATTTTATATGTACATATATGTCTATTTTTGCGTGCGTGCGTGCGTGCGTGTGTGTGTGTGTGTGTGTGTGTGTGTGTGTGTGTGTGTGTGTGTGGGTGTGTGTGTGTGGGTGTGTGTGTGTGTGTGTGTGTGTGTGTGTGTGTGTGTGTGTGTGTGTGTGTGTGTGTGTGTGTGTGTGTGTGTGTGTGTGTGTGTGTGTACACAAATATATACAAGAGGGCTACTATCAAACCAAATGGGCAAGTAATGCTATCGAAACACAGCTACGAAACCACACACAACTGGAAAGCCGTAAAGTTCCTCCTCGAACCCTCGTAATGCATGCTACATTATTCGCATGCATGTAGCAAACGTCGAGTGTATCCCATAAAATGATGGAGGAACGATGAATTTCTCGTGGGGCAAAAGGATCATAATATTGGACGGGACAATCTCGGTATTGCTTGATGTTTCTATTGCCATCAGAGCAGGTTATATTGATCCAACGCTAATAACGGTGTTGAAGTTTGCATCGTTCGCATGCAACGTAAGGTTTGTTCCATATTTTTATTTCCTCGTTCTCGAAATAATACAAAATGTTCGTTTTACAGATTTACATTGTAGGTCTCGAAATGAACACCTTCAAGAATAATTCAGGTCTTTTGTAGGCAGAATCTGGCTGAAAAATTGAAGGAGTTCAGAAAAATGAATTTTCATCATATTCCAACTATGCAAGCGTCAATATAATCGTTATTAGGGCTGTTCAATTAAGCTTTTGAACTTCGCGTGTAGCTCGTCCATAGGCAATCGTTTCATATTATGGACAAGCCAAAGCACCCTTTTAAAAAGCAATTACAAATTCCCATGGGCCCAAAGTCAGAGCGGCAGTTGGATGGATCATGATTGCACGTCGGGTAGTTTTCAGGGACGCGTAATCCATGTGCAGCGACGCGTGCATATTTGGACATTGCTCTGCCTTTGAACGAGCCACGATCATTGTGCAACAGCCCTGAGCGATTGGAGATTATTGCGACGTCCGGGCGTCTAGCAGATGACGCCTCTTCTGTTCTCGTCCCTTATCCAACCCCTTTTCTCGTCCGTCGAAGATATTTCTCCGCGCCTCGTAACAACAGTAATTCCGTTATTAGAAATTTCATAATAGCCACCATGTTCCGACACCCCTGTCTATTCGTCTCCCTCGCTCGGGGATGAAGGAGCCCAGAAATAGCGATCTTGACAACAGAACGATGAGCTCGCGCCCTTTGACAAGTTTGCCCTTCGATAGCAAGCCCCATAACTCCTGCCCGTTGCCCAGCCATGAGCAATTTCTCCGTTCATCCTCGACTATCCGGCTCTCTCGCGCCTGGAGGGAGACAAAGGACTCTCCGGATGCTTTCATCAGACGACGCAGGACGAAGCGAGAAAGGCATCGGGGTGGTTGCCGAGGAAGCGATCCTGTGGCTTCTCGAGGGAGTCCCGGAGATCAGCGAAAAGGGATGCAAATGAGGTGGAGCCAAGCCCGAGCCAAGTCGACGCGCGGGGAACGGGCAACTGGGACTTGAGAATTTCCTGGCTAAGGCGACTCTGTACAGCGAAGAACGAAATAATCGCCAGGCCAGAGAAATGGAGAAACAGCGAGGGAGCGGAGATCGAGATAGGAATGACAAACGGACGAAAGAAAAAAGTGCTCGACGAAGCAGAGTCTCCAACTTCCTAAGGGTAAGGAGTTCCTACACTGAGAAATGAAAGTGACGAGAGGGATGGAAGGAGGAAGCGGAAATAGGAAAAACGCGAAGACGCGTCATTTTGTAACGAAAGGAAATCGTGGAGTGAACTGGCAGCTTCCAGTCTCGCACTCAGTATCGAAGATCTTAGATGACGTCAGCTTCGTATTCAGCCTCCGGGTAGAGCTAGAGACCAGATCTTCAAGTCTACCCCATAGGCAGCAAAACAGAAGGAGGAACGTACGAATTTCGCGAGCAAAGACGAAAGTACGCGTTTCTAAGTGCAAAGGTTAAGTGTTAAAATATCAGTCGAGAGACGATGCAGAAGTGAGGAAAATTCTCGCGGAAAGATCTTGGGTAGTCGAAGGAAAGACTAGCGGATGAAATGGAATAAAAGTGTTTACGAATATAACAAAGAGCGGGGGAGGTAGAAAGGAGCTTTCGCCCAACTAGGACGAGAGAAGGCTGAGCGAAAACTCGGTAGATCCATCAACATTCCATGGGTTCTACATCTCAAGATCATATTTACGAGGCAAAGATCCTTGATGACTTCTAGATACGCTGCCGTACTGAATCAAATGTGTCGTTGAGACAGAGCCAGAAAAAATGGATGACCGAGCAACGAACTAAATCCTCCTTCATGAAGTGCTTTGAGTATTGGCAGCCGAGTACTTGGTACTCGGAGTGCGTAGCTTGAAGCTTGAAGACGTAGTTTGAAGTCTGTAGATCTTACTAGACTATGTAGACTGCAAATGTGGACTGTACTTCTATAGTAAGTAGTCTTGCAGTAGACTGAAAGACTACTCAGTACTTAGTAAGACAGTAAGTAGTCTTGCAATAAAATGCAGTAGATTGCAAGACTACTTAGTACTTAGTAAGACAGTAAGTAGTCTTGCAGTAGACTGCAGTAGACTGCTAGACTACTTAGTAATTAGTGAGACAGTAAGTAGTCTTGCCGTAGACTGCAGTAGACTGCAAGACTACTTAGTACTTAGTAAGACAGTAAGTAGACTGCAGCAGATTGCAAGACTACTTAGTACTTAATAAGACAAAAGTAGTCTTGCCGTAGACTGCAGTAGACTGCAAGACTACTTAGTACTTGATAAGACAGTAAGTAGTCTTGCAGCAGACTGCAAATCTTGCAGAAGACTGCAACAGACTGCAAGACTACTTACTGCAGATCTTTCATTATGTCAGTATTTGGTACTCGGGGTGCGTAGCTTGAAGCTTGAAGACTGTAGATCTTTTGTAGGTAATGTGGCTTGGAGTTTTCAGATATTTTATCATGTCAGGTTGCAGGGATGTCTTCTGGCAATTTGTGGATCTTATAGTTTGCGATGTTTTTGCAACCTACTCAACAACTGATTGCAATCGGAAAGGACCTACAACTACATGCTATAATGGAGTGTAATGGATTTTTCCAAAATCCATAAACGCTCGCGGGCATAGGGCCCGGGACTTTTAGAATGGCAGTCCGGGGCTCAACTGCCTTTACTTCTCACTCTTTCAAGATCTGTTGTAATTTGCACAAAAGAACAAAGGCAATGTGGAAATCCTCGACCGGTCCTCCAACCGTTGTAATTTTCTCTCCTCTCGTATAGATACGTCTTTAGGAACGGTTGGGTTTAAATTATTTCCAGATGTTGGAGGGAACATTTTTATTAAATAGGAAGCCCCGTCGTTTTGCGTCGCAACGGTGGAAGGCAGGGTGTTTCCGGGGGCTGAGATAGGAGATAAGAAAAAGTGAAGTGGAATTGAAACACCCTGTTCACTGGAATACCACGGCTCTTGGAACGTCTTAGACGTGTCTTTGCCCTTTCGTACATCAACTACCTAAGGGAGAGAGGTCTTAAGAATCCTGTATAGTGCGCTCGGGCCCTCTCTCTCTCTCTCTCTCTCTCTCTCTCTCTCTCTCTCTCTCGCCCTTTTGCTCTACCTCCGGAATGAATGGTCCTCTTAATTTTTTCAATAATGGCTACTCTCGCAGCGAAGGGGTCGGTTCTTCATCAAGACGAGCGGTATGTCTAAGAGCGAAAGAGAGAGAAAGGCCAAGAAGATTTCGCTATCGTGTAGTATCTCTTTCTTCCTCGTTCCGAGCTAAACTACCAGAACTCCTTACATAAGCGCATTCACGTGGCCAAGCGGCTCGTCTTTTACGTGAAAGAAAAAATCTGCCAATTAGTGGCTCGATTGGCTCGTGAGCGAATATTCCCTAACATGCGAGCTCCTCGATGAAGGTGGATTAAAAATTTGCTCGGTGCTGCTCCTTGTACATGATTTTTCTCATTACCCTTACGATTCCGTGCATGGATCCCATCCAAAAAATGTCCTTGATTTGGGCTCGAGATCGTCTAGAAGATGTTGCAGAAAAGAAAAAAAAATCACTCGCAATAACGAAATTGTTCATTGACAGGTACCTGATAAAATATTGAAATAAAACACCAATTCTTAAGGCCTTAGGCCACAGTAACGGATATAAAATCATGTGCGAATTTAACCATTTTTTCATATGAAAAAGTGATTCACTTATAAAATTAATTACACATCTATTTAGTATGAATATCAAGCTGTTAGAAAATATATGTATATATTTTTTTTCGATGTACACAATGGCCGACTACTAACATTTTCTTTTGTTGTCTTTTTTTAGGCGCTCCGCGGCGTGACATTTAGCATCCACAATTTTTTACCCAGAACAAAAAACAAAAATTCTCGCCGATCTACATTAGAATACCTAGAGAAGTACGGAATGTAAAAAATATTGTTTTATTCAAAAGTTGTAGGTATTTGAACTTAAGAAATGAATTTTCAGTGAAAAATTTCGATATAACTGCTCACAAACTGCTCATAAAATGAAAAGTTTTCAATTAATCAGAAATTCCGTACGTACTTCTCTGCGAAATGCAATTAGGAACATAACTTTTAAATTTGAAGTAAATCGAGTGAAAATTGTTGAAGTTATTTGTCACGCCAATCGGAAGAAAGCTGTTTCGAGAAGTTTCGAGTAGTCGGCCATCGCCATTTTGTACATCGAAAAAAAATATATACATTTTCTAACAGCTTGACATTCATGCTAAATAGATGTGTAATTAATTTTATGAGTGAATCACTTTTTGATACGAAAAAAAATATAAAATTCGCACATGTTTTTTTACCCGTTACTGTGGCCTAAGGCCTTAAAGTAAGCTTGTACTCAATTCTTTCAATAAATAATTCGTTGGAATCTCCCAATGACGGGTCGTCAGCCTAAGTCATTTTTTTCTGTGAGAGATTGATGTGCATCGAGTATTAAAAACTTCTGGTTGCAATGCGAATTATGAATACATGTTAGATTTACGACAGCTCCGTAGTACTGGTGACAATACGTAAGGGTTGCCTCCAGAAATCCGAAAAACAAGTGCCAATTCGACATTTTTTCTTGCTTGACAGATGTCAATAGAAAATACGTGTATAGGAATTTATTCTCAATCACTTGTGTCTAACCAGAAACCAGTTGAAAGGAAAAAAAGGCCTGCAAGCATTTTTAGTTGCAGCATGAGTGCCACAAACTTTCACCTCGAACAGAAAAGCAACATTTTTCACGATTTGCATGATAATCGCTAGAGAAAGTCGTGGGAGATTCTAGAAATATTGTTTTTCATGAAAATGGCAAGTATGTGAAGTCCGATTTTCAGAAAAAAATTGCGAAAAGGTTTAGAACAAGCCGAGTTTTTAACAAACGAAGAAATTCCCTCATATTTTCATTTAAAGTTTGGCAAAAGATACTACAGATAAAAAATGTTTGTTGAGTTTGACAGCAAAATTGTTGTAACTGAACTAGCGATCATTTTATATGACGTTGAAGTTTGCATCGTTGGCATGCAACGAAAGTTTATTCTTATCAATTGCTCAACATTTTTTTTGCTGATTTAGGCTGTGAAAATCCCTCAAACGTTTTTACGAATTCTGATTAGATACTCACTAACTCAATTTGCAAAAAATGGGCGTTTAATAGTAATCAAAATAAAGAAATGAAAAATCATTGCGTTCCAACGATGCAAAATTCAGGATCATGCTTTTTGTACCATATCCACTGCTCCCTTTTCCAAGCACCAAAATTACGATCAAAAGTCAACCGAAAATCGTTTTTTTTTTCTTTCTCTATCTCCCACAGTCGTGTTACCCCTCAAAAGGCTTCGTTCGATGACCGCGGTCAGTGGCTCAATTGAATCACGCCATTCACAGGGTGCAACCTCAGCGCCGAATGCACTTTCCGAATACCATAAAACGGGGTTACTTTGACATCAAGGGTAACTTTGACAGTTTTTGGGGCTACTTTAAGGCGTTACCCCCACTTGTAGCGCAAAAAAGGCCTTTTTCATGAATTTTTTTAAAGAAAACTACAAAACTTTTTTAGTCGATCGATATACCATCTTAAAGAACACATCTTGAAGAACTTTCAGTAATTTTTTTATTGAAAAATATTACATTGTTTAGTGGCAAATGGCCATCAATGAAATAATGTTTTTATATACACGGTTTGCGGTGACTAACATTGCGTCGAAGTGGAGCATCTGAAAAAAAAATGCGGATGGATTTAGTCAAATATAAGTATAAACTAGTCTTTCATCGAAGGATTTTAAAAAATATTCATTTTTCACGCAATGGCGGACAGTCAAAGTTAATGGATCGATTTTAACGAAAAAAACGGCCGTTTTTTGGCTATAAAACGGCCATTTTTTTCGAAAAAAAAATCGAACGATTAAAGACTACATTTTTATGTATTAAATAAGCCTGCAAAATTTCAAGAAGATCGGTTCATTAGTGTTCGAGTAATCTTGGTCACCGACTTCAGAAATGCCATTTTGAGAAAAACGCGTTTAAAGTTTCAATTTCAGTTTACACGAAGTAAATATTTTTTTTTTTGTAAACTTACATAAAGTCATCTATTCCGGGCATCAAAAAAAACTGCACTTCAAATTGCACTTCAAAAAAATGCAATAAAAAAAATCGATTTTTTCAAAATCGCAAGTGGGGGTAACCCCTTAACAGAGTGCCAATTAACTTGAACAACAATTTGTTGTTCAACAGTTGATTTTGATCTCAATGATAATTGTAAAACTGATTAAGTGCCTATGATAGTACCCTGGGTACTTGATATTTTGATGTAAAATATTTCCTTAAGGGAGGACACCACTGTAACTGCCCATTTTCGATCGTTTTCTTTGGATTTTTTTTAAAGATAGGAATACAATTCATGTTCAAAAGAACTTTTAGGTTCCATGACGTATATATTGAAAAACGACTTTTTAAAAAAGTTCGTTTTTTCGACCACAATTTTCATCTAAAAAGTGATATGTTTTTATTAGGAGTACAACTTTGCAGTGACCGTTTTACTTAGAGAGCCACTGCGGCCGAAGTAGTGGCCCTAGCTCCATAAAAAAGTGGTATTTTAAACTAGAGGCTCTGCCAATGTAAACAATTTAAAAAAGCTAACGGATACGTGTATGCATTATAAAGTTATAGGCACTCAAACATGGCAACCTACGAACCGAATTCTCATCTTTTGCGGGAGGTTATGATTTACTTCTTCAACATCAAGAAATCTGCGGTTGAGGCCCACCGTTTGCTTGTAGATGCTTACGGGGAGGATTCTATTAGTGAGAAAACGTGTCGGCGGTGGTTTCAACGCTTCAAAAGTGGAGATTTTGAGGTCGAGAACAAGCATGGTGGCGGAAGGCAGAAAGTTTTTGAAGACGGGCTGACAGCTGGGCGTTGTGTACTATGAGCTGCTCAAACCATCCGAAACCATCACAGGGGAACTCTACCGACGTCAGTTGATGCGCTTGAGTAAGGCACTCAAAGAGAAACGGCCACAATTCAATGAAAGACATGACAAGGTGATACTGCAGCATGACAATGCCCGACCCCATGTTGCAAATGTCGTGAAAAAGTACTTGGAAACGCTGAAATGGGAGGTTTTATCCCACCCGCCGTACTCTCCAGACATTGCCCCTTCCGACTGTCACTTGTTCCGGTCAATGGCACACGATTTGGCTGGCCAGCACTTCGGTACTTACGAAGAAGTCAAAAATTGGGTCGATTCCTGGATTGCCTCCAAGGACCAAGACTTTTGTCGACGCGGGATTCGAATGCTACCTGAAAGATGGGCCGAGGTCGTAGTTAGCGACGGGCAGTATTTTGATTAAAAAATATGTAGCCACTTTTTTATAATAAAGCCTTAAACTTTTGAAAAAAACGGTCACTGCACAGTTGTACTCCTTATACAATTTTGAATTAATCGAAAAAAAAAAACGCTCGTACTTGACTGTTAAAGCAATCTAAGAAGCTACAGTTAAAATTTCAAGTCGATTAGACAAAAATTGTTCGAGTTCTGCTGCGTGCCGATTTAAAAAAACATGGTTTTAAGAAAACCATTTTTTTCGTGTAAATTTTTTTAAACAAAAATTTACACGAAATAAGTTCAATGTATGCTTAATAACTTACCTTTTTTCTAAATCCCAAATTAATAGTCCAGTAGACAAAAAAATCGGTAAAAACAACCTTCTTCGGTCTGTCCCATTTGTGTCCTACCTTAATAATGATGACAATTTGATTGTCAACATTCGTTGTTCTTCATTTAATTCCATGTATAATGCATAAAGTATTAATTTTTGTATTCAAACGATGTCAAAGTAACCCTTAATCTTTGACATAAGTTGCATTTCAGTGCCTTGTCAAAGAAATCCCAAACTTGAGGTTAGTTTGACACTTAAAAAATATATATATAAATTGTTTTTTCTTTCTAATACATTTGATAGTCAAAGGACAAGGACCAGAAAAAGGTGGAATACAGAATTTTTAAAAAAGTTACCTGCAAAAAACTTCGGAAAAGTTTCCACCCCCCCCCCCCCCCCCCCGATCGAGCTGAAATTTTGCACAAACCTCCCATTTAATATTTCAAAACAACCCCTCAAGGGATTTTTAGCGACTCGCAATAGTTTTCCAGATGTTGAATTTCAAAGTTTTTTTACACGCCCCGATTATACATACATGTATATCTGTTACGTTTCCGTTCATGCCTATATATGTTATCGCGCTCTCCGTTTTGTCCAAATAAAAATACCCAGATAAACCCAAACTCA
The DNA here is from genome assembly GCA_944452715.1 of Ophion slaviceki. Classification (NCBI taxonomy): domain Eukaryota; kingdom Metazoa; phylum Arthropoda; class Insecta; order Hymenoptera; family Ichneumonidae; genus Ophion; species Ophion slaviceki. Next base: position 36,376,079 of record OX101789.1, read on the forward strand.
AATTCAAAAACTATTGCGCCTCGCCAAAAATCCCTTTAGGGGTTGTCTTAAAATATTAAAAGGAAGGTCCGTGCAAAATTTCAGCTCGAACGGAGGGGGGGTTTTTCGGAACCTTGCCCAAAACTTCCAAAACCTGTTCAAATTAACCCCATTTTACGATAACATCGCGAATTATTGGATACCCGTGCGGAAATTGCACTAGGGCTTTGGTCGGGCCCATATAGAATTTCCCTAACTTTAATAGGGCCCTAATCTGGTAGCCTCACATGGTCCCTTAGTGGCCGGTCACATTTTTGCTACTGAGGGCAATGAAAGAAAGAATAATGAGGGCCTTCAAGGATGCCTGAACAACGCCTCATAGAAACCATGGTGTGCCCATAAGTTATCCTTGTCAATAGATATGCTCACGTGTGTGTAAATGTATGTGTTTCTGCATATATGTGTCCGTTTATATAATGTCACGGTACACTGCCAATTTTTTTTTTATTTATTTAAATAGGATCTTTATAATGAGATAGGTTTTTTCCTTGTCTCACGGTTTACTACGATCTAATTTGTTTCAAAGATATTTTTTTATTCGTTTCAGCTATTCTTTTTAAATATCAAATATATTCAAATCGAATAATCAAAGATTCGATTCAAATAAATCTTTATTTGCTTATAATTATTTGTTGTATCAAATAACATGCACATAACCTATATATATATATATATATATATATATATATATATATATATATATATATATATATATATATATATATAATTCCTCACTCTCTCCACCCTCTCTACCGCCACACCCCTTTGATACGAGTGTTGCAATAACGACAGACCATTAGTTCAATTCAATAGTAAAATGGTTGACTCTACGAAAATTCTATTTAATTTAAATGTTAAAAAATCAAATAGATCCATTTAGCGAATTCAAGTAAATTGTTTTTTGAACACATGAAACCGAATCACAGATTTATTAGAATTAAATAAGATTCAATCCTAATAATTAATTAATGACTTATTAATTAATTATTAATTAATAATTAATAACCCCTAATTCGGGTCCTATTGTGGCAATCCCGATAGTAGTTGGCATATGAGGGCCTTCAAGGGCTTACTTGAGGCTTCCCTGATAAGGAAAGCCTCAAATAAGCTCTTAAAGGCCCTTATTTTTACGAGGGATGCCCTGTCAATTATCCGTACGGGTAATGATTTGTCATCGTGACAATGTCTACATTTACCCATTTCTCAGCCACGCGTGTACGGACACCGTGCCTGCTTGTAATTAGCTCTAGATCTTCCGAGATCAATTGTAATTCACCAACTCCGTGTGGTACCCGAAGCCCCCCCCCTGTTCCTCCCTATGAGCCTTGCGTCGTTGTGTACACGGAACTCTGGCCACAGACCCAAGCAAGTATGTATCCACTGAGGCACCGCAGGGCATGGAATAATCCGCTTATGCCGTTGCGACTTCATTAAGCATTAAGTCTTCATGGTCTGGAACAAATGTACCGGAGGGCGCGCGCGCGCACATGCTCCAAGTTACGACGAAACGGATGTACCCGTGGCGCATGCGCGCACTTTACAAGTAGATTTCCACTGAAAATGTATAACATTTTTAACTATTTTCTTGTGTGTATACCGGGTGTTCCATTTTAATCTTTCCCCGGATTTATCTCGAAAAATACTGCTCCGATGAAGTACTGAGTATAATAAAACTTTTAAGGTTCGAAGGGGCACGCTAAAAAATATTTTTTGGTACAAACTTCAAAATAGTGACGTTCAGATGGCCGAAATATTTTTTTAATGGGATCCTGCATTTTTCCACCAAAACATTTGTCAGGTCGAAACTAACAACTATTGTAGGAAAAGTTTTTTGATAACGTTCATTATTTTTTTTTTAGTATATCATTTTTTACTATTTTAGCGTTATCCTATTCTCACGTACACTATTTAGTGTATGTGAGTTTGTTTACGTTTGTTTGGGCTTGTGCAATAACCTAAACAAATCCAAACAAGGATTAGGTCTCTGCGGCTCGTCACTTCTGCTAAAAATGGTATGTCAACCTAGAAATTATGAACGTTGTCGAAATACTTTTTCTACAAAAGTTGTTAGTTTTGGCCCGATAAATGTCTTGGTGAAAAAATTCATGATCCAATTTTTTTTAAACATGTCGGCCATCTTAGCGACGCCATTTTGAATTTTTGACAAAAAAAATATTTTTTTACTTCCCCCTTTGAACCTTAATTTTTTTTATTATACTCAATACTTGATTAGAGCAGTGTTTTTCAAGCTAAATCAGGTGTAAGATTAAAATAGGACACCCGGTATATATATGTGTGTGTGTGTGTGTGTGTGTGTGTGTGTGTGTGTGTGTGTGTGTGGGTGTGTGTGTGTGTGTGCGTGTGCGTGTGCGTGTGCGTGTGCGTGTGCGTGTGCGTGTGCGTGTGCGTGTGCGTGTGCGTGTGCGTGTGCGTGTGCGTGTGCGTGTGCGTGTGCGTGTGCGTGTGCGTGTGCGTGTGCGTGTGCGTGTGCGTGTGCGTGTGCGTGTGCGTGTGCGTGTGCGTGTGCGTGTGCGTGTGCGTGTGCGTGTGCGTGTGCGTGTGCGTGTGCGTGTGCGTGTGCGTGTGCGTGTGCGTGTGCGTGTGCGTGTGCGTGTGCGTGTGCGTGTGCGTGTGCGTGTGCGTGTGCGTGTGCGTGTGCGTGTGCGTGTGTGTGTGTGTGCGTGTGCGTGTGCGTGTGCGTGTGCGTGTGCGTGTGCGTGCGCGTGCGCGTGCGCGTGCGCGTGCGCGTGCGTGTGCGTGTGCGTGTGCGTGTGCGTGTGCGTGTGCGTGTGCGTGTGCGTGTGCGTGTGCGTGTGCGTGTGCGTGTGCGTGTGCGTGTGCGTGTGCGTGTGCGTGTGCGTGTGCGTGTGCGTGTGCGTGTGCGTGTGCGTGTGTGTGTGTGTGTGTGTGTGTGTGTGTGTGTGTGTGTGTGTGTGTGTGTGTGTGTGTGTGTGTGTGTGTGCGTGTGTGTGTGTGTGTGTGTGTGTGTGTGCGTGTGCTTGCGCGCGTGTGTGTGTGTGTGTGTGTGTGTGTGTGTGTGCTCGTTCTTTTTATCGTACGATCGCGTGTCCTCTTCGCCAGCAGCGAATTATTATTTATTATTTAACGTTTCATGCTCCTCGCTGGCAACAAATTATTATGTATTATTGATCACTTCGTGCATCGGTTCATCAGGGAGACAATTTAGTTAACCGAATATCAGCCAGTCTCTGTTTTGCAAGTCTCTCGTGTATTTCGATAAACAACACATGATTGGCATGACTATACGTGTGCGGTTGACTGCATTTTTTAATACTGCCTATCTCGTTGCCGGAAGTGTCTCGATTGGAATGTTCACTTTGTTACTATTATCGTCTGGATGAATAACTCGAGGGAGGGAAGTTTGGTACTTGGTAAATACAATTTGGACATTTTGTTGATAAAGTTGGACAAGCCGAAAAAGCTTTGATTTATACACTATAGCATATGTTTGCATATTTGCATATTGATGGTCAGAACCAAAAACATAGATCTCATAGATTTCTTCCAGTTAAATATTTAAATAGAAAATGTTGTTTGCATGTTGTGTTTTGTTCCTTTGAGGTTTACCTTGTACAATGAAATGTATATTCATACATTTTTCAAAATTTGTAATAAAATATATAAATATACATTAGGTTACAAATTTTTATGTATATTTATATATTTGATTATCAATGTTAATATACACATATAACTTATATTGAATTATATTTACTTCAATTAAATTTGTATATCATAAATTTCAATATCCATTTATCCATTCAATTAAAAATAAATTCAAATCAATTTATATATATTTTTATCCACTTGCTAAAGCAACTTGCAAGCCGAAAATTATCCGTTAAAATAACTAACTGGATGGCTTCGTACTTTTTTGGGTCTTCCAATTTTAGTGACCATTGGTAATTATTCCCACGCCCCGAAAGGAGCAGAAAAAAAACATTACTTTCCACTCTTCACCAAAATTGGTTTCAATCTTGGGGTGATTCTTGAAAAAGACGAGCTTTGCTTACTAACTCTTATAGTGCTCGTTTTTTTTTCCTTTTATCCACCGAAACAGCCATCAATCTTTTTGCCGGGGCTTTCTTTTTACGAGAATGACTATTTAAATAACATGAAAAATATCACAATCCAAAAGTGGCAGCGTCACCGTCGAAAAATGCCACGTGAGACTCGACAGTTGTGTCTACTGCTCATCGTCTCCGTTCATTTGTAATTAATAATAATTAATAATACAGAGCTGCCACGGCAATGTTGCAGAAACGACGTCACACGGACGATCGTTGAATCCTCGTGAAAATTGCACGAGTCTCTCTGCCTCTCTCTCTCTCTCTCTCTCTCTCTCTCTCTCTCTCTCTCTCTCTCTCTCTCTCTCTCTCAAAACTGCTCCCAGACATTGACTAGGCAAACCTTATCGATTGACTAAAATATTGCAAGGGCCGCGCGTCGGGCTGGAAATCCGTTTTATTGCATAAGCCAGGTGACGATAGTGTGCGCCGACGTTTATTCGTCGTGCGCTTATCTCGCCACTCAAATTCAATCGTCGATTATATCCGGCGACGGCGAATGAAAGGTGAGCGAGGAGTCTTACGGGGCGGCGGGGAATTTTCAACCTGCGATCTAGTGAAAAAGGGACAGCAAGGCCGATGTAGCCGGAAGAGACGCACAGTATGATGTTCGACGCGGTGAGGTAGCAAGAATCAAGAGAAAGAGCGAGGTAGAGCGAGGTAGAAAGAAAGAGAGAACGAGAAAGAGAGAGCGGTAAAAAGACGGCAAAAGCCTTTCCTCTGATGGCCAACGAGTGCAACGGGAAAGAAGCAACCCTTGCTGCACACCAACGAGACGATAATGTCCTTTGAGATTGCGCAAACTTGTACAACCGCAGAAGCAAGAACTCGAGTAGGATTTCGACGAGAAAAAGCTGCTTCGTACGTGTATGTGTGGGTACACATTATATTCTCCACTTTTTACTACACATAATATATATATATATATATATATATATATATATATATATATATATATATATATATATTAGACCTGTCCTTAAGAAGGGCAAAATCGAATTTTGATGGTCTTACCCCCCAAATTGGTTCGAAATAATTTTAACAAAAAAGGCCGGAATTTTTTAAAATGTTCCCCTCCATATTACCCACCGCTAGGAAGCGTTATTTTTCCCATAAGAAAAGCATTGATTTTTCGTGATTTTTAATCTTTTTTTTTACCGTTGCCCTAATTATCAGCTAAAAAATCGTAAATTCTTAGAAAATATTGACAGTAATATTACCTTTTTGTCGGATTTTTTGGAATTCGATACAAGCATTTTTGGGCTAGATCAATCACATCTTTATTCTCCGTATGTTGCGAAAAACGCGGAAAAAAGTTGAAGAACGTGATTTGGGGAGTTAAATATCGAAAGAATTCAATCGGAGTACTCTTAAAACATACGGAATTCTTTGTACAAAATAATTGATCACGTAAAAAAAATTCAACGCCACCACTGCAGCCAAATCGATTACGCCATGATTTAAAATTTTTCTGTTTTTCCTGCTTCACTTGCTGTTCGAGCACGTCGCACCCCCACAAAAACCAATTTCAAGAAACCGCCATCGCGTACACATTCTGATTGTTTGTCCTCAATGTTTATTCGTATGATGTTTTGGAAATCAATTATAGTAATGAGAAAAAGCGCATCAAGATTTTCGATCATAAGTTAACGAGAGTTGGATGAAATTATTCAAAATAAACTATTTGAGATTAGCTCAATGTGAAATGGTGCGTTGTAGAAAGAACAAAATTAAGAAAGGAGACCCTGCATATATATATATATATATATATATATATATATATATATATATATATATATATATATATATATATATATATATATATATATATATATATATATATATATATATATATATATATAGGGTGTCCCTCTTATCTCTGCCACCCGAAATAACTCGGTAATTATCAACGTCACAAAAAAATGTTCCAGACAAAAGTTGTACGGTGTGAAGGGGGCCATCAAATACGATCAATTTTTTCATTTCGGTGGAGGCCCTGACGCTCAGTAAAGGTCACCTCCACTTTTTTTAAATGGAATGGTACAATTTTTTTTCCACCACCTTGTGGAGCACCTCAAGCCGCATAAAAAACATTAGGGTGTCAAAGTCGTTGAAGGTCATTCAAGGTCAGTCTCGATGATACAAATCTAAATATGTCCGATCACCACCAAATATTTGGTAGTGATCGGAGATATTTATATTTGTATTTCATTGTAGTAGGTAATAGGTATCAGGACGCAGAGACAAGTATGCGAATCCAATTGGATCCCTACGACAATTTCAGCATGTCTATGTAAGCAGTAATAGTCATGTAGTGGAGAATAGGGATTAGCTATATAGTAGCCATTTATATATATTCGACGTCATTGAAGTTTGCATTGTTGGAATGCAAAGATTTTTCTCCATTTTCCATTTCATTATTTTTCTTATTATTCGAAGTCTTTTTTGCAAATTGACGTCGAAAATCTCTAACAAGAATACGTGAAAACATCCGAACGATTTTCACAGCCGAAATTGGCTGAAAAATATGTGAGCAACTTAGAAGAATAGATTTTTGTTGCATTCCAACGATGCAAACATCAACGTCGTGGCATTTCAGGAAACGATGTTTTGAATAAGTTATGTTTAATGCACGTATACAAAGGAAAGCTCTCAGCTTCACTGTGACGTGGCACACGAATTTCTCACCCCTTATTCTACCACCTCCGGCGCTCTTCAGCCTCTCACTCGGCCTATAGGGTAATTCCGGGGGAGTTGGCCATAAGGGAGAGAAGGCCAATAGAAATATTTCATAGAACCGCGCACTAGATTTTACCTGTTACTGCTTAAGGGGTAAGGCAGTATAATTTTCAAAAAATCGATTTTCAATTATTTTCGCTAAAACGGTGCGTTATCATTATAGGAATGAGTTACCATTCGATTTATAGCAAGAACATTTTTTGTTTCACCGACTTTGAGCGTATAACGTAAGCTCATCTCTGGCACGGCCATAGAGTACCTAAAACTTTAAACGCGTTTTTCTCGAAACAGCTTTTTTCCAATTGGCGTGACAAATAACTTCAACAATTTTTACTCGATTTACTTCAAATTTAAAAGTTACGTTCCTAATTGCATTTTACAGAGAAGTACGTACGGAATTTCTGATTAATAGTAAACTTTTCATTTTATGAGCAGTTTTATGAGAAATTTTTCACTGAAAATTCATTCAAATACCTAAAACTCATTTCAAATGCCCACAACTTTTGAATAAAAAAAATATTTTTTAAATTCCGTACGTACTTCTCTAGGTATTCTAATGTAGATTGATGAGAATTTTTGTTTTTTTTTCTAGGTAAAAAATTGTGGATGCTAAATGTCACGCCGCGGAGCACCTCAAAAAATATAACAAAAAAAAATATTGGTAGTCGGCCATTTTGCACGACGAAACAAAAATATATATATTTTCTAACAGCTTGATATTCATACTAAATAGATGTGTAATTAATTTTCAGTGGATAGTGTGCCAACTTTGGTTACACAAAAATTATACTGATTTCAATGATATTTGTCCTAGACGTGGCCAAGAGAAAAAAAAATTAACAATCAAAACACAAAACTAAAGGAAAACCGAGAGGATAATGTTGGGTAATTGGCCATCTCACCTCTACTCCTATGGCCATCACACCCAAATACTCCGCGAGACATACCCAATCGTGATTTTAAAGAAATAGTAATTTTAAGGGAAGGTTCTGCCTTGTTGGAAAAAAAATGTTCGATTTTTCACCAATTTTTATGCGGAAAGTATTAAATATAGAATGTTGATATTTGGTATGTTGAGTAAGCGGTCTTTATTGAATATCAAAATATTTTTTAAAGTTTGACAAAACATGGTGGTTGGAGTGGGAGGAGCCACGTACGTCGGTGCACGTGCGATGACATTCTCCGCTTGCGGAAGTCCTAAGTCCCGGACAGGTGATCCGAGGCAAAAAAAAATCAAACATATTTTTACTTTGTACAATATTGTGTATAAGTTGACCTAGAATCAAGAAGAAAAATTGAAATATAAAACAATAGTGACCAAAAAACTGCGAATTTTTTTGGGAAAAAAAACAAACTTCCTTCCGATCGCCCACTATCTTTTTATTTTTCTATTTTTCTTCTTGATTCTAGATCAACAATATTGTACAAAATAAAAATATGTTTGATTTTTGTGCTTCAGATGACCAGTTTGGGACTTTGGACTTCAGCAAGCAAAGAATGTCATCGCCCGCGCATCGACATACGTGGCTCTTCCCACTCCCTCCACCATGTTTTGTCAAACTTGAAAAAACATTTTGATGTTCAATCAAGACCGCTTAGTCAACATACCAAATATCAACATTCTATATTTAATACTTTTCGCATGAAAAATTGGTGGAAAATCGAACATTTTTTGGCCCAAGAAAGCAGAACCTTCCCTCAAGGTTGATCTGATAGGAGTTTCTTTTAAGGGGAGGATAGGGGTGCGCACTTTTGAAAAATCGATTTTTTTTTGTATTTTCTTATAGTTAAACATTTCAAGAATATAATCCCAAAGTTTCAAGTCAATCAGAGAAAAACTCTCAAAGTTGTTGACTATTCAGTCCCGCTCCTCTAACACGTAGCTTCGACTTGTCTAAATTTCAAACGCGTTTTTCTCGAAACCACTTTTTCAAAGTCCGTGTTCACTGCCATTTGAAAACTACATGACCGATTTATTTCAAACTTGGTACACACTTTCTACATATAAAGTACCTCCCCCCAACGGTTAAATTGAGATTTTTTTTACATTGAGCGGGTTTTCTACCCCCAAAATGGCGGAATCTTTCGTGAAAAATAGCATTTTTCACTTTACATGACCACCAAAAATTTAGAAATGAAAAAAAATTATCAAAGACCGTTGGGGGGAGGATTTGATGATACTTTGACCAAATTTTAATGGTACTTGATTTCAGATAATTTCAAGCTGAGATACAGTGAACATCGCAAATCGTGTTTTTCTAAAGGCGTTCTTGGAAAAGCTTTGTCACCGGCTTGTTTGTGGATATTTTTGCGTACAAATTTCACGGAATGTTCGTGAAATGACACTTAACAATTTACAAAAGGTTTCAATAAATTTACTCTATCCATATAGATGACGAAAACTCGCTAAAAAGTGTTTTTTTTTCACGCCGAAACCCCTCCCGTTAATTTTGTAAATTGTCGTAAAGTTAAATGTTGAAAGTTGAATTACAAATGAAGATAAGTGACGAAACGTCTGTACTTTTATTTTGGCGGATCTTTGAAAAAACTGAGGCCAACTTCCGTACATCAACAACTCGCATCGTTCTCGCACCTTGTGTTACCTTCCTTCGCCTGTATCGCCAGAAAACTGGTCGTTTTCCGCGGATCCCCCCGCCTAACTGGCGCCCTTTCGACCTGTTTGCCTCGAAGAGTCCTCACAGGACGGGGTTAATTCGATGGCAAGGAAAAGAAGGGAGTAGAACGAAAAAACCGAGCGGTGGGAAGGGCGTTGGATGAAACGCACGAAATAAAAAAGCGAACGCCACTGTGCCGAGGTTTGTTGTTCCAGTATTACGGCAAATGGGGCCCCTGCGAGACAGGACCTTTGCGAACGAGAGCTTCCTTGCGAGAAAAATGTTTTCTCTGATTCTTTCACCAAAGACAGCGCCCCCGTCTCTCTCTCTCTCTCTCTCTCTCTCTCTCTCTCTCTCTCTCTCTCTCGTCTCTCTCTATTTGTTTCGTTACGTTCTCGTTTCCTTGGCCCTTGACTTGTCCTTTGCAAGCTCGCGACAGCCGCCAACCCCGGAAAGCGGCTTCTTTAAGTCTATTGTCAGCGACTACGTTGAAGCCTCATTCTTCTCTTATTCGTCACGAAAACTTCTCGAAGTCACGGTTCTTTTGTGCCATTTCACTTTGCTCTCGGGGCCCGTGTGTCGCGTGTAACTTCAGACCATTATTTCGCGTCCCCGCGATCGAATTACCTCCGCGAGTTCTCGAGTGCACGAGCTTCGATGAAAGTACTTTTGGTTATAAAGGTTACGGAATGTCCTTTATCGCGAACGCATATTCTTTATACTTGAGAAACGTTGTTTCTTCGGATTCGAGAGAAGAGATAATGGCTGCAGGCTAGCTGTTGCGCCTCGGCAAAATTGCCAATTATTTTTTCGTATCGTCGAACTCAAAGGTACGTCCAAAGTTTCCAGCTATGCCTGCCATGAAAAATGCATGACTTGGAAAACAGAAAATTATGGAGCATTACAGTTTGTAATGCTCCATTTTTTCTTCTTTTTTTTATGGTGAAGTACTAAGGTTTTCAATTATTTTTTAATTGCAATTCCCACTCCCGTTTCAACGATTTTTTTACGGTTTGGAAGTTATGTTGATCTTTAGAATTGTGTTATATGGAAACAGTATTAATGGGAATTGCAATAATGAATTACAATGGAAACAATAGAATTTTAACTTTAATATTTTTTTATTTAATTTCAATTTTGCCATTTTAATGAAAGAGTTTGACTTGAAATTTCAATTTTTATTTTAAGAAAGGTTTAATAATGGAAACATTAACAATGATTTTCAGAATTTCCAACAATGTATGCAATTGTTGGCAATTCTGAAAATCATTGTTACTGTTTCCATTATTATACCATTGTTAAAATAAAAATTGAAATTTCAAGTCAAATTCTTTAATTTGCAATTGTTTTTCCATACTGTCATTAATTGGCTTTCCGCATGTCGAGATTCCGACAGAACTACGAAACGCTTTTTTCGTTCTCTTCCGTTCGTTGATCTTCGTGTAGAATAACGAGTAAGGGAAAAGTTCGAATTGATCCTCGTCGTTTGTTTTTTTCTGCGCAAACAAGCTTCGGTTAAGGGCGTTAGTTATTGGCGAACAAGAGGAGAAATTCAACGCTCTCGTTTCCTTAACGTTTCACGTTACAAAGAGGCTCCACCTTTCTTGTACACCGGAAGTAATGCAAGGAGCACGCATCGCGTACACGACTGTTAGAATTAATCCCGAGCAGATAAGCCGATATCACGCGAGGTCAAGAGGCTCACACTTCCGTTTCCGACTTTGACATATACGTACATTGACTTCCACACGCCTGCATTATTAGGGTGGCACCATTTTGAGCTCTATTTTTTTCCTTTTTCTCACCATCCAATTCTTCGGTAAAGAAATCAATCCATCTTCATCAAACCATCTAATTCTTCTTTAAAGAAATAAAAAAAATGCCGCGGAAGCTGCGAGCGGTCGAAAAATATTTAGACGTCGCTCAAGCCACCCAAAAATTCAAATTTTCATTCAAAAAATCGATTTTTTCTTTCGCGAAGTTAAATAATTTTTTAAAATTAACCTCGCGAAAGCTCTAGCCGGCCAATGAATATTTAGTGGTCGCTCACGATTTTCGAAATGCAGAATTTCCGCCAAAAAATAAATCTCACACGCACTGTAATTTCTTGTAGCATAAAATCAAAATAAACAGCGAAGTGTTACATTTTCCGCAAATGCATAATACAATTGATTTTTTTTTATCCGTCACAGTGGTGTCCCGCCTTAAAGAGAGAAATAAAGAAGTGAAAAGAAATCGTTACAATCCAACGATGCATAATTCAATACATGATATCGATCATCGACATATTTTTCAAACTGTTTTTCAAAAAAGATTAATAGGATAGTCTAAATTAGTGCATTATGTGCCAATTGCACGCTACATTTTTCTTTGCTTTCATTACATTTTCGACAATATAGTCCGCAAAGTTTTTTTCTCAATATTACACAAGAACTGGAGACACTCTACACCTAAGTCTTTGCTACCCCCAAAATCATTGCTCCCTTTCGTGTCTGTGAGAGTAAAAATGTCGAATTCACCGCTTTTTATGTTTACAATTTTTACCAATTTTTATCATTAGCCGACGTCAATGTCACCAACATTTTATGAAATCGCAGTCGTCCAATGGATTTCGACGTCATTCAACATCATCCATAGGGAAGAGAAGTTCACAGAGCATATCGGTATTTGAAGTTTTCTACTCCTCTGTCCGACCGTCCTTGCAAATAAGTGTCTGTACATAGCCTGCATATTCACGTACGAGAAGCAAAGACCCCGCTATGGAATGGCAATATAACACGTCTGACTTTTCCTTTTCAGCATTCCTTCGATATTCTCATGCATGTTCTTCCCACTGTACGGTTTTCAGAACAGCAAGACGAATGTTCTTTTATAGGTGGAAGTTTTCATATACCTCTATTGCTGGATATATATATGTGATATTGAAAACATTAAACTTCGGAAACTTTCCACATAGTAGTTCATTGTCCCGATACTCGTCATTGTGCGAATTCTAATTTATTCACAAATACCTTTCGATAAATGTGAACGTACGTACATGAGAATGATTTCGAAGGACGTCTTATCTTGAAAATAAAGGATATGACTAAGAATTTCCTAGACCATCTTCAGAATGGCAGGATAGCATGTTCTTGAAGTTTGCATCGTTGAAATGCAAGCAATTTTTTTCCCTTTTTTTAGTTTTTATTGTCATCCAACATCCCTCTCGATAGATTCAGGTTGTAGGTCGCTAAGAAAGATCTTAAACAAAGTTTGACGTAGCTTTGTTCGGTCAACAAAACAAAATTGGCGATAAATTATTTTCGTTGCGTTCCGACGTTGCAAACTTCATTATCAGGATAGCGAGCAGTATTTAGATTCAATGTGTTTGAAATGTTTTATTAGAGAGAGAGAGAGAGAGAGAGAGAGAGAGAGAGAGAGAGAGAGAGAGAGGGGGGGGATATATATATATATATATATATATATATATATATATATATACGTATGCATGGGTCAGAATGCGAAGGTATAAATAACCGCCTAATGAAGGGTCCCGTTCCTTAAAATGGGGTTACTTTGAGCAGGTTTTGGAAGTTTTTTTGTAGGTAACTTTTTTAACATCCTAAATTCCAATGTTTTTTTTGCTCCAATAGAACAATGTGTTTTTGGGCTATCAATTGAATAAGAAAGTCAAGTCCCACCACCCACCCACAACTTTATATATATTTTTTGTTTAAGGGGCTATACCAGTGTGACACTTTCAAAAAATCGATTTTTTTGCCTTTTTCGACAGTTTATACTTACAAGAATATCATTTTCATTTGTATAACTTATATCAATATCATTTTATCTCGCAAAAATCGATAGTTAAATCTTTAAACGCGTTTTTCTCGAAATGAGATTTTTCAAATTTGCTGACATTGTAACTCAAAGAGTAATTATCCGATTGACTTGAAATTTAAACTGAGTACCAGGTGTGCAAGTATGAAACCGGAATTTGCCCATAGGTGGCGCTAGATGTCGATGCAGTTACCGACACATCACGTCAGCGGTGTCTTGTTATTGTATTGATATCCGACAAAGATTTCCAACTCACAATAATACGAGTTTCATTCAGTAGCATTAGTTTATTAGAGATAAACATGTCGAGTTTTGTGCCAACAAATTACGATTTGCGGACAGCACTACTTTTCTGTTTTCATCTGAAGAAAACCGCAGCCGAATCGCATCGAATGCTTGTGGAGGCGTTTGGTGAGCATGCTCTCGGTAAAACACAGTGTTTCGAGTGGTTCAAACGGTTCAAAAGTGGCGATTTTGACGTGAGGAACGAAGAACGTGGAAGACCACCGAAAAAGTTTGAAGACGCTGACCTGCAAGCCTTGTTGGACGAAGACGACGCTCAAACACAACAACAACTGGCGGATCAGTTAAAGGTGATGCGAGAAGCCATCTCCCTTCGGTTGAAAGCCATGGGAAAGATACAAAAGGTGGGGAAATGGGTTCCACATGAACTCAACGAAAGACAGCAGGAAAACCGCAAAACATCATGCGAAATGCTGCTCGCCAGGTTCAAAAGAAAGTCATTTCTCCATCGAATTGTGACTGGCGATGAAAAGTGGATATATTTCGAGAATCCTAAGCGCAAAAAGTCATGGGTTACTCCGGGTGAACCATCAACATCGACGCCAAGACCAAACCGCTACGGACGAAAGACAATGCTGTGTGTTTGGTGGGATCAGAAGGGCGTAATGTACTACGAGCTGCTGAAACCTGGGGAAACTGTCAATACTCAACGCTACCGACAATAAATGACCGATTTGGATCGAGTTTTGCGTGAGAAACGACCAGAATACCAACAAAGACAACACAAGGTGATTTTGCTGCATGACAATGCACCAGCACACAAAGCAAAACAGGTCCAGGAAACGATAGAGTCGTTCCGTTGGGAGATTCTTCAGCACGCGCCTTACTCACCGGACCTTGCCCCATCCGATTACTACTTGTTTGCATCGATGGGACATGCACTTGCTGAGCAGCGCTTTACTTCTTACGAAGATGTACGAAAATGGCTCGATGACTGGTTTGCCTCAAAAGAGCAACAGTTCTTTTGGCGCGGAATCCACAAATTGCCAGAAAGATGGGAAAAATGTATACATAGCGACGGACAATACTTTGAATAAGTTACTTTGTATCATATCATTACAATAAACGTGTTTTTTCTGTACAAAAATTCCGGTTTCATACTTACACACCTGGTACTCTTGAATATATTTACTCTACAATGACGTAGGATATTTTTGATTGGACGAAAATTGACGATTTGGCATTGAAAAAAACCACCATTTCATAGGCAAGAAAACACACTTTTTTCATAACTACGCCATTTTGTTAGATTTTGACATTTTTCGAAAATTCTACGTCGTTGTACAGGAAATACCTTCCAGTTTAACGGCATTTTTTTCCTTTTCGGTTTCAGCTACTCAATCGGCCGGAATCATGTCAGCAGTGGAGGAACTTTTTTTTGGCGCCTCCGAAGGCAGCGCATAGATCGCTTGGATCTCAATATTTTTCTATTAAAAAATTATGTAATATAGGTCAAATATAGCCAAATATATTCGTAATTTTCCAAAACATTTAATTCAGTGCTTTTCTTCCAAAAAAATTCCCGAAAATCACCCAAATTTTAAGCGTTCACATTGGTATAGCCCCTTAAGTGTCAAAGTAACCTCGAGTGTAGGGCTTCTTTGGCGAGGCATTGAAATGCAACTTATGTTAAAAATGAAGGGTTACTTTGACATCATTTGGATTTTAAAAAACATGGAATTCTTTATGCATTGGAATTGAATGAAAAACAACGATTTTTTACAATCATATTGTCATCGTTATTAAGGAAACATTTTACATAAAAATATCAAGTATCTAGGATACTATTATAGGCACTTAATCAGTCTTATAATTATCATTGATGGCAAAATCAACTTGAGCAACATTACAATCAACTTTAGAAACATTATAATAAACTAGAACAATAAATTTGAGCAACAATAGGAAAAAAGTTAAAAAATAATTAGTCGGTTTCCTCACACACCACACATTCATAAGAGGCCGGGTTGAAATTCCGTACTTTGAATGCTCCGATGATTTGAAATTCCGAATTTTAATATTCCGAAATTCAAGATGGGGCCGGGTTGAAATTCCGAACTTTGCATGATCAGAACGTTCAAAACTCCGAAAGAATAATACTATCCCGAAAGATCAAAACTCCGAAAATCTGAACACCGTCAAAATAATTCAGCTATGGAAGTTTTTAAAGTTTCAAAATGTTCAATAAAACGACGAATTATTTCAAGAATATTTTTTTAAGATGTGATTTTTCTTTTATTTTGAAATTTGTCTAGACGATGTTATACGTTCTACATCATTTACAGTCAACCGTGTTGACTTTCGCTGGTATGATCTTCCGAAATTGCAAGTTTCGTCGAAATCATGCCAGCGAAAGTCTACACAGTTGACTGTAAATGATGTGGAACGTGTAACATTGTCTAGACAAATTTCAAAATGGACGTAAAATCACTTCTTAATAAAAAAAAATTCTCGAAATAATTCGTCGATTTATTGAAAATTTTGAAACTTATAAAACTTCCATAGCCCAATTAATTTGACGGTGTTCTCATTATCGGAGTTTTCGTCTGTCGTGTAAAACTCTTTCGGAGTTTTGATCTTTCGGTGTAGTATTCTTTCGGAGTTTTGAGCGTTCTGATCATTCAAAGGTCAAAATTTCAACCCGGCTCCGTTCATAAGCAGGGTTGGCGGAGCTTTTGTTACACATGCTGCAGACTCAGTTTTTGCAAGCGATGCAGCATGACGGTAGAATCGGAAGTCACATCTAAAAATGTGTGCGCTCGCTGCGCACACATTATTTAAACCGTATTTTGCCGCTCTGTTAAAGTAGCCCCAAAGACTATCAAAGTTACCCTGAATGTCAATTTAACCCCGCTTTACGCTAGCTCCGGCATTCTCAAAAAGTCCATACTTTATAGATGAAACTTTACCCCCACTTGCGATTTTGAAAAAATCGATTTTTTTTATTGCATTTTTTTGAAGTATAAGTTGAAAAGATGACTCTATGTAAGTTTACAAAAAAAAAATATTTTCTTCGTGTAAACGGAAATTGAAACTTTAAACGCGTTTTTCTCAAAATGGCATTTCTGAAGTCGGTGACCAAGATTACTCGAACACTAATGAACCGATCTTCTTGAAATTTTGCAGGCTTATTTAATACATAAAAATGTAGTCTTTAATCGTACGATTTTTTTTTCGAAAAAAAAAAATGGCCGTTTTATAGCCAAAAAACGGCCGTTTTTTTCGTTAAAATCGAACCATTAACTTTGACTGTCCGGCATTTTGTGAAAAATGAATATTTTTTAAAATCCTTCGATTAAAGACTAGTTTATACTTATATTTGACTAAATCCATCCGCATTTTTTTTTTCAGATGATCCACTTCGCCGCAATGTTGGTCACCGCAAACCGTGTATATAAAAACATTATTTCATTGACGGCCATTTGCCACTAAACAATGTAATATTTTTCAATAAAAAAATTACTGAAAGTTCTTCAAGATGTGTTCTTTAAGATGGTATATTGATAGATTAAAAAAGTTTTGTAGTTTAACCGGTGCGATGGTCTAGTGGTTAGCGTGCTCGCCACTAAACCAGCGGACCGGGAGGTCGCGAGTTCGAATCCCAGTCGCGTACATTTCGCCGTGAAATGTTTTTCTTCGGCATTTCGCGGCGAAATAAGACTAG
The DNA here is from genome assembly GCA_944452715.1 of Ophion slaviceki. Taxonomy (NCBI): domain Eukaryota; kingdom Metazoa; phylum Arthropoda; class Insecta; order Hymenoptera; family Ichneumonidae; genus Ophion; species Ophion slaviceki. Next base: position 36,393,346 of record OX101789.1, read on the forward strand.
TTCCACGACTAGGGAGCAAACTCGATGACCGGCTGTATTGGTATAGGTTTTCCGCAGTTTCCCTATACCCATGACAGAGATGTCATGATGAATATAATACAGCGGGGGAAGTCGGCTGCGGCCGCAAGAGGGGGGAACAGGGGAAAGATGGAGAAGAGGAGTGTGAATAGTAGAGGAAAGAACGGTCATAATGATGGGAAAGAATAGGTAACAAACGCGACAAGCGTGTACCTAAGGAAAAAACCAATAAAATATAAGTTTCGTAGTTTTCTTTAAAAAAATTCACGAAAAAGGCCTTTTTTGCGCTACAAGTGGGGGTAACGCCTTAATACCTTTACGCGTGTGCTAGAAAAATAATTCCAAAACGCAACTCTAGATAGCATCGCACAAACGTGAACAAGTTATTGAAAAAAAATTAATGAATACCAATTTGATATAGTCAGAGTACCAGTAAAAAATGTCAAACAAATATTTTTCCCGATTTTCCGAGACCCTTTAAAAAATTCGAAAAAGGCATATTTCCAGTTCGCCGGAGGTACGTGACTATCCAAGAGATGAACAGCCTTTCGCTCCAGGCTATATTTATTTTACCGATGTTTGATTTATTTTCATCACTTTTCAAAACGGTATTTTCCAACTAAATCGGGCGATGCGTTATTCGTTTAAAACATAGCATATAAAAAATTCCATGTAAAAAGTTGCGAGGCTTCTGCTTCCGTTCCGCGTATCCTCGTTCGAGTTTTACGAGTCAACATATTCGCAATTTCAAAGAGTGTTTTTACTTCAAGGGTTTTCATTTTTCCGGAAATATCGCACGCCTCGGGGGCGATTTTTATTCCTAGCAACTGTTTTTCACAAGCGCGATCCTTGCCGAGAAGAGTCCATTTTCCCAAATCTCTCGAATCGGAATAGTTTGCCTCGCTTTTTTCTACGCAGAAAATAATCGCTATAGGGGAACTAGGGGCAAAACGAAAGTGCGAGGTAAGATGGACCATAAGCCTAGGCAATAAGTAGTGTGTGCGAGCACAGTGCTCAAGTTGGAGCTTGAAGGGGTTGCTGAACGATGGTGAACGAGTGTGAAAGTATCAACTGTTGCGGAAGCACGCGTCTCGAGTGAAAAAACAATAACGGTGTTTTGACAAAACGATGTCATTTTTGATAAAATTTAGCATCGTTTCAGTTCATTTGAGTTGCTGATATTGATGAGAGACAGGTAAGTATACACAATGAAAGTGCACTGAGAAAAAAAAACCAATTGAATCGAAAAAATATTTTGGTTGATCCAAATAAATGTGCTGCTGCGGAGTGCCACCGATATATGAGATTGTTACAATACTATAAAATATTGGAAAATGTGATTGCTTTAAATAACGTATTATTATGTTTGAAAAAGCTCTTCTGTTCTCTGAATGTCTACATTATCCTTCAAATAGAATTATATTCTGTTGAAATAATTCTATATACAATCCGTAGATGTATGGATGAAATAATTAAGCGGTTGCTACAACGTTTTTATTTTGCACAAAAATATAATGAGTAGAATTAATTATTTCTTTACTGCATCGAAACGAATATGCCATGAGACGTAAGTTTTTCAATTTGTTTTAAATCTTAAATAAAAAGAGAATAACAGATATTCAACTCATAATAACAGATACTATACTTTGATCTTAGCCACAGGCCAAGAAGCGATACTCTTTAGAGTTTCTCCGGGGTTTAAGTAGATTTTCGGTTCGCGCTACGCTCACGAGAAGCGAGCGCGCGTGCGGCTTCTAGCGGTTACTCTGACAACTGCGGATTTCCTCACACCTATAATTTCGGTGGCGCTCGGCCATGATTTGGTCGAATTTTTCAACCAAATGCGCAAGAAACAAATTTTATTTTCGCATAATTTTTTAACCAATTTAGACATTTGCTTAATATTTTTCAATCAAAATAAAATATTAATATTTCAACGAATAATGTACTTGGAAATCAATATCGGATATGGTGAAAAAAATAAAATAACATATTTACTCAATAGAATTTTTACCTGAATCAAACGAACGAAATTCAATTTTTCTTGTGTACTCGAATCAACAATATTCATGTTATGAATGAAAACGCTTTTTGTTCGTTGCAGAAAATGCATTCAAAACTATATAATTTGTTTACGATAATTTTTTAGATAGTTTCAATAATATATTGTTCTCGACTAACAATATATCTTTTGAATGAAAAAAATCTTTCAATTTTGTCATGTTATTAAAGTCGATAGCGTTTTGTTTCGACTAATAAATCCGATTATTTACACCGACAATTTTACAATTGAATCAACGAAATTTCATTTGATAACACCAATGATATTGGATCAATGATTTTTTTTCTCGGTGTACTAATGATTAACCCTGCGTGTGTACACTGGGTCCTTGAAGGAACAGTCGAAATTTGAAACTCAAATTTCCCTCTCACGAATAGAGGGCTTCGGCTACCCCCACCCCCCTAAACATGTAGGTAGTAGTGGGGACTAAAGGCCCAAGGGACGCCCTGGTCTGGCAGTTTACTTGTACACACAGCGTCGGTACATTCGAAGGTAAGTGAGTACAGTTTTAAATGTTTTACGTCTAATTATTGATGTACAATTTACGCAACCATCACCCTGACGTGTTTTGCGATCAAGAAAGTTCACATGAAGCCGTTGGAGAAGAAGTTCATGAAGACGTGCGGTTTGCGATGACAATTGAACGCACTTTTGCCACAATTGCGCGATGTAAATTCCTTTTCTGTCACTAATTATTATTAATATTTCATCATTTTTGTATTTGCAACAATAAAAACTCATTTTGTGTCAAATAACTATCGTTCCGTTTATGACATGCCTGAATCCGTAAAATGTTCCCCACTTTCAGGTGCTCAAGTAATTCAACATTTTGGGGCCCACGCCAGACACTATATTCTTTTGGACGCTCATAGTCTAAGCTACAAAAGACTATAACCGTTTTTAAAAATATTTGTTTATTGTAGAGTTACGAATTTTTTAAACAAAATTCCGTTTTTCCGACTATTCTCCAATTTTAATTAATAGCGGATTTTGACTTTTGACTTTGGCAACTTCTGGGCCATGTAGTAGACACTTCAACAAGTAACCCAGAATTTTTTCAGATTTTTTGAAAGCCTAGAGAACTTTGAAAATCTGACTGTTCCCTAAAAGACCCAGCGTACACACCGGGTCTCGAAAAATATAGTGTACCAGGTGTGTAAGTATGAAACCGGAATTTTTGTACAGAAAAAACACGTTTATTGTAATGATATGATACAAAGTAACTGATTCAAAGTATTGTCCGTCGCTATCTATACATTTTTCCCATCTTTCTGGCAATTTGTGGATTCCGCGCCAAAAGAACTGTTGCTCTTTTGAGGCAAACCAGTCATCGAGCCATTTTCGTACATCTTCGTAAGAAGTAAAGCGCTGCTCAGCAAGTGCGTGTCCCATCGATGCAAACAAGTAGTAATCGGATGGGGCAAGGTCCGGTGAGTAAGGCGCGTGCTGAAAAATCTCCCAACGGAACGACTCTATCGTTTCCTGGACCTGTTTTGTTTTGTGTGCTGGTGCATTGTCATGCAGCAAAATCACCATGTGTTGTCTTTGTTGGTATTCTGGTCGTTTTTCACGCAAAACTCGATCCAAATCGGTCATTTGTTGTCGGTAGCGTTGAGTATTGACAGGTTCCCCAGCTTTCAGCAGCTCGTAGTAGATTACGCCCTTCTGATCCCACCAAACACACAGCACTGTCTTTCGTCCGTAGCGGTTTGGTCTTGCCGTCGATGTTGATGGTTCACCCGGAGTAACCCATGACTTTTTGCGCTTAGGATTCTCGAAATATATCCACTTTTCATCGCCAGTCACAATTCGATGGAGAAATGACTTTCTTTTGAACCTGGCGAGCAGCATTTCGCATGATGTTTTGCGGTTTTCCTGCTGTCTTTCGATGAGTTCATGTGGAACCCATTTCCCCACCTTTTGTATCTTTCCCATGGCTTTCAACCGAAGGGAGATGGCTTCTCGGGTCACCTTTAACTGATCCGCCAGTTGTTGTTGTGTTTGAGCGTCGTCTTCGTCCAACAAGGCTTGCAGGTCAGCGTCTTCAAACTTTTTCGGTGGTCTTCCACGTTCTTCGTTCCTCACGTCAAAATCGCCACTTTTGAACCGTTTGAACCACTCGAAACACTGTGTTTTACCGAGAGCATGCTCACCAAACGCCTCCACAAGTATTCGATGCGATTCGGCTGCGGTTTTCTTCAGATGAAAACAGAAATGTAGTGCTGTCCGCAAATCGTAATTTGTTGGCACAAAACTCGACATGTTTATCTCTAATAAACTAATGCTACTGAATGAAACTCGTGTTATTGTGAGTTTGAAATCTTTTTCGGATATCAATACAATACCAAGACACCGCTGACGTGATGTGTCGGTAACTGCATCGACATCTAGCGCCACCTATGGGCAAATTCCGGTTTCATACTTACACACCTGGTATACACGCAGGGTTAATATAATACGAACAGTTTGTCAGAAATGTTCAAGGTTATAACGTGATTTTTTGTTGATTCGTTAATCGTCTATTGGGGCAAGATGAATACAAACTATCGCAAAGCCGCAATATTTTACAACGTAGACCACCATCCTTCCCGACCTTCTGCAGTCGTGAAGCTCAACGGTAGCCAACTGTGCGGCTCATGTGCCAAAAAAAAAACAAAACTCCACGGGTTTCGAAAAACAAAGCAAAGTATGTACATCGTGTTTTGTCTACTTGTGAGTAAAATAGATCAATGCTAAAATGTGAATATTGTTTTATGCCTATTTAAAATTGTTTCATTCATATTTGCTTGAATTTATTCCAATCATTTTTTGGTCAGGTTTGATGAAAACGTCAAGTGGCGCAAAAGGGCAAACCGGGCAGGGCAAAGCGAACACGTGCCCGCTATGTCCAGTATAAAAGATAGGTATGGGAAATGAAGTTGATACTTTATTCGAATAATTTCTCTATTTTTTAATCTTTATTGTAGGAAATCGAGCACGTGCCCGCTATGCTCCAATGACAGATGACAATGTGAAATTAAGCTGATAATAGAAAATAGAAGATGACTATGCCACTTTATTTTAATAATTTTCCCATTTATTTATCCACGTAGCAACTCACCAAAACACTATTATTTATTGCAACTATGTTTTTTTATATGTTTGAAAGTGGTATTATTACCTTCTCATAACGATATCCACTATTATTTTCAAATAGTAAATAAATATAAAAGAAAGAAACAAGAAGCTTCTTGGGATGAGAGCCTTAAGAAGGATTTAAAAACTAAGCCAGAAAGGTCGAAAAGGAAACAAACTACAGATAAAGGAAATTACGTGTGCATTATACACAACGAACCATTTATATCCTCTCACCAAATACTGGATTCAATGCAAGGGCTGTCAAGGTGGGCTCATGATGCATGCACTGCTTACCCTGGTGTTGAATCATTTTACTGTGATGATTGCCAAAAAAATAAAGTTTACTTATTGTTAAGAAGACACGTTAATTTTTGTTCTTTTGTGATAATAATAATGATTTGTCCTCAATAAAATTTGAGATTAAGCATAACATTAGTTATGCTTAATCTCAGGAAAAAAATACAGGGTGCTCGCTTTACCCCTACGTGCCCGCTTTGCCCAGAAGCCGTGCCCGCTTTAGGCTACCCCTCTGGGCAAAGCGGGCATTTCTTAAAGTTTTTGAATTGGTTTCATTATTTGTATTTTAAAGACTTACTGAAAATATGTGAATGTACTATTAAACTATGATAAATTTAGCACCCGATAGCACACAAAATGGTTTGAATATCACATTTTATAACTGCTCTTTCTCTTTATGAACCTTAGAGTGCCCCACATTTCCCACTTTGGGTCCCCCTGACCTGCCGCTATCTACGGTAGAGAGACGTGTTAAAGCTATAAGAAAGCTATAAGAAATAATTAAACATGTGTGGAAGCAAGATTATGCGGACTAAGTACTACAGAACTTAGACGATTGGTTAATCAAATTGCTGCTATTGAAAAGAAAACCATTTTTATATGCCAAAGATGCCAATGACTTGTTAGTCCAGTAAAAGCGATGAAAACCCAGCACTTTTTAGCGTAGAATATGAATTTTTGACTGAAGGTAGATGGTTGCATACTGAAAGTAACCCCAATAAAATATTGCTCCTCAACGCGCTCCAATCCTAAGAAATAGGGGTTGAAAACTTAAAAATCGCCGTATCTCAATAATTAGTAGCCCGATCAAAAAATGGTTCGAACAAAAGTTATTTGGAATAATAAAATACGTATAATGTTATCTAACGTCCAATCCCCTATCTTTGAAAATAGCGGCACGAAAACACAAAAATACTCCGCTCGCTCTACCCCGAAGTTTCGAATCGTTTTTGTGCCACTATTTTCAAACATAGGGGGTTGGACATCACATAACTTTATGTTGGACATCATATTGGACATCACAGAAACTTATGAAAACCCAGCACTTTTTAGCGTAGAATATGAATTTTTGACTGACGGAAGATGGTTGCATACTGAAAGTAACCCCAATAAAATATTGCCCCTCAACGCGCTCCAACCCTAAGAAATAGGGGTTGAAAATTTAAAAATCGCCGTATCTCGATAATTAATGGCCCGATCAAAAAATGTTTCAAACAAAAATTGTTTGGAATAATAAAATATGTGTAAAGTTATCTGACATCCAATCCCCTATCCTTGAAAATAGCGGCACAAAAACACAAAAATACTCCGCTCGCACACGCATCTACCCTGAAGTTTCGAATCGTTTTTGTGCCGCTATTTTCAAACATAGGGGGTTGGACGTTACATAACTTTATACGAATTTTATTATTCCGAACAACTTGTGTTTGACACCTTTTTTGATCGGGCTATTAATTATCGAGATACGGCGATTTTCAAGTTTTCAACCCCTATTTCTTAGGGTCGAGGCGAGTTGAGGGGCAATATTTTATGTGGGTTACTTTCAGTATGCAACAATCTACCTTCCGTCAAAAATTCATATTCTACGCTAAAAAGTGCTGGGTTTTCGTCTCTTTTATTGAACCATGTCCCATCATGCCCTCAGCGCTGTTCCATCTTGCCCCGCATGTGGGGTAAGAAGGGAATAATAAAGGATTAATTAAAAATACTCATGGTATGCTACCATCAAAAAGACCGATTTTTTGTTACCGAAATTAAAAGTTTAATAAATGTTGATCAGTTTAAAAGAATAATTAAAGTTGATTGATTCATTTGTCTTCTTTTATTCGAACATGCCCTCAGCGTTCTCATCTTGCCCCTACTTCCCCTTCGTTTAGCGAGCTCGTATGCAATCGTCGATTTATTTCAGGCACGATTTTGTTTTCTCCTCTTGCTCGGAAAAATGAATTTCGGTATGACGCGAACGAGCAACATTGAACGGGAATTTCGTTAAAATTCCCGGTCACCGGATACAATATGTAGGTGTACGTAGAGGTATAGCAACGTGTCATATATCGTGCACGCGGTCTGTCTATATATAATTGATCAGGGAGCGCGGAGACCTCTCGGCTCGCGTACGCTACATCGTCAATGCTGGCAACGGCTGTACAACGTCCATCAGCAAAAATCCCAACGAGACTGGCAAAAATGCTTGATAGGCTTTTAATGATTCCCGGCTGGCCGGCTCTCTCGTTCCCGTACATCCAAAAGCCCTATATTGGATTGAACCCTCGATGTTTCGACGCTGCAGACTTTTTTGCGTCTCTTTTATGGCCAACTCTCAACGCAAAGCACCGAAACTCGATCGCCATCGGTGATGGACGTGGATTTTTTCAACATTATTTTCTGTTATTCCGCGCAAAGCTCATCGACGTCGAAAAAAATGTCGATGGAAAATTCATAGAGGATAAGGTGCAAAAAAGAAGAACAAGAAATTAGTCACACCCAGACGCGTGTTAAAGGATGGCGTTGCAGTTCTTATCGTTGGGATACAACACAAGTTCTTTTTAATTTTTTAAATTTCCTCGTTCTAGTCATGTACAATTTTTTTTCTCCATTGATTGAGGTCCTGATCTCTATAGAAAATAGGAAAAATCATTTTAGTTATTTTCGAACCCAGAGTGAGCGAAAAAAAATCTGAGCAATTAAATAAAAGTTAACTTTCGTTGCACTCGGACGATGAAAATTTCAACGTCAAACTGTCAGCCATGTCGTCGTTTTATTTTACTTTCGCTTCGCGCGGCCTTGCGATTTGGTCAAAGTCGCAAAATTTCACTTTGACATCGTCAAAGAGATCGTATTACCGGCCCTGTGCCACGCTCCTCATAAAAGAGTCATTTTCGTTCAACATTTCCGCGGTGAAGAGAGACTGCCTGCAAAGAGGAGGAAAAAGGGATGCGCTCGCTCGGAGCCCTCCACCTCAGGGAAAATTATAGGATTCTCGATTCGCGGAACATCGTTTACATATAACGATTCTTCTTCTTTTGATCTCGCGTAGTCTCTGTGCATACATCGTGAAATTACAAGAACGTCGTTTTGATGCTGCCTCGTCGAGGAAAATGGGCTATCATCTCACCGGCGAAAAATGTAAACAGGTAATTTGCTCGTCGGCCAATTGAGTACGAATCCCAATGATTGCACGATCAATTGCGGCAATTGAATTGTTTCAGATTTGCGAATTGACTTTTAATCTTCGAAAAAGATCGTCGAATACTTTGTTCACGTTTGCATCGTTGGGATGCAACGAAAATTCGTTTTTGTATTTTTATCTCTCTATTTTTATTACCGTACCGAATATTTTTTGGAGACTTCAATTGCAGGTCTTCAAGTGAGCATCTTAAAAAAATGTAGAGAGACCTTTATAGCTAAAGTCTACTACAAAAAAAATTTGAGCAAGTCAAGGCAATTCATTTTATTGCACTCCAACGATTCAAACTTCGGCATCGATTACACGAATGGAAACCCCCAGAGGCTCGAAGAAATTATTCCCATCACGTCAAGCCCTGATGCGCTAAATCTCCTTCACATTTTTCAAGGGGCTACATCTACCTAGAGGCCCGAAAAAAATGGCGAAGGGTCGATTTTTTTCCTGGGAAATGGTTGGTGAAAAAGAGACGCATTTTTTTAAGGGATTACCCCCACTTGCGATTTTGAAAAAATAGATTTTTTTATTGCATTTTTTTGAAGTATAAGTATCCGGGCCCATACTTCTGTATGGGCCCGGAATAGATGACTATGTAAGTTTACAAAAAAAAAATTTCTTCGTGTAAACTGAAATTGAAACTTAAACGCGTTTTTCTCAAAATGGCATTTCTGAAGTCGGTGACCAAGATTACTCGAACACTAATGAACCGATCTTCTTGAAATTTTGCAGGCTTATTTAATACATAAAAATGTAGTCTTTAATCGTTCGATTTTTTTTCGAACAAAATGGCCGTTTTATAGTCAAAAAACGGCCGTTTTTTTTTTTTTAAAATCGAACCATTAACTTTGACCGTCCGCCATTTTGTGAAAAATGAATATTTTTTAAAATCCTTCGATTAAAGACTAGTTTATACTTATATTTGACTAAATCCATCCGCATTTTTTTTTTGATGATCCACTTCGCCGCAATGTTGGTCACCGCAAACCGTGTATATAAAAACATTATTTCATTGACGGCCATTTGCCACTAAACAATGTAATATTTTTCAATCAAAAAATTACTGAACGTTCTTCAAGATGTGTTCTTTAAGATGGTATATTGATCGATTAAAAAAGTTTTGTAGTTTTCTTTTAAAAAAATCATGAAAAAGGCCTTTTTTGCGCTACAAGTGGGGGTAACGCCTTAAACACAAACATATATTTTTTTAAACACAAACACATATTGAGAGAAAAATCACCAAAAAATACAGAGAAACAACAAAAACATGGCCAACCGTAGATGATGACATTTTTCGCGACGTTTGGCCATGGACACTCTCCAGCTTAAGTCCTTATATACGCGATTTCGCCGATTTTCGAAGGTACTTTTCTAGACGCAGTTAAAAAAATGACCCATATATTGACAACATTTTTTTACAGATCATTTATGCACATGGTTAAGTATATGTAAAAAAAATCAGAAATATTAACAAATGGCGGAGATATAGCATAATAGAACAATGTATTTTTTTTTGCGCGCGCGTTAATGGTAAAAGTTCTCGGCATGTATGTGGGTGTCTGAAAAAAAATTAATTTATTTATAATTGCATAATGAATGGATCTTCAGTGTGAACCAAAAATATTATTTAAAAAAATTATTATAATAAAATCTCAAAACTTAAACTTGGTTTCCTCTATTTTCTCTCGGTATTTTGTTTTATATATTTTTTGTGTCATAAAATTTTTTGTTTCTGTGGTTCACACGATAGGTGATGATACTAAGCATATGTTGTAAAAATTTAAAAACGATCTGAACCATCGTTTAAGATTTAGAATTTTCACAAGGTTCGAAAAAGTGAATCGTGGAAAAACGGCTTTGAAGTCCGCGGTCGGGCGCGCCTTACGCTCTAGATGCTGTAACTTTAACAATGTTTGAAATTTTTCAATTCAGTGGAGCTTAAAATATTCCTAACCGTTCAGGCTAATGGAATCAAAAATAATAAAAAAATGAAAAAAAAAAAAACGCGTATGTTAGGCCTTAATTTCCTCGTTTCTTCCTGGTTATTTCCCGGTCTATTCCCTACAACTTTCCTGGTCATTTACCGCTTGTTTTCCGGCCAGTTCCCCAAAAAGGGACCGGTGGATCGCCACCCAGTCTTAGACCCGTTACATTGCGAACCTATTCCCGGGTTGAAGACCCGACCAGGGCCTGATACTATCTAGGGAAGGCAGATGAGGGGCGGTACTTTTTCCCAACTCAAATTTCTACACGGGAAACGGTTCATCCAAAATCTAAAAACCGAACGGGTTATTCAAGTTAACAATAAATACGAGTCGTTAACGATCGTCGATTTTTTAAATAACTTTTTTAAACAAAGGGACGACGAATTTGAACTCGAGCATGCAAAATCTATGAAACAAGTCGTAATTTTTACGTAACGATTGAAAAATAAAAATCGATTTAAAAAAAGTGGGATCGTCAAAAACCTCTAAATGTTTCTCATCGTATTTCCTGTAAATTTGGAAACAATCCATTATGTGGTTCTCGCCATATCATGTCCACCGACTTCAAAAACAGTCTCATCTGCCGGTGGCCATGTTTTTGTCATTGTATTTCTATATTTTTTGGTGATTTTTTAAAAAGTCTCTCAATATATGTACCTTCGTGTTTAAATAAAATGCCATTCTTTTTCACCAACTGTTGCCCAGAAAAAATCGGAGTTCGGGTATTTTTTCGGGCCTCTAGGTAGATGCAGCCCCTTAATATCTATACATTTATAATATTTAGTCCCTCCAGCCCCTTCAATTTTCCGACTATGTATTTCGTTTTTCTCGGTTTTTCCGGCGACTTTACCTCGCGATGAAAAAGTATTGAAGGTACGTCAGCCGGCGGAAAGCAGGGGGGAGTAAGGGGGCGGGCACACGTAAAATAGTCGACGTCTCATAAAAAGTCTGCGCGCGAGTCGACGGCGACGACAACCACGACGAGAGAAGTTTTGCCACGACGATTGTAAGACGGGCTCATAAAGGTCGATACGGGCTTGCCATGCAAATCGTATTTCCGCGAGAAAGCTCGTACGCGCGGAGTGAAAGCAGAGCGTACACACTACCCGTTCGTCTCATCACCGCAATTTTATACACCGCACCTTTTTGCTTTTTTTTCTTCTTTTTTTAATAATAGAAACGTGGAAATAGCTTGCAGGCGAATTTTGTTTACCGCGCTTTTCCCGTGCGAATATTTATTCACTGCCTCAGACCTCGCATTCCTGCCGGCTTCTTTCATTTATCAACATCGACATTGGGCGGCTCAAATTATGTACAAATATCACAAAAATGATATACAAAAGGAATTATGGGCGGAAAATTTAAAAAAATGTTAGAGCTCATTTTCTTGAAGCACCGACACGTACGAAAGGTGAAAGTATCAATTCCGAGCAATTTAGTCCACTCGTTTTTATCCGATTATCCGGAAATTTAAACTTTAGCTTTTTAGAAGGATTCTCTAGAGAATTACACACGATTTTTATGATTCATCAACAGTTCTCGTTTTTGTCAACAAATTAAGGGGTCTTCTCACTTAGACGCTAAAAAAAGGCAATTTTCATGAATTTTTGTTAGGTTTACATTATAGATATTCATATAAAAGTTGTTACACTTAATAATTATACTTTCGAAATACATTTAAAAAATTTTAAATGTATTGTTTACATTTAAAAAATGTAAAATGTATTTATGTAACGCAAACAAACTTTAAACGCGTTTTTCTCGACACAACGTTTTGTGAATGCTCGTTGATAAAATCTTCGAAACTACTAAACCGATCCTTGTGAAATTTTAACCACACATTCTTTACAACTATAGCTAAAAACGGTGAGAAAACACGTTTTTTTTGTTGTTCCGAAAAATGTCCGCCATTTTGTTATTTTTACATATATAAGAAATCGTATGATATGCACTATAGCCATTAACATACTGAATCTAAAACCGTTTGATTTTTTTTTGTTTCCGATGATCCATCTCCGAGATTTCATCAACAGCGCAGACCTACAATTTTTAGGACATTTTTTTTACCATTTTCGTGTATAAATAGTGACTTGAATAGATAAAAAAAAATTAATGTATTTCGAAAGTGTATTTATTAAGTGTAACAACTTTATATCAATATCAATACAAACTTATCCAAAAATTCATGACGTTTTTTAGCACTTAAAGTGAGAAGACCCCTTAAGGCCGGTTTTGTAGCGAAAAAAAAATAATTATTCAAAATGATGCCACTTTGCGCAAGGGCCAGGTTGAAATTCGGAACTTTGAATGATCAGAACGCTCAAAACTCCAAAAGAATACTACTCCGAAAGATCAAAACTCCGAAAGAGGTTTACACGAAAGACGAAAACTCCGAAAATCTGAACACCGTCAAAATAATTCGGATCTGAAAGTTTTAGAAGTTTCAAAATTTGCAATAAAACGACGAATTATTTCAAGATTTATTTTTTATTATTTAGAAGTGATTTTACGTGAATTTCGAAATTTGTCTAGACAATGTTATACGTTCTACATCGTTTACAGTCAACTGTGTAGACTTTCGCTGGCATGATCTTTACGAAACTTGTAATTTCGGAACATTAAAATTAAAAATTTTAAACCAGCCCCTTTGCGAAAATCCTCTTATTTTTGATAATCGTGAATAGGGGAAGGTAGGGTAAAATGGGATACCTAACCCTTTGACTGCACACTCGACACTGTCGACTCGTGTACATGTGCTTGTCACGCAAGCTCACTTTCCGTTCTGCCCCCAACCTCCATTTACCCCATCTTCCCCTACTTCTCTAGCAAAACTAATGTACATGACGAATTTTTCTTCTCGGTGTAGATCCATAAAATTTAAGCAGCCTCTCTTCTCCTGCCGAAGAGAATAACCTTTCAGTGTAGCTGCGAAGACATTTTTCATTGTTTGTCATAAAAAAAAAATTATTTTGCATACGTCAACACATATAGAATAAACCCTCCAAAGCTCAGTTTGGTCGCTTTTTTGGTATTCTCAAAGAAAAATCCCAAATCGGTATCATCTTCCGGTGAGCCGCATAGATATAACGCCTTGAGGGAAGGTTCTGCCTTGATGGGCCAAAAAATGTTCTATTTCACCAATTTTTTATGCGAAAAGTATTAAATATAGAATGTTGATATTTGGTACTTTGACTAAGCGGTCTTTATTGAACATGAAAATATTTTTTGACGTTTGGCAAAACATGGTTGTGGGAGTGGGAGGATCCACGTATGTCGGTGCGCGGGCGATGACATTCTTCGCTTGCGGAAGTCCTAAGTCCCGGACAGGTGATCTGAAGCAAAAAAATCAAACATATTTTTACTTTGTACAATATTGTGTATAAGTTGACCGAGAATCAAGAAGAAAAATTGAATAATAATTGGTAGCTTGTTTTTTTTCCCAAACATTTTCGCAGTTTTTTGCTCACTATTTTCTATTTTTCAATTTTTCTTCTTCATTCTAGGTAAACTTATACACAATATTGTACAAAGTAAAAATATGTTTGATTTTTTGCTTCAGATCACCTGTCCGGGACTAAGGACTTCCGCAAGCGAAGAATGTCATCGCCCGCGCACCGTCATACGTGGCTCCTCCCACTCCCACCACCATGTTTTGTCAAACTTTAAAAAATATGTTGATGTTCAACAAAGACCGCTTAGTCAACATACCAAATATCAACATTCTATATTCAATACTTTTCGCATAAAAAATTGGTGAAAAATCGAACATTTTTTGGCCCAACAAGGCAGAACCTTCCCTTGAGACATTGGGGTTCGCATGACGTTGAATATGTGGATAATAGGTTACTACGAGGTCCTGGGAGTCGAAACTTTTTTAAAGTACCTCCCCACGCTGTAGTTTATATGGTGAACGAGTGATGCGACAAGGCGCATATAAAATGCTCGCAAAGTTCGAGGGTAACGCGGACAGCGCTGGCATACCGTCGAGGGAGTCTTAATACGCTGGTGAGACAAACGGGAAAGAAAGCGTGAGGCGGCGAAGGATAGAAAGACAGAGAGAGTGTGTGAGATAGAGGGAGAGAAAGAGAGAGCCGTACAGGTATGCATGCAGTTCGTGCATACCTGGCCGCGACTACTACCCAGACAAGCGATGATAATCTCCCTCGTGGCGCGAGCACCGACGGGTAATCACATTATCATTAACCCTCTTAGGCTACGCTTACATACAGGGAAGGTAGAGGCAAGATGAGAACGCTAAGTTTATGTTCAAATAAAACAATACACATGAATCAGTCAGCTCCGATTATTCTTTTAAACTAATCAACATTCACTATTCTTTTAATTTATAAAAAAATCAGTCTTTTTGATTGTTAGCATACAGCATATATTTTTAATTACACCTTTATTTTCCCATCTTACCCCACATGCGGAGCAAGATGAAACAGCTCTGGGAGCGTGATGGGACAAGAATCATTGGCATCTTTCGCATATGAAGATGGTTTCATTCTCAATACCAGCAATTCGATAAGCCAATCGTCTAACAAGGAATGGTTGCGCGGTCGATCTCTTCGATTTCGATGAAATTTGACATGCTCGTAGAATGGGTAAAAATAGGCGACACGTATTTTTTTTATATCTGTGGAACCCGATTTTTAAGGGGTGAAACCCTCGAAAATAGGGCTGTTTTTCGTTTTTCGTCAATAACGTTGTCGTTCTCATCTCCAATGTATAGTACACGAAAAAATAAACATTGTTGCAATTTGAAATGTTTTCATATCTCGTACCGTTGAAACGTTATCGACGAAGAACGAAAAACACCCCAATTTTCGAGGGTGCTTTTCAACCCTGAAAAATCGGATTCCGCACATATAAAAAAATACGTGTCGCCTATTTTTACCCATTCTACAAGCATGCCAAATTTCATCGAAATCGGAGATATCGACCTCGCAACCTTTCCATGTTTGTTCTATAGTAGAGGGAAGGAAGGGTATTTGGAATACTGTTGGTAATTTGGAATAGCGGGTTTTTGAAAACTTTCGGGGTACATGTTTAACGAGTTCAAATCGCAAAATTTCCATATGATTATGTTGTGTAGCTTTATGTGTACAGTCAAATAGACCATAAACTTTGTATATCTCTTTGATGTCAAAGATGTGTATATTTACAAACGAAAAAAATTGAGGTTATGCCCGACTACGTCTTGTTGCTAATTTGGAATACCCGATTTGATGATAATTTGGAATATTTCAAATTACCAACAGTTTTATAACTTGATATAGATGTATCTAGTTACTTTATCTTACTAACTTTATCTCACTAATATCTAAAAGGGGAAGTCTGTCTGTTGGTGTATTGACATTTTTCAACAATTTGGTGAACTCATTTTATTTACAGATGATGTCGACCAATAATTATAAAAAAAGAAAACTGTACAGCGTGGACGACATGAAGGCCGCTGTGATTGCAGTCCGTAAAAAAAGATGGGGTACCTAAAGGCCACCAAAAGTTTCGATGTTCTGAGTTCAAGTTTATTTCGACTTATAAAAAGGACACATCTATTGACGCCTTCGTATCCAAAAAGATTGGACGAAAGCTAGTAGTTGATAAAAAATAAAAAAAAACAAGCTGTTCGAGCATGCTCTGAAGATGGAAGATACATTGTATGGATATATAATGTATCTTCCATCCATATTAGCATCAATATTCATATACCTCGTATATCCATATGTGAAGCATATGAATATTGGGTAAATGTTCACAAAATAACCCCCACCTCGGAGGGGGGTGGGCGGTGGGGGGTTTATAGAAAATGACCCCCGCAACACGATGTTGGAGAGAAATTGCGGCGATCATCCGCTTACACAAAGTTATGGGGTTTTGAAGTTTGAAAAAATGCGTCGCAGAATAGCGGACCCGAAGACCGGGAATGGGTCCAGAGGGGGGTCGAGGGGGTCAAACCCCCCTAGCGTGGTCAAGGGGCAGAGCCCCATTGTGGGGGAAAGCCCCACCAATGCAGAAAAAACTAGATTTTAAATGAATAAAAATAACACACGCCCACCCAACACATGCACTCTGGAAGTGGGGGTAGGGGTATTTGTCAAAAAAGCTCTCCTGAGAACCATGCCGAAGAAAAAACGGCGCGGTCATTGCGCCCTCGTTGAAAGTTTGTCAAAATGTATCATTTCAAAGACGAGACCTCCCATTTCCAGAGTGCATGTATGTGTGTGTGTGTGTGGGTGGGTGTGTGTTATTTTTATTCGTTTGAAGTCTAGTTTTTTTCTGCATTGGTGGGGATCCGCCCCCCCCCCCCCACCAATCTCCCAGAAGGGGGCGGCTTCGCCACAAGGGGCACTGCCCCTTGACCCCCTTCTGGACCCCTCACCGGTCTTCAGGTCCGCTATTCTGCGACGCATTTTTTCAAACATCAAAACCCCATAACTTGTTATGTGCGGTGACCGTCGCGATTGCTCTTCACCATCGTATTCAGGGGATCATTTTTTATAAATACTCCCACCCTAGAGGGGGGTGGGGTTGGGGGTTATTTTGTAAACATTTACCGAATATTGCTTTAATTTCATGAAGGTTTTATTTGTTTACATCTTATAGAAAAACAACGCAGGCCTAAAACAAAATGGTATTCCAAATTACTTTCCTTTCCTCTATTTAGTCCGAATAACCTTGCTTCCGTATCTTTTGAATCATTTGTTAGTTCTTCTTCTTCCTCTGGTAGAAACACCGGTTGAAGAGGAACCAAAAGCCCTACTAGTTTCATTTCACCCTTTCTTATAGCTTTGACACGTTTCTCTAACGTAGATAGTGGTACGTTGTAAAATATTGCGGCTTTGAGATAGCTTGTATTCATCCTACCCCATTAGACGGTTAACGAATCAACCAAAAATCACGCAATAACCTTCAAAATTTCTGACAAATCGTTCTTATTATATTGGTAATTAGTACTTTCATTGTGTTTACTTATCTGTCCCTCATCAATATCAGCAACTCAAATGAACTGAAACGATGGTAAAGTTTCCAAAAATTACATCGTTTTGTGAAAAAATCGATGTTGTTTACTCACACGAGATGCGTGCTTCCGCCACAGTTGGTACTTTCGCACTGATTAACCTCCCCACCGCCCCTTCAAACTCCAACGAGAGCACTGTTCCATTTACCTTTTCAAGCAGTATACCTGTACTGAAAAAAAACGTTCTTTTTTTCTTCAGTAGGACTTCTCGTGCTTCGCAAGAGACATTCGTCGCGAATACTCATTTCGCACACACCCCAGACCTTACGTTCCCTCTTGGGCACCCTCCATCAGCCCTTTTACAAGCCTAAAATATGATGCTGTAAAAAAAAATAATTCCGCATATCCGGGCCGTACGAGTGTCGCGCTCTCGGATTCGCGATGATGCGGAGCAGCTCGAGGGGAGGATAAAACAGCCCCATCATTGAAATAACGAGAAAAACTGCTAAGCCGGAAAAATAGACGTAAAGGGACTTTTATATTTATTGAAAAAAGAAATAAAAATGACACTCACCTGAGCCCGCGAGCGTGGACAACGAGAGTCGGTAGCCTATCACCCTGCTGCACTCACCTGCGAACATAAAACGTATCATCTCTTTGTACGAGTTGCTGGTGTCATGTCAACGGGAAACATAAAACCATTCATGTATGAATGTACATGTATACGAAATTTTTCGAACTTATCGTTGATTTTGGAGACGGCAGTCTCCTCGAAATAAACTTTATACGAACATGCTCAGATCTATCCAAAGGTTATTTTGAAGACATTGGCATTTACGGAGTGTGAAGTATGAGGACGATTGGCTACTCTGAGGACGTCGTCAAAATGAGCTTTTAGCGGATGTGTTTGCGTATATGCCCCGCGAACATACATACGCGAGTTTTATATTCGACGCAGTCGTACGCGATTACGAGAGGAATAAAAGAACGAGAAATGTTTTTCGGATTGATCGAAAAATCTGATGTCGTTGAGGCTCTTTGGCTGTGGAAAAGACGGGTCTTGGTTGCCAGCCGCTTTTTTCATACTGATACGAATTTTTCTTTTATTTTGGAAAAACAACCCAATGGGTCACATTAAGGCCTTAGGCCATAGTAACGGATATAAAATAATGTGCGAATTTAACAATTTTTTTTCGCATGAAAAATTGATTCAGTCATAAAATTAATTACACATCTATTTAGTATGAATATCAAGCTGTTAGAATTTTTTTTTTCGGTGTACAAAATGGCCGACCACTAATATTTTCTTTTGTTATCTTATTTTTAGGCGCTCCGCGGCGTGACATTTAGCATCCCAATTTTTACCTGGAACCAAAAACAAAAGTTCTCGTCAATCTACATTAGAATACCTAGAGAAGTACGTACGGAATAAAAAAATATTGTTTTATTCAAAAGTTATAGGTATTTGAACTTAATAAATGAATTTTCAGTGAACAACTTCGTTACAACTGCTCATAAACTGCTCATAAAATGAATTTTTTTTCGATTAATCAGAAATTCCGTACGTACTTCTCTGCGAAATGCAATTAGGAACATAATTTTTGAATTTGAAGTAAATCGAGTGAAAATTGTTGAAGTTATTTGTCACGCCAATTGGAAAAAGCTGTTTCGAGAAGTTTCGAGTAGTCGGCCATTTTATAGATCGAAAAAAAAATCTAACAGCTTGATATTCATACTAAATAGATGGGTAATTAATTTTATGAGTGAATCACTTTTTCATAAAAAAAAATTGTTAAATTCGCACATAATTGTATACTCGTTACTGTGGTCTAAGGCCTTAAGAAACGCAGTATCAACGTATGGATCGCACACTGATGCAGGCGTGCTTCAATATATGTCAACCATGGAATAAAAGAGCAATCCCCAGGGCGTTTCGCATATAGATGAGGTTCGAAAAAGTTTTGGAAGGAGAGAACCGCCACCCGTGCAAAAATTGTCGTAGGGATTCAATTGGATTCCTACACGTGTCCTCACTTCTTGATGGGGATCCAATGGGTCATCGAGTTGGATCCTTATACTAAAACTTCACGCTCGTACGATTGGTTCTAATCGGGATTCCCCATAAGAATCCAATGTACAAATCATATTTGAATTCGATATGATTCGTTCTGGATCTTATCACGTTCTGTACGTTGTATTTTCTCAACAAAATATATGGATATTCAAGATGAGTAGATCTCAAAAAAAGCATAAATATTATCCTAAAAAAGTATGAATGTTTTCAAACAGTATATCGTAGGCATCGAATTGAATCGCATCACTGAAAATCCACTGTAGCTATCGTTTCTTATTTGTTTCCTGCACTTTGACATAAGATCACGAAGCGTGCAGGTTATGTTTCAACTGAGTTTTTTTCCGGAAACTTACGCATATTTTCGATTTGAACGTGGTAAGAATTATCAAACGGAATCCATCGGGGAACAGTGCAGAATCCAATTGGATCCCAATGAGGACTTTATATGTGCGATGTCCCCAACAAATCCCTATAGAGAAGTGCAAGTGGGAAAGGTCCCAAGATGCACCTTTTTGAGGTGCATCTTGGGACTTCCCAACAAATTTGTGCACGGGATTACGAAAGTATATTTTTTTGGAATGTTGAACAAATTCTTCTCAACAAATTGAGAATTTCAAATAAAAATTTGGTTTCAAATAAAGACACTGGAAAATAGCACGGAATACACTCGGATTCCAATGTGGACTCCCTACGTGCGGCGTCCCCATCAAATCCGTATAGAAACGGTGTTGAAGTTTGCATCGTTGGAACGCAACATAAGTTCTTTTTCACCTTTTATTTTCCATGTTTTTATTATTATAGATTTTTATTTTATAGGTTTTCCATATTTTTATTATTATGGGTCTTTATTTTATAGAATTATATTGTAGATCGCTAGACAAATTTCTTTAAAAGTGATCGAAGGATTTTTGTAGGCTAAATTTACCAAAAAAAAAAAATCGAAAAGGATTTTAAAATATTAATTTTCCTTGTGTTTCAACAATGCAAACTTCAACCTCATATACAGGGATGGGGTAGGATCCAGAGACGCCCAAACAACTTTCTGCATGGGAAGTGGATCTAAAGAACGATGAAAACCGGTTTTTCCTTGTTCTCACGCGAGCATCAGATTCATCCCTATTCATCTGTGGCGAGGTAAGTTTTTTTTTCCAAATTCGAATCAGCTCCGAAAATCGCAATAATAATTACTCCTGTTGTCCGGTGGCGTCCCTCGTAATGGAGAATACGCGAATCCGGAGACTCAAATAACAATCGAAAGGGATGCTTTCCGGCCCGATCGTAAAGTTGCGATTTTGAAAACCCCACTTGCGATTTTGAAAAAATCGATTTTTTTTATTGCATTTTTTTGAAGTGCAATTTGAAGTGCAGTTTTTTTTTATGTCCGGAATAGATGACTCTATGTAAGTTTACAAAAAAAAAAAATATTTTCTTCGTGTGAACTGAAATTGAAACTTTAAACGCGTTTTTCTCAAAATGGCATTTCTGAAGTCGGTGACCAAGATTACTCGAACACTAATGAACCGATCTTCTTGAAATTTTGCAGGAATATTTAATACATAAAAATACATAAAAATACATAAAATACATAGTCTTTAATCGTTCGATTTTTTTTCGTTAACATCGAACCATTAACTTTGACTGTCCGCCATTTTGTGAAAAATGAATCTTTTTTAAAATCCTCCGATTAAAGACTAGTTTATACTTATATTTGACTAAATCCATCCGCATTTTTTTTTCAGATGATCCACTTCGCCGCAATGTTGGTCACCGCAAACCGTGTATATAAAAACATTATTACATTGACGGCCATTTGCCACTAAACAATGTAATATTTTTCAACAAAAAAATTACTGAAAGTTCTTCGAGATGTGTTCTTTAAGATGGTATATTGATCGATTAAAAAAGTTTTGTAGTTTTCTTTTAAAAAATTCATGAAAAAGGCCTTTTTGCGCTACAAGTGGGGGTAACGCCTTAATTGGATTTTTCGGTGAGATTAAAGCGGGTCCTGAGACTCGTGGACCAGAAACGCCATGTCTTTATATGTATATACAGGATGTCTCAAAATGATCTGACATTTGAATTTATTAATAAAACGTATTATTTATTTGAAAAGTACGAATATTTTTATTTTAATACGAGGTACAAACATGGAGGTTATGTATGGAACACAATATCCGATAAATGGCCGCCTCGTCCCTGTATGTAAACGTTCACTCTTTTGACGAAATTTTCAATAAAATGTTGGCAGAATTACAAACTAGTTTCATTGATGGTGCCTCCAATTGCTTCCTTGAGCTCTGGAATGATTTGTGGATCATTAGCATACACTTTTCCTTTCGGAAAACCCCAAAGAAAGAAGTCCAATGGCGTCAAATCCAATGGAGATTACACGGCCGTGAAACTTTGTCTGCAATTACTTCATTGTTTCGCTCGCAGTGTGGCAGGTTGCACCATCTTGTTGAAAGAATATGTCTCCAAGTCCATGCCATTTATGTCACTTATCGGATCTTGTGTTTCACACATAACCTCCATGTTTGTACCTTGAATTAAGGGATCTTCTCACTTTAGACGCTAAAAAAGGCTATTTTCGTGAATTTTTTTGATAGGTTTATAATATAGATATTGATATAAAAGTTGTTACACTTAATAAATACACTTTCAAAATACATTAAAATAAAAAATAATTTATTTGTCATTATTTTTAGACGAAAATGGTAGTTAAAAAATCCTAGAAAAAGCGTGGGTCTGCGCTGTTAATGAAATCTCAGAGATGGATCATCAGTAACAAAAAAAACAAACGGTTTTTTCAAATTCAGTACGTCAAATTCAGTACGTCAATAAACAAATTCAGTACGTCAATGGCTATAGCGCATATCATACGATTTTTGATATATGCAAAAATAACAAAATGGCGGACACTTCTCGAAACACAAAAACAAACGTGTTTTTTCAGCGTTTTTGGCAACAAAACAAATAATAAATATCAAAAATTGAAAAAATCCTTTATATGCGCTATAGCTATAGTTGTAAAGAATATGTGGTTAAAATTTCATGAGCATCGGTCAGTAGTTTCGAAGATTATATCAACAAGCCGTCGAAAAACGTTGTTTCGAGAAAAACGCGTTTGAAGTTTGTTTAGGTTACATAAATACATATTTTTTTTTTTTTAGTATTTTGAAAGTGCATTTATTAAGTGTGACAACTTTTATATCAATATCTATAACATAAACCTACCAAAAAAAAAACTCATGAAAATAGCCTTTTTAGCGTCTAAAGTGAAAAGACCCCTTAAAATGAAAACATTCCTACTTTTCAAATTAACAATACGTTTTATTAATGAATAAAAAGATCAGGTCATTTTGAGACACCCTTTAGATATGCGTAAAAAGGGCAGTCTCGAATAGTGCAACTTTTATTTCCCGAGGCCCAGTGGTTTCTACATTCCTGACGAATTTACTTTACTCCGCCATCCAAGTAAGGACGAAAATTCCGAGATCCCGAAACTGCGTGGTATTCAAAATTAGAGTGGGCATAGTACTCTAAAAAAATCGTTTTAATTGCGTCCCGTGCGTGTCTGTCGATATAAACTTTCCATGCTAAATTCATCCGATACATCGGCAAAGTTTTTTCTCATTAAATTTCCTTCTCCACCGAGTTCTTAAAAATCGCGATCGTAAAATTGATTCGCAAGGCAAGATCAGTAAAATTTTACAAAAATGAAGAATCCTTTTTTGTATAACTTAATCTCACATATTGTCAGAAGGTAATAAAGTTTCCTCACACTCTCTCCAGCTCTCTTCCTTGCCCTCTCCCCACTGCTGTCTCTCGGTTTCACCTCTCTTTGTGCTTGTTTGCGAGGGGTGTACGTGAGCTTTTATCTTTCTCGGTGCTCTTCGTGAATGAAGAAGTGTGAGGTTATATGGAGCCGTAGGAAGAGAAGCTCGATCGTACTCTTCAATTTTCCCTTCCCCCGAACATCCTCGCGCCATTCATTTCTCTTGAAAGCGCTAGAGAGGGAGAAGGAGAGAGAGAGAGAGAGAGAGAGAGAGAGAGAGAGAGAGAGAGAGAGAGAGAGAGAGAGAGAGAGAGAGAGAGAGCGAGCGAGCGAGCGAGGGCAAAGCAACGCTCGGATCGCGCTTCATCACCATCTCTCCTGGCGGCGTACAGGAAGTGGGCTTGCGATCTTCTGGTGCTCCACAGGGTACGCACACAGCGGGAGACTTTCTCAACCATACGGTCCTGCCATATCAATACACCAGGACCATTCTAGCTCTTCTTTTCTCTCTCTCTCTCTCTCTCTCTCTCTCAACATATATTTCTCCTCTATGCCATTCTCGACCAACCACACCCTTATGAATTCAATTAACTCAAATAATATTATTCGTGCTTGAAATTCTCGGGTAAATTGCTAGGTCAATACCATGTGAACTGTCCGCGAATTCATTCTCATAACGTAGACACACACAGCCACCCTCGCGCATGCTTACATAGACAAATAGACGTAGGCGAAAATAGACAAACAGGAAAGCCAATGAGGAGGATGTCTCGTCATCGTCGTTTCTTTATAGCAGGTCCGAGAGCCATTACGGAATATCAACCCCCTGCCCCTGATCATTCTACGATAACCTTCTCCTTCCTTCACTCTCTCCTCGATCTGTCCTTTCCAACTATTCAATAAGTCCTCGTCCTCGCCCTTGGGCGTGGAGAATATCGGAAATAATACATCAGTCTTGCCCGAAACTTTCGGTTCCATTGACGTTTCAACGCTCATTCGCTTTTGTGACGACACTTGCTCCAAAATATCCTCTGCGTCGACGATTATTGGCTGGGAGAAAGGTCTCTCTGCTGCACCCCCGAAAATGTCGACGCGAATGTCCATCCCCAAAATGTCAACCCGATCGACCGGCCGTGAAAAAAGATGCGTTTGCATTTTTCTTCGTCAGCATCCTGAGTGATGTCATTGCGCTTTGCGATAGGAAGTGTTGCGACGTGTAAGTGTTTTGGAATGAGATGACGCGCTTTGTACGTATAGCGAGCATAGAGCCCGTGATACCCGACGCTCGAGATTTATTGTGAGGGTGCAATCCCCGGGGAAAACAGACGAGGTGTTCTCACGTCCGTTTGTCGTGGTCGACATAGGTCAGCATAACTCTGGGTCACTCCGGGAAACTCGCCGAAGCGATATGTGTGTGGTTGTGTGTGTGTGTGTGTGTGTGTGTGTGTGTGTGTGTGTGTGTGTGTGTGTGTGTCGTGTGTGTGTGTGTGTGTGTGTGTGTGTGTGTGTGTTCGTGTGTGTGTGTGTGTGTGTGTGTGTGTGTGTGTGTGTGTGTGTGTGTGTGTGTGTGTGTGTGTGTGTGTGTGTGTGTGTGTGTGTGTGTGTTCGAGAGGGAAAGGGAGAGGGTGAAACGGACACCGAGCGGTCCCACAGTGTCCAATTACCATTATTGCTTGACCTAAAGTGCCGTCCAGGGTATAACGTCCATCATGAGATTGCACGTCAAACCGCGACGACGTAATTTTACTCGACGAAGATCCGCGCGCGGTGACGATTTTTCACTTCTCTCGAAGCTCCTGAGAGACCTCACCTCTTTTAGCAATTTCGTAGAAATGAGAGAG
Source organism: Ophion slaviceki (assembly GCA_944452715.1). Lineage (NCBI taxonomy): Eukaryota > Metazoa > Arthropoda > Insecta > Hymenoptera > Ichneumonidae > Ophion > Ophion slaviceki. The sequence continues at coordinate 36,418,657 of OX101789.1, forward strand.
AATGATTGTACATTTTTGAGAGCCTGAGCCCAAATCGCTGGAGGTACCTCATCCTCGAAGCTAGAATGATCGTGAAGTCCAAGTTAGCATTGCTGGGATGCAGGGAAGGTTCGGTAGTCCGAAATTTTTTTTGCCAATTTGGGCTGCAAAAAAAAATCTCAAATGCTTTTGGGGAAATTCGAAATCCACGGCCAAAATGAGTAGGATGAGATTCTGGATGATGAAGAAAATGAAGCAATGAAAAAGAATTTTCGTTGCATTCCAACGATGCAAACTTTAACATAGTACTTTTGTCTTTTTTTCTAGTTATTTAAAATATTTTGTTTGCCCATTGAGGTCGTGAATCTGCAACAATGATACGTAAAACCGTTCGAAAGATTTTCACAGCCAGAAAGAACCAAAAAAAATTGCCAAGAAAAAATTAATTTCGTTTGCATTCGAACGATGCAAACGTCAACATTATGACGTTGAAGTTTGCATCGTTAGAAGGCAACGATTTTTTCACATGGTATTGAAGTTTGCATAGTGGGGATGTAACGAATTTTATTTTTCGTTTTGCCCAATTTTGTTTTGGTCCATTTATGCTACAAAAATCACTGAAACATTTTTGAAGATCCTTATTGGGGTTCCATAAAGTCAACGTCGAAAAAAAGGCTTAGATAGTCAGCGAAATTCAGAAATTAAAAAACAAAGAATTTTCGTTGCATTTCAACGATGCAAACTTCAACACGATATCTTTTATGATATTGAAGTTTGCATGGTTGGAACCCAACGGAAGTTCCGTACCTCGAGCTTTTTTTAGACAAATTGGGGCTACGAAAAACACGCAAACGTTTGTGTAACATGGTTAGAAGGAATCTGGAGCCAGACTTTGCAGGATCAGATTTTGGACGATGAAGAAAATGAAGAAACGCAAAAATAAAGAAGAAATTTCGTTGCTCTCTAACGACGCAAACTGCAACATCGTTTTTTTAAGCTTCTTTATCCTAATAATTCAGACCGTTTTTTGTAAATTGTGGGCACGAATCTGCAACTAGGATACGTAAGATCGTTCGAAAATTTACGCAGCCTGAAAAAGTCGGAAAGATTCTGGCGAAAAAAATAATTTCCGTTGCATTTCAAAGATGCAAACTATACCAATGTGAACGCTGCAAATTTTAGTGATTTTCGGGAATTTTTTGGAAGAAAAGTACTCAATTAAATAGTTCGGAAAATTAAGAATATGTATGGCTATATTTGACCTATGTTACATAATTTTTTCATAGAAAAATATTGAGATCCCAGCGACTTGTGCACTGCTTTCGAAGGCGCCAAAAAAAGTTCCTCCACTTCTGCAAGGTCTGCAGGAATCATGTTCCTGCAGACATGATTCCGGCCGATTGAGTAGCTGAAACCGAAAAAGGAAAAAATGTCGTTAAGCTCGAACGTATTTCCTGTACAATGACGTAGGATTTTCGGAAAACATCAAAATCTAACAAAATGGCGTAGTTATTGAAAAAAAAGTTTGTTCTCTTGTCTATAAAATGGTCGTTTTTTTCAATCTCAAATCGTCAATTTTCATCCAATCAAAAATATCCTACGTCACTGTAGAGTAAATATATTCAAGAGTACTCAGTTCAAATTTCAAGTCAATCGGATAATTGCTCGTTGAGTTACAATGTCAGTAAATTTGAAAAAACTCATTTCATATTCCTGAAAGTATAAAAATCTTGAATGTCTTAATCTTGAAAGTATAAAAATCTCATCGCATATTCTTGGAAGTATAAACTGTCGAAAGAGGTAAAAAATCGATTTTTTGAAAGTGTCACACTGGTATAGCCCCTTAACATTCTAATGGGGCACGATGAACGTAGCCCCTTAACCCTATTTTTTGACGATATTGAAATTGGCATCGTTGGAATCCATCGAAACTCCAGTACCACGATCTTTTTTCGGCAAATTTGGGCTACGAGAAACACGCAAAAATTTATTTAACATTGTAAAAAAATCCAAACAAACAAACTTTGCAAGATCAGATATTGGATGATAAAGAAAATGAAGAAACGGCAAAATAAAGAAGAAATTTCGTTGCACAACGGTGAAAACTTCAACATTGTATTTTTTTAAGTTCCTTTTTTTACGTTTCTTGTCTCTTTATGCTAATTATCAAAAAATCTTCTTTTTTGCCACCTGAGGTCACGAATCGGCGGCAAGGATACATAAAATCGTTCGAAAAAGTTCACAGCCAGAAACGGTTGGAAAAATTCCAGCATTAAAAAAACTTCATTTCCGTTACATTCGAACGATGCAAACTTCAACACCGTGAATAAATTAGGGCCACAAATTGCATCCAAAAATTGAAACAATTGAATTCACGCTCGCGAACAAATTCCACCAACTCTCCTCTCGATTTTATGCTGCACGTGTTTAATAACGTTTGAATAAAAATGAGATCTCGGATTTAATTCACCAGTAATTTTCATAGCGGATTGAGTACACAGGGCGAGGAAAAAAACACTGAAAATGCTCCGTAAACGTTCGTACAACGGGCGAGGCAAGACTTAACAATTGCAAGATAATTAATTAGGGGCCTAAACCGCATCGTTTAAGTTAACGCTCACTCGCGGACCGTACGTACAACCTATTATATGTATTATACAGCAGGCGTATAACACGCGCCCATATAACACGCACACAAGTCCAACAAAATTCTCAGTGTATATTCGTGCGGGCAACGGAGTTTCCGGCTCGTGCAAACTGAATTTAATATCGCGCAGATTACAATCCCCCCGGATTATTTCGGCGTTTGTGTGTTCTCTCTTTCGCGGCTATACGTGGCACGCGGCATATTTCGGTGTGCGTTAGTGTCCCGGGGGGGGGGGGGGGCGTCCGTTGAGGGAAAGGTTTTCCAGGGTGAGAGAGAAATGAGGCAAAGCGAAAAGGGACTGAGAGACATTACGAACTGGAAGGTCGAGGGTCGTCTGCAGTCTGCGCTATATACGTACACATATATATATATATATATATATATATATATATATATATATATATATATATATATATAGGTTTTATGTATAGATATATATAACGACCACCACTCGATGTGTCGATTCCGGTCCGGCAAACAGCGGGGAGGACTTTAAGAAGGCGTCCTCGGCTTTTCTACTTGCCACCGAGCAGCAAAATTCAGACACGCCTCGATGAACGCTCCATTACAGTCCACTATAATTGTCGCTCCGATTAATCGCTATCGTCCCCTGCTAAAGCGATATTTAAACCACGAGACCATATTTTACAAAATTTTCCCCTCCAAATGAATTGCATCGGATCAGATCGTGATCCTAGTCTGACTCATGAATATATATATATATATATATATATATACAGCGTGTCCCTCTTATCTCTGCCACCCGAAATAACTCGGTAATTATCAACGTCACAAAAAAATGTTCAAGACAAAAGTTGCACGGTGTGAAGGGGGCCATCAAATGCGACCATTTTATTTTTATTTCGGTGGAGGCGCTGACGCACAGTGAAGGTAGTACATTTTTTTTCAACCATCTTGTGGAGCACATCAAGCGGCATAAAAAACATTAGGGGTCAAAGTAATTCAAGGTCATTCAAGGTGAGTATCGCTGATACAAATCTAAATATTTCGGCTCACTACCAAATATTTGGTCATGATCCGAGATATTTAGATTTGTCCAAAATATCTTGCCCAAAAAATCAAAAAACATAGTTTTGAGGAAAACGCATTCAAGTTTGAAGAACGGTATATGCACAAATATGACGAAAGCTCACTCACACTCAGCCTACGATTCCAGGGCCACACATCACACCTTTTTCTCGCTCAAAGAGCTCATCAATATTTGAGGATGGCGATTTTCGGGCACCCCCTATAAAGGCCCATAACTCAGGTAATCTTTCGAATTTTTTAATGATACAAAAAGGAAAATATTTCAAGATATTATACTTTCAGAAAATGCAATTAAAAAATCGATTTCACCGACCCATCACACTAGACTAGCGTTCTGATCTTGGCGCTACTTTCCCTAGCCCGAAAGCGAAGGAGCGAAGTAATTTGTAGGTGCGAAACACCGGTACAAATTGGAAGTGGAAAAATGCCGCGCGTAGTCAGCCGAGTGACTCGGCGGTTATCCGTACGGATACGGCAGGTGCTAGGAACGTAAAGGGTGTTTGCAGCGTTATTAGGCAGGCAAAATGGCATACCGCATACGACCTTTTGCAGTTGAGTTTCGGAACTACACTCGCGTGGGTGGCTGGGTATACACAACTGGATGGCCAGGAGTGTACACCAATTAATTTCCACGCGTGGACAGATACACCCCTGGATCAAGTCACGTATTTCGATGTGTTCGTGTGTGTGCGAGGGGAGGAAGGTTCAAGAATTGAGACGACACACATGACCCAGGGATCGGGAATGGCTGGGTAAATCTGTTATATAAACGGCGCACGTGCACGGGCCCGTTCTCGGGGAGCTAAGCTTCAAGCTGAGACCAAAGCCTCGTAGATGTGTCCTCTCGGTAGTTGGCTAATAATTGCAGCTCCAGTGACTTCACGACGCAAAATCGCCCGGGACATAGAGAGAGATGCAATTAAGCCAGGCTTTCTTTTGTGACTTTTTTTTCTTCTCACGTCGTGTGTCGCGGCATTCATGGGGGTTTTGAGAAATCCTGATCCTGCAGTTCGTGGAAATGAGAGCGGCGATGTTTGGGGGTAGGGAGTATTTTGTACCTTTTTATAGTCGGCGTGTACAGGATTTTTTATTATCCCTAATGAAAGGGCCGAGTATAAAGAGGACAAGGATGAAAAGGGACGATGCCATTGATGGGGGAAAAATATCACAGCAAGCACGTTCGAATTGTTATGATGTTGAAGTTTGCATCGTTGGAATGCAACAAAAAATCTTGATTTTTTCATTTTTTACTATTATTCAAAATCTTGGTGATTCTTTAGATACGTGACTTTTTTCGAAAAATGAGCCTAACATTTTTTCTTTGCTATTTTCTCATTTATTGGGTTATACATGATGATATTCAGTCGGGGGAAGCTGAAATTCACTCTCCCATAAAAAGTTATGGGGTTTTGAAGTTCGCTGACACACGTGATAAAATAGGGCATTATTGAACATTTCGACGCCTATATTGGGTTTGTTTGGGTTTTTGAAAAATTCGAAATTATTTTTAACGATTTTTTGCTCGTAAAAAATTTGCTAATAAAAAATGTCAGCTCCCCCCGACTGAATATCGCCATTTATAACTCAATAAATGGGAAAATAGAAACAAATATTTTTCGGAAAAGTCACTTATTTAAAAAATTACCAAGATCTTTTTTGGGAGTTTTTGGTATTAAATTTTTTATAGAAATTCTCAAAAATGTTTCAGTGATTTTTGGAGTCTAAATGCGGCAAAAAAAATTTGGGAATATGGAAAATGTATGTTTTTGTTGCATTCCAACGATGCAAACTTCAATACCGTTGGATAGTACAACTTTGATCCACTCACGTGCACTTGGGTCTGGATGAGCTTGATAGTTCGAGAATATAATTTTGTATTGCACAGTTTTATAGCCTGGGGTCTTAACTTCAATTTGCAACAAAGATTTTGTAAAAATTGCCAAAATGAGGGAGTCGTGACGATTTTTATGAAGGGTCAGATCGCTCAATGCGCTACGGTGAATCGCGGCGCTACGATTTACACTTTTTTCCTCAGCGTTTTTATCGAAACTGTTTTATGAAACGGTGTAAATCGTTTCTCGAAATCTGTACGGCCGATTCACTACAAATTTTGACAGAATGTAGTTTATAACATTTTCTATCGTATGAACGAATGATTTTTTATGTTTATCGATTTGTGAAAAAACAAATTATTCACTTTTTTGGTCGAAAAACGTATTTTTTTCTACAGGAGACCTCGTACTTTCAAAAATTCAATCCGGTCGCGAGTCATACGATATCGGTCATACGAAAGTTTTATAATAACAAAACAAAAGAAAGTTTTATTATAATATTCGTAATTGTAGAAATCAAACGATTGGAATTGTTTTTTTGTCGGAAAAAGAACTTTTTTCTACAGCGGGCCTCGTACATTGAAAAATTCGAAAGTCAAAATTTTAATTTTCGCATTGTAAAAAGCACATGATTGAAATTGTTCTTTTGGTTGAAAAAACGAACTTGTTTCGACAGTTGGCCTCGTATTTTCAAAATCTGAAATAAGTATGACGTCATACGAAAGTTTTATCACATACAAATTTTCGCATGACCAGATATTTGTTGAAAATTTAAAAAAAATACGAGGCCAGATGTAAAAAAGGTGCGTTTTTCGACGAAAAAATTTAAATAATAGTATAAAAATAATATGCAATAATCATAGTAAAATGATACTACAAGTCCATTTATTTTTTATTTTAGATCACCTTAGTTGCGAGAACCACTCACACAAATTGGCGATGCAGCAACGGCGGAATTTTGTTCAAATAATAATAACTCTATTGTTTATCCGTATTTTCCAACAAAAAGAAAACTCTAACTTGGCAAGATTACGTATTAACTGTGTATAAAATGCCGACCTCGTCTTCACAATATTCTCACCAGAAAAAAATCTTGAAAAAGCTGTTTTGGGCCTCAAGTTTACCCACGCCCTCTGAGCGAAAAGTCCTCGACCATTATTTTTCCACAGTGTCTCTCGCTAACGGGAAATCCCTCATGATGAATAAAGAGTACATAATTCACTGCGACAAATGCTGAAATGCATCGACGCACACACGTTCGCATGATAATCCAACAATCGATAAAGGGATTTAAATTTATCGAGAGCGCTTAGTTGCAAGCCGAATTTTTTTTGCCGCGCCAGAGACAGATCGCAGTACCACCCTTCGCAAAATCCCGTCTCGTCATCTTTCCTCGCCCGCAAATTCAACACGCGTGGATGAGTCCCAGAGAGCCGTTTAATCTTTCCCTCCTATCCGTCCGCCCGTTCTCGGTTAATGACGGAAGACGCGAAAGCCGTCAGCACTATGAAATTCCATCTAGTCTTCGAACCAACGCGAACCGGGGTTAAATGAATCCGGATGAAGAAAAAAAATGGAGACGAGAGAGACAAAAAAGCGCGGAGTCTCC